>JAFIRS010000179.1:0-600000 GCA_018342105.1 Gonioctena quinquepunctata
AAATTTAAAAAAAGTTTCGTTTCCCCGAAATCTATCTCCATTATTAAAATTTTAATTTATCGTGAAAATAGTGCCCCCGGACCGCAAAGGCATGCGTGCGCTGTACTGAAGAGTAAACCACATAAAATATATTTTTATATTATTAAATATAATTTTTTTTTTTAAAATTATGGTGTGTTTTGAAAAATTGAAGAAAGATTCGTTGGAAAAAAAGCTGAATTTATTTTTCAACATGTTCACAATGCATTTACTAATTAGTCCGTATTTTCCATAAAATGTTCGAATGTTTTGGGACATTTGTTTATAAAGTTTTTGAAGAAATTGATTAGTTTAATATAAAAAAAATATTTTTGCCATTTTGTTGTTTAGAAGATATAATGATTAAAAAATGAAAATAAAATCTTATTGTATATTATCGTTTTTAATTTTATTTCCAATATTTAAATAATACCTTAATGTTTTTTTAATTATACTCTCAATGAAGAACAATAAATAAAATGAATTTATTATGTTGTTTATTTTTTTTGTTTCTTATCATTATAATTATTGTAACTTATAAACTATTGGAGATACGACGAGAACCTCAAATTTTTATTGTTCTCCATGAAACAATGAACAAACTGAGCTTCCTTTTTCCAGCTACTAATAAATTAGTTTTTACTTTTTTTTCAAGGCTTTCAAATTTGAATATTTTGTAAACTGTCAAGGTTTGTTCTTTATTAAACAATGGACAATTTGATTTTTCTGATCGAAGCGTTAACTATATTATTCATTGAATAATGAGACAAAATGTTGGGGGAGAAAGAAATTTTCTGACTTTTTCAGCCTTGGTATCTTAGAAACAAAAGTAATATCGACATAATATATAATTTTAGAACTTCATTGATTACTTTATACGGTATACCGAAAGGGCGACACCCTTCCAAACCTATTCTAATTATGGTTAAAAGTGTTTCGAATGATGACCCTAATCACTCAACTTACTCGTTATACATATAAATATAATTTGAAGTGATAAATGAATATATTGTTCTGTTGTTTTTATACCTGTGTAGAAAAAAATCTGAAAATTATATTAAGATTATTGAAAATAACCCGGTCAAGCAAACAATTTTTTGGGTACATTTATTGATCATTGCAATAGAGTCAATAACTAATGTATTTAAACCCTCCGCCCAAAAAACTCAAATTGTTCGTTGATTAATAAAGAATAAGAAAAGACTTGGAGTATTTTCATCGTATCTTTGATAGCTTTTTATAAACAATAACAAAATATTAAATAAATAATTGAGTAAGAGCTTAGAATAAAAGCTCAATTTGTTCATTGTTTCATGGAGAACAATGGAGACTGCAAATATTCTTGTCGTATTTTTCAAAAGCTCATAACTTATATTAATCATAATGTATGAAACAATAAAAAAGAGCTATTGGCATGATCATTTTCAAAATTGAATAAAAGCATAA
Source organism: Gonioctena quinquepunctata (assembly GCA_018342105.1). NCBI lineage: Eukaryota > Metazoa > Arthropoda > Insecta > Coleoptera > Chrysomelidae > Gonioctena > Gonioctena quinquepunctata. Next base: position 1,465 of record JAFIRS010000179.1, read on the forward strand.
AACAATTTTTTCATTAAAAAACGACACATGGTGATTTTGTTTATTTGAAAAATTTACAATATATTTGTTTATAAAAATTTTTTCAAACAATTGTAGTGAAGGGTTGAAAAATATATATATATTAGCTTTTCAACAATAAAAAACAAATCAAACAAAATAAAATGAGAAAAAAAATTCAAAGTTTTATTTATGTTTGTACTTTCTCAACATCTTCAATTATTAATAAAAATGGAAAATATAATTTTTCAGTTTTTCCACAGAAGATCTCTTCTAACGCCTCGGAAAACAATTTGAAGAATAAAGAAATTCTGGCTCCGGTTTGAAAATTATCGAAATTTTTTGTTCACTTCCAACTTGGAAAAATTTGTTTTATTAACAAAAAGCGAAATAGACTCTGCAAGAAAAATCAAAATTATTCAAACAATTAAGGGACATCGAGAAGATTCAGAACGGTGGCAGATATAGTCCGGAAACGTCAATCAAAAACTATATAGAGAAGTATCTTTTGAATTTTTACAATTTTTTTATAGGCATATCAGGGAACAATAAGTTACTGACAATTGAATCATTTTCCTATAGGAAATATAATTTGGTGAACGCAGTTATTCATCGGGGTGAACTAATTAGTTCGCCCTTCCCACACTTGTATTGATTTTTCCTGATTATATTTTTATTTTTAGACTGTGGATGGTTACCCGAAAAAAAAAAGTCAAGAAACGTTGTTCCTCCACAAAAAAACACATTCATTCAATACTTGAAAGCATAATTATTGTTGATTCTACTATCCAGCAAGTGCCTGATTCTGTTCATTCCATAATATTCATATTTGATTAGTTAAAATATTTTTTTTTTGAGCCTCCAAGCAGAGCGGAGCGTCTCCCGTTTTCAACCGTTGTTTCACCGCTCAATTAAAATTATGAATATTGGTCCTAGTGTTCCGGAAGGTCAGACTTTTTTCAGGAAATTTCCTGTATTCTTTGGATCTTTTTTCAGATTTCCGATACCGCAATAGTTTTCGGAATATTTGCAAAGAATCTAGCCGTTTTTTTTGTAACTGAATTGTTCATAACTTCCAAACTATTTGTTTTGTGAGACATGGGACAAAGCGTAAATCATATAAAGATAAAATTTCACATCCAATGACACCTTGGTCATAATTTCACGTGGGGGTCTTCTCAAACAGACGAAATGGTCCCGGTGAATCGGACTATTCGTACTTCAAGACGATTTTGTAGGCTAGTATTTGAATTATCGGAAAAACGTTGGTTTCAGTCATTAACATCAATTGTTTATAAAATACACGGATTTATTTAAATAATGTCAAGTTTATGATGTATTCTAGCGGTGTTCTATCACATATTTGTTGATAAATATTCAAGATATACAGTTTTTTTTTGTAAAATAATTCATTATCTGTTTTTTCAACTATTTCTATGAAAATTATATACCATTATTCAAGAGAAATCTATGAAAAGTATTTTTTTTTTATTTCACAAGTTGCAAATGGTTGTTTTTTAATTTTTGTTTGGAAAAAAATAATGAGATCTGGAATTTGTTTATAACAAATTTTTAACTTGATAAAAAATTACATTTTCAATAAACATTTTTTATTTTTTAAAACAATTCCATTTTTTTTTAAAAAAAATATATTCATAAAATTATTAAAATATTATTTTAACATTATATTCTATATACAACAAAAGGGCCATTTTTTTTCTATTGAATCAATCAATTTGTTCATGAACAATTTATAAACGAATGTCCCTATTTCGACACAGTTGCATATGGTAGTTTTTGTATTTGTTTGTTGTTTCAGAAAAAAATATAATAAGATCTGGAATTTGTTTATAACAAATTGTTAACTTGATAAGAACATCCTGTATGCTAACTCAGAATTTCAAGGGAACATAACAGGGACATGTCAAATAATTTCTCATGAAAAAATGATAAGTACCAAATCTGAGAACAGAACATGTTTGAATAAGAATTTATAATCACTTTGTATAAACAATATTAAGTATAGAAATATAAGCTTTATATAATATAATTTTCATAGTGTAGAATGAGCAAAGTTGCTTTTAAAAGTGTGTGGAAACTAAAATTTCGTGCCCAAAAACAAAAATTGATGCTTGCTACGGAAGGAAGAAAACAAGGTCAAAGAAAAATAATTTTGGAGAAAGCGTTACATTTTTTTTATCAGATGAATCAATCCAAATGAGCAGAGAACACAACTGTGAAAGGAAATTCCAATCAATAATCCAAACCAAGGAACAGCCTACAACTATTTGAGCAAGAAACCAGTTACCTGCTATCCAGATCACATTCCACACAGGACATAACCAACAATAAAAGGAGGCCAACGTCGGACAGGTTCAATACCCAAAGCACTGGACAGGAGTCTTCGTGAGTGCACGAATATAACGAACTCTAGGCACTTTTTGAAACACAAATGAACGAAGTGATATAATTGGTATTACACACTTTTTGGGGTCTCTGATAATATTTATCCACAGTGGTGAATTTCATTTCATACTCATAACCACTTTGTAAATGTAACCTGTGAATATTCATTTGCTCATTCATTCTATTGCGCATGAGCAAATCAGTGATTATTTTTCGAATTGATATATTCAATTATATTCAATATAAGCTAGATAACGCAGGAGTAGGATTTTGAAACCTTTGAAATTCATTTCAAAAAAAGGAAAAACTAATTAAACCATTTTCTGTTTTGTTATTCATCATTTGGTCATATCAGGAACTATATTTTCATGAAACAATAACTTGACTTCAAACAAAGCAACTAGGGTACGCAACTGAACTCTGCTGAGCTGGAGGATGATCATGTCTCCATAGGCGTACCGACCGAGCTGGAATGGGGTAACAAAGAAAAGGTAAAATGGTGTTTGAAAAAGAGTAAGAACAACATAGCCGGACTCTCTATTGTTGTGATGAGTATATTTTTCAAAGAATCTAAAAAAAATTGATAATGAATCAAATCAATCGAGCTTACTATTATGATAAATTGCAAAATTATTGTGATGACTAGTGGTTAATAAAATAATAATAATAGTTATAATAATGATCAATGAAAAACAAAATCAAATAAAGAACCCACATCATCATAATAAAATTGTTGCCCAACGCGGAGCAGAATAACCAATATAATAATTAGAAGCAAGTATATTAATTAATTTTGTTTAAAATCGAAATAGTATACAGAAAAACTCTCAATTTGACATTCTAAAATTCTTGGAATGACATATTTGTATAAGTGTGAAAAGAAAAAAAAGGATATGAGTTGGTTTGGAAGAAGGTTAGAAGGTAGAGAGAGGGTGATCAGGGAAAAAGGAAAAGTAGTAATGTGAGAGGGTGAAGCACAAAGTGAAAGGAGAGAAATGACAGTAGAAGTTACAAAAATAATAGAATTCATGAAAGAAAACTCAGCATGAATGGAAAAAAATTAATTAAAATTCAGTAAGATTGGAAGGAAATCTAGAGAATATGGCAAGTATGAAAGATAGAATGAATGAAAATATGGCGAAAATGAAAATGAAATGAAAGGAAGCATGAAAGATTGAATGGGAGGAAACACAGCTAGAATGGGAGAGAGAGAGAAAAGAATGAATGATGGAATGAGAGGAAGTATGGAAAGAATGGAAGAAAGAATGAATGATGTAATGAAAAAAAATATAGAAGATGCGAAAGAAAATATGGAAATAATGGAAAGTAGAGTACAAGTGAAATTAGAAGGAAATGAAAAGGAACTTTCAGAAATGCATAAACAATTAGAGACAAGATAGAACAAAATGATACACAATTTCATGGATCTGTTACCGAGAAATAGCTATTTTCAACAATTCTATAGAACAAAGGAATGACAAAAATCAGTATTGAAAAGTGAATGAAAAATATTGATACCAACAAAAAGATAAAAAATGTATCACAATAGAAAATGAAATATCCAATATGAAGGAAAGAAATGATTCGATTGAAAACGATAACCAGAATCAAGAAAAATAAAAAATTTAGAAAAAAAATATAAAAAAAAATAACTTCCATAAAAATTATAAAAAATAAAACTAGGAATATAAGTTAGAAGAATTAATGAGATTATTAGGCAATATTTACTCAATCAACCCTGTGTTTGGTTCATCAGCCAAGAGAAAGATATTAATAGCTTTCAAGATTCTGAAAATTTATTTATAAAACAATACTGGGGGGGGGATGCTCAATTAGTTGTCAGAGACAAATTACAGTTCGGCAAGTTTGATGAGAAAAAGAGTATGAATTATAACAATTATGCCATCAACTTTTTGCAATTCGCAATACCTCAACCGGGTTATGAGAGAAGAAGACATATTAGGCAACATAAGCAGACACTTTAAACAGGAGATTTTTGAAATAATAAACTTGCAAGAAATGAAAACCATGGATAGACCAAGCGAATATTTATTAAGATTAGAAAGATTCTTATCTTATAGAAATTGGAGAAATAACAACCAACATAGGAATGTACAAGGTAATTTCAGATATCAAAACTATAACAATCAAAATAGGTACATGAATAACCAAAGTAATAATAGAAATATGTCAAATGAGAACAACTATCCAAGTAATAGTAATAATAATTATTGCAACCAAAATAGAAATATAAATTATAATATGAATGATAATAATCGTAATGATAACACTAATACCCAAGAAAATTTCAGAAATCAATATCAAAATAGCAAATACGATAATAATTATGATAATGATGGAAATCAGTATTGAAATAACAGGTATCCACAACAAAATCAATATAATGGACAAATACAAACTTATAATGAACAGGGACAACATAATCCTTTTATCAATACCCAGGAATCTAATGAACAAACAAAACACATACATTTTCATAGAAGGAGGAATAGTGCCAAAAATTTAACTGAAAGGGAAGGACAAACTGATATACCGGTGGAAAGTAACCAGATAGGTACATCTGAACAACAAAATTTTCATTGGAAAACCATATAAACGGATAGACATAAAAACAACCTATTAATTTATAATGGTAAACGAAAACATGAGAAAATAGCAATCAATAGGTTTAATAATTTAACAGGTGAATGGGGAACAAAAAGTAAATTTTGAAGCATTTTGAATAAAAGAAAATAGTCTAGAACATATTCTTCAAATTAAAAACAAAATAGTAAAACGCCTAAAACAAATTTGATAGGAATCAATGGAAAAAAATATACATAAACTCAAATTTGGAGATAGATGATAAAAATATTGAAATACAATCACTGGTAGTCAAAGACATGCAATTTGATGTAATTATTGATACAGATCAGTTAGAAAAAGTTGAAGCTAAAATAGATTATGGAAGAAAAGGTAAAAAATGGATAATAAATGTTTTGAATTTTTTTAAGAAAAACTAGAAGTTAATATAGATGGAAATGTTTTGTGTATGAGAGGAATGAATGTGAGAAATGAAAGTGATGATGATAAGAATTATAATAATGAAACATGATAAGGAATATAAATATGATGATAAAAGTGAAAGTTATATCAATGAATTATTAAATGAATATAAGAAGTTTATTATGTATGAATCAAGAATAGCGCAAGAGTAAGTAAACAAAATAGAAATAAAAGAAATAGAAAAATTCAGATCTATCAGATCTAAAAATTATCCAAATCCGTATAAATATAGAGAACAGGTAAAAAAAGAGTCAGGAAAAATGTTAAAGCAGGAAATAATTGAAAGAAGTACCAGTAATTATATAAATCCAATAGTTGTAGTTGTAAAGGAAAATGGTGAACTCAGATCATGTTTAAATGTTGAAACGAAGCATTTTTTTAGAGCTCCGTTACTAAGCACAGCTAAAGTATATTTCACCTAACTTTGGTACGTCCCTGCCTATTTGGGGTTTCTATTGGTGCCGGTCTGGCAAAATATTTCATTCCCTGTTGGAAATTAAGGTACATACCCAAAGCTACTGGAATTTACGTCAACATCATGCATAAAACATAACAGAGTTTTTCTCTAGATCTTATAAAAAGGGTGAAAAGTTCCGGTGATAGTTTTGGTAAAAGACGAGAAAGAAATAAAGATCGCGATGGGAAAAGCCAAATCATTTTTTGTATCAGGAACGAAATCATCCTTCAGATTTTCGGTCCAGTTTTAGTTCATCGGACAAAAAACCGCGCCTTTCTTACTGGGCTTTTTCGTCTAGTTTGGTCATACATTCGAGATCTATAAAAAGGCACTATGAAGCTCTCATCGGGGCTTGTTCCTGTTGTTCTTCCGTGAGACTTATTACTTGTCACTGGATCCCTGTGGTGATACCAAGTCCGGTTCGAAGTTTAGTGAAAGAGTAAATGTGTGAAAAGAGATTCGAGGTCCAGAAGCGTTGAGGTATCCGTAAGTGGAAATAGTGAATAATTTGTATTTGAGCTGGGTTTCTCCGTGTGCTGAGGCACTTGAAGTTTATTATTTCTACATTTATTATTATTCCATTTGATTCAATTAATTTGCCGGGAGTTTAAATATTATTATATGTATTATAATTATTTCATTTAGTTAATTATCTGTAGTGGCATTTACAGTTTAGTTCTGCCAAAGTATTCTTTGTTTGATTTAATTCGTTACCTGAGAAGTTAAATATATTTTCTGCATTATTATAATTTCCTTTATTCGAGCATTTGCCGAAACGTTCAAGTTGGTCAGAAGACCACAAAGTGAATATTGATTCATTTCATTTTTGGGTGGTTCAATCGAACTTTTTGTGAAATCGATTGAGTGTTTAATTTAGGGTTGTATTGACATTTCAGTCAATTGTTGGATATTTTCACGGGTAAAAATATATGATTTATTTGCCAAATTGAACAGTATAAAGTAGACCATTTTATTTTGTGTCCCCGCGGAAAATAATTTTCACCCAAGCTCTGGCAGGTGTTTTTTCTTTTTTCTTGTCAAAGGAAAATCCTACATGAATAGTTCTTTTATTTTGCCCGTTAGTAAGAGTATTGAGTTATGTTTTCCAGTTATTTGGGTTCAGGGGAAAACGCCGAATGCAAACAACTGACGCGAACATTTACATCACTTAAATCAGTGAATTTAAATTTTCTATTGTCTTAAGTTCGGGGAAAAAACACCGTATTTAAGCAATTGACGTATAAACCAACTACATAACAGTAATTATTGTTCCCCGTTGTCCCGATTCAGGCACTAACCAAATCGGAACATCGGCCGCGATAATGCGTTGAAAAGTTTATTTTTCCCTGAAAATACGTGCAGAGCAAAACAAAATTCACGAATTTCACAAGTTATAGTCATATTCAGGAGGAATAATTGATTAAGCGACGTGGGGAGGTGATTTGGGTGAATAAACGTTGTTGATAACATTAGGGGGAAAATAAGGGATTTTTATAACTTACGAAATACGGTGATGCTTTGTCGTCTGTATCCACGCCAGTTGTTAGTATTGTTTGAGCTCAGGAAATCATAGAGCATAAACAATAGCCAAGAATATAATTTTTGTTGACGAGAAAGACCATTGCAAGAAGAGGGCTATTTTAAGAGAAAATATCACAGCCAGGATTATTACCAACGTGAAGCTTAGGTAATATACAAGTGACACGTAGTATTCAATTTTTGTGTTAGGGTCAACAAGGGGAAATCGGGATGTTATAAGCCGCTTGCTCATTAATTCGAAGAATCACTTTCTGAGTCAGTCAGATAAGCGTGTTCAGGAAGAAACAGTTTTTCTTAACTCTCAAGAGTAGTTCATTTTATTCCCTAAATTGCCGGAAAATTACTGTTCATTTGGCCAGTTATATATATCGTGAGGGTAAATACCATTTCGATACTATTAGATTTATATATATATAAATATATATAATCCTATTAATCTAATAATTGTCGAGAATGATCATTCCCTCACGATATAACTGGCCAAATAGTAATTTCAACATTAGAATACTCTTGAGTTAAGAAAAACTGTTCTTCCTGAACACCTCTGACGACTCAATGATTCTTCGAATTAATGAGCGGCCTTCTCCCGATTTCTGTTGACCTAACAAAATTGATACTACGTGATACTTTAAACTCGCGTTGTGCGGCAGCTTCTTTTATAAACAACCCTCTTCTTGTACGACTTTTCTCGTCGGCTATATTCTTGACTGTGTTATGCTCGGCATTCCTGACGGCAATATGTCCAACAACTGAGCGTGAACTGAACGACATAAAATCGCCTTCAATATTATCGGCAGTTTATTCACCCAAATCTCCCCCGTCGCTTTAGTATTCACTCACGGGTGACATAACTTCGTAGTCTGCACGCCATTTCGAAGTCTTTCGGCTTGCATTATCACGACGGTGGCGAATGCCTAGTCAGGACAACAATTACTGTTATGGTGGTACTTCGTCGGTAGCGCTTAAATGCGGTGTTTTCCACGAACTGGGCGCAATAGAAATTTAAATTCACTGACAAATATTCGCGTCGGTGTTGCATTCGGCGATTTCCCTGAACAAATAATGGCGCTAACAATGGTAACGGGCAAGTATAAGAACTATTCATCAACAGAATTTCGCTTGACAACACCTGCCGAAGCAGGTGAAGTATTTTCGCGAACACAAAATAAATGATGCTGCCCATACTGTTCAATTTGTTTGAAATGAAATCGCTGCAACAGTACAGCCAAGTAAACTTGCTCAATCATTTCACCAAAGAGGTCGACCACTTATGAAATAAATCGTATTCGCTTTGTCTTCTGACAACGAAGCATTTGTAAATGCTCGAATAAAGAGAGTATGGCAATGCAGCCGTGAAATACTTTGGCAGGCTTAAACTGTAAATGCCCTTGCGAACAGTGGCAAATAATGGTATAATACGCTCAATAATATTTAAACTTTCCGGCGAGTAGTAGTCAAATGAACAATAATAAAATAACGAAATAATGGCTTTCAGATGCCTCTGAGCAGCTCAAGCTACTGAAATTATTTACTTTTCCGCTTGCGGATACTCAACGCTTTCGAACTTTCGATCTCTTTCAACTTCGTGAACAATACGAGAATCCGGTGACAACAATAAATCGCGGGCTAACGAGAACAAGCCCCGTGAAACTCGCCGAATGCTTGCACAGATCTCGAATATTGACAAACTTAGACGAAAACCCGGTAAGGCGCGGTTTGTCTGATGAACAAAGTGGACCGAAAATCTGAAGTGTTCCTGATAAGCTGTTTATTTCCGGCGCGATGCTTCTTCTCGTCTTTGCAAACATCACCGGAACTTTTCGGCAAGATACAGAAAACTTTCTGTTATGTTTATGCATGATGTTGACGTAAATTCAATGGCACTGGTATGCCCAATTTCCAACGAGAATGAAAATGTGCCAGACCGTACCGAGCAAATAGTGAACCAGGTGAGAATATACTTTAGCTGTTAGCCAGTAACGGGCTCTGCTTCGTTCTGGCATTTAAAGCATGATCTGGTTCACCATTTTCCTTTACAACACTATTAGTTTATATAATTACTGGTTCTTTCTTTTCCTGTTTTCTTTTTTCCCTGATCTTTTACCCTTCTCTATATTTATATGGAGGAAAATTTTTTTAGTAAGTCTGAATTTTTCTATTTCTTTATTTCTATTTCCTTGTAATTCGCCAAAATCCTTCTTATATTTTTAATAATTCATTGATTAACTACTTTTATCATCGTTTATACCTTTATCATCGTTTCATTATTACCTTACATCAAAAATTTTTCATTCACATTCTTCCCCCCTCACCTTTTCCATCTATATAACTTCGTTTTTCTTAAAATTCAAACATTTTTTACCTTTTCTCCTTTCCATAATCTATTTGTTTTCAACTTTTTTAACGATCTGTATCTAATTACATCAAATTGCATTTTGATTTACCGATGATTATGTTCAATATTTTAAATCAAATCTAAATTGAATATTTAATTTTTCCTTGTTTCCCTATCAAACGTTTTACGTTTATTTTGTTTTAATTTAAAGAATTTGTTCTAACTATTTCTTTATTCAAAATAACTTCGAACAATTTTAAAAAAATGTTCCCGTTCCCATTCCCCTTTTAAAAATTATTAAACCTTGTTCTTTTCCGTGTTTACCATTAAAAATTTATAAGGTTTGTTCATGGTTATTATTCCTTTTCACTATATTGTTCAATAAATTTTGTTGTTCAAAATTACTATCGGGTTATTCGTCGCCTCTGCCCCTGGCACTGTGAAGATTTATATATTATTCACTGTAATGTTTCCCATATGATTTGACTTTCCCTGGAAAAATTGCATTTTTAGGTTTTCGTTCTTCGGGGACCGGATATTTCCATAAAATAAGCTTCTTCCGGGTAGTCAAGTCATATGGTCTAAATCAGCCTTTGAGAACCCCTTTTTGGTACAAACGGAAATTGTAAAGGGGTAGGGAAAGGTAAAAGACTTGCCGAAAAGCTATGGAGCCGCGGGAGCCGAGAAGATCTGATCATAACCAAGGGACGTTTCTTCAAAAGGATCGATGGTGGCCAATAATTTGAGACAAGACTCGGGAGAGTCTTTGAATGTCGAAAACAAAAAGAATAACCCCGAGACATGGTAAATCTGGATATGGGTAAAGGGGGACTCGAAAAAGTTTTGTCATCAAAAACGGAAGAAATCGAGATGGGGGGTGAAATGAAGGAAAGAACTGGAACAAAAAGTTTTGAAGGACAGCAAAATTTTGGGATCTTCAGCTCGCGATAAAGTTAGCACAGATGGAAACGGAATCATCCGACCCCGGATCGGGATGAAACTGGGTCACATCGGTTACAAGAGTCAGTGGTAAGTGACGGCCCAGATGTCAAAATGGATGAGGGGAGAACTCCATGGGCTAGGCAAACCGACGTTGAAGGTTGGGATCAATACCAAGGTATTTGATCATAGAATTAAGTATGTTAGTAACTTTATTCTAAAATTTTCCAAAAAAACTTTCCCATCAAAATAAAAACCCGTTCGTTCTCGACAACGTCAAATGACGATCATGAAACTTTTTTACTAGACAGGGGTTTTCCCGAAGATTTGCCCATTTTCGGTGGAGATCCCACAGAATGGCCAAATTTCATACATCAGTATAGAAATTCAAACCATTTGCGGTTATACAAACAAAGATCAATGTCGACTTCAAAATGCCTCAAAGGTAACGCAAGAAAGGTAACGCAATCCTTATTGAATTTCCACAGAACATTGACAAAGGTTATCAAAACCTAGAAAGTCGTTTCGGTCGTCCGGGAATATATTATATCATCTTATTAGACAGAGTTGAGAAAATTTCCATTATCAAAGACAAGCTGGAAATGTTGGTTGAATTTTCAGATGAAGTGAAAAAAACTTGTCGCTACCCTTGGGAAACTTGGAAGAAAAAAGATCGTTCGAAATCCTATCTTCTACAAGGCTATTAAATAAATTCCAACTTCACAAAGAATTAAACTGGGTCGAATACATTTCTGATAAAATTGCATAAATTGGTCGAGTTCTCTTCGTACAGATAAAAGGGAAATGCTGCCAGTCATCTTTTTATACCTCAATTCCCGATGAACATTTTCGAAAATAAATCGAAATAAAGAATTACTCTTACGACTAAAAGCTTTATAAAACTTGCATATGTTGTAGAAATGAAATTCACCACTTGGTGTTGTCCAAAATTCAAATCTCTATTAGATGACAGATGGAAAATTTTTGGGGGTCGAACAGGATAATTTTTTTCTTGTCTTTTCCATTCCACTATAAGGGTGTAGAAAACGAAAACATGTTCTTGATGATTGTCAAAACCCACAATAAAATTTACATCGTGTCATTGATCGAAATAGTATTCAAAAGGGAATGATAATGTTGGAAACTAATTGCCACATATTAACAGACAAAAGTTCTACAAGATTTTGCCGGTAGTAATTTCCCAAGGTAAACAATTAGTTGAAACATTTGCCCCTTTTTGATGATGCCTCTACCGTAAGTTTGATTATGATGAAGACTTGGTGACGGTTTAAATGGACCCGACAATCTCTTCATTTACAATGGAAAATAATCAATTCGAAGAACAAAAACGATTCTAGAGTTGTAGGGTTTTAAAATTTCATCAAATCGGATACAAATTCGAATTTCTTTTTACGCCATGTCAGAACTATCAAGGTCTATCTTTACCCAGCCAAACCATCAATATTCAGAAAACAATGAACATTATCCATACATTGATAACCGCTACATCTTGATTGACGCGCAACCCCAAATTATTGATTGGACAGGATAACTGGCAACTGCTCGTGAGTAAAAAAAAAAACATTTCTGGGCCGTGGATCCTGCTGCCAAAAAACAGCTCTCGGCTGGAATTAAATGTGGGAATTTCAAAGTGAATAATGGGGGAAATGTACAAAGGACGGTTTGTTTGTTTCACTGATCATAAGGTGGAAAAGGGCGACCTCGACATTTTACATGACCTTGTGAAAAAACACTGGAAAATCGGGAAAAATGCAATGGGTTGGATAAGTCAATGTCTAAGGAAGATCGTCGTGCTGAACAAAAATTTTTGATAGTACAATGAAGAGGTTGGGAGATAGGTATGAAACAGGGCTTCTTTGGAAAGTTGATGATGTGTTTCTTCCGAAAGTAAGAAGAATGCCTTTGGGGGACTACTAGCCACCGAAGAAGATGGACAAGACAAATCTTTTGCTGAAAATTATGTGAGGAAAATACAGGACATGGAAAGAAAAAGGTTATATTTCGAAAATTTCTCCAGAATATATCCATATTCCTTCCACGAAGATTTGGTACCTCCCCCACTTTGGAATTACCAATCCAATAAACCCGCAAAATTGAGAGTAGTTTTTTGATGCATCAGCAAAATCTCATCAGGTAAGCCTAAATGATTGTTTATTGGGGACCTGACTTATATAATTCGATGCAAACAATTCTTCTCAATTTCCGGACGAAAAATATGCCTTCACAGCTGATATCAAAGAAATGTTTTTTACAGGTGAAGGTGAGAAAGGAAGATCGAATGTCCCAAAGAATATTATACAGGGTATGGAAGGAAAATGGAACCAGATGTATACAGAAATCAATGTAGTTTTTTCGGATCGACCTGTGCCATGCCTGGCACAAGAACTAAAAAAAAGAAATGCCCGTTTCTTCCAGCCATCAGTATCCAGATGCTTAAAGCAATAGTCGTTTCTCACTTTTGGATGATTACTTGGGTGGAGCGGATACTGAAGAAGAAGGCAACATCATTGATACGTGATGTATGTTTTTGTACACATAATAAAGGAGGTTTTATGATTTGTAATTGGGTTTGCCAATGATTCACGTTTACTGAGACATTTGGATGAAAATATTTTGGCAATTGTCAAAAAAATTGACAATCATTCCGAATTATCATCTGAACAGATACTCGGTGTATGGTGGGATCTAAAGAGACACATTCACTTTTAAAACCAACTTCCATAAAGTGAATGGGATATATTAGAAAATAAAGACAACCGACAAAAGGGACGTTTTAAAAGTAGTGATGTCGGTTTTGATCCACTGGATTTCTTGCAAATTTCATAATTCAGGAAAAATACTACTTCAAGATATAGGCGAAGTAGAATAGACTGGGATGATAAAATTTCCCTGAAACCTATATGAAATGGACAAAATGGATTGATGATCTGAAAAATATTATTCAATTCAAACTTTCCGACAATACTGCCCGATGGATAGACATTCGAGTAACCTTCAGCTACATTTTTTCACTGTGCATCGGGCACATACGCCAGTATAGCGTATTTACGATGGCAACAGAATGAAAATGTCAAAGTAAAGTTTTTAAAATGCGAAAACTCGTGTATCACCCCTGATCCTTATCAATACCACGCCTAGAACTACAGGCAGCTTTGATAGGAGCACGACTAGGCGCGAGCCTAAAAAATCTTTGAACTAAATATTTCTAATACGTTTTATTGGACCGATTCCAAAACCGTCCTTCTTGGATTCGTTCCGAAGCAAGGCGATTCAAGATGTTTGTGGCACAACGTCTTGGTGAAATCCAAGAACTTACCAACGTTCTTGAATGGAATATGTGAAATCAGAGATAATGTCGCTGATGAAGCAACAAAAGCTATGGTCAGACTGACTTTTCAAGCTCTAGTAGATGGATTAATGGTCCCGAATTTTTTTTGGCAATCGTCCGATCAATGGCCTCAAGAGGAAACTTCTTCAATTGTCAATGAAGAAGAATTAGAAATTCGTAAAAAAAACTTCATTTGTGTTCAAATTGAAACAAAAGCTGATATACCCAAAACTGAAATACTTCAACAAATGGCAGAAGTTATTACGGTCGACAGCATGGATTTTCAGATTCATTGAAATTGTAGGAAAAAACAGAAGAAGTGGTGAACTTGATCCTTTGAACTGGAAAATCTGAATTTTCTTGCTGAAGAGGTACAATTGGAATCGTATCCTGAAGAAATTTACTTTGAAATCAAGAGAGACTGAATCTTCAAAATAAATTGTACGCTCTTGATTGTTTTGACACGAGACAGATGGATTATTGAAACATGGAGGAAGGATAAACAATGCCCCCTATGTGATTATATGAAAACCTATCATATTGAACCCAAAACATGAAATAACCAGACTTATAATCAAATATCATCATGAACTTGTCAACCACCACGGCCAAGAAATTGTTGTTAACAATCTTGACGAAGTATTGTATTATCAGAATCCGACAAGCAGTTAGAAGTTGTTGGGTTGTAAGTTTTCAAAATAGAAGAGTTCTCCAGTTGTTCAATTATGGGTCAATTGCCAGTTTTAGACTCAGCCAACTATCAGACCGTTCATCAAAACTGGTGTAGATTATTTTGGGCCCATTAAATGACCGTTAAAGATCTCACGAGAAGAGGTATGGAGTTTATTCACCTGTATGGTAACCCGATCAGTTCACGTAGAAATAGCACACGACCTGAGCACTGATGGTTTCATTCATGTATTTAGACAATTTGGTTTGCCGAAGAGGTTTAGAGGAAATGTACAGCGACAATGGACTTAATTTCAAAGGTGCTGAGAAAGGAGTTGGCTGAAAATCTTGGGAAATTAAATCAAGGAAGAAATCGAAGCATTCTGTACATTGAAAAACTAAATGGATTTTCAATCCCCCTTCAGCTCCGCACATGGGTGGTGCGTGGGAAGATTGACCCAATCCATAAAGAAAAAACCTAAAAGGAAGTTTTGAAGAAAGATATCCTCAAGAATATGTTCTTCGAACAACTTTCCTGAGATAGAGAATATTATAAACTCAAGACCACTGACTCACGTATCGATTGACCCAAAATGATCCTGAGGCAATAACTCCGAATCATTTCCTGATAGGGCCGTCATATGCGCATTGCCATGTGCTAAAATAGAAAAGAAAATCTCAATCTGTTGACGAGTGGAAGGGCAGCCAGAAAATTTCCGATTTCTTTGGCAACGATGGTCCCGTGAATATATACTCACTCACAAAACGGACCAAGTGGCACAAGAACGAAATCCATCAAATTGGGGGATGTTGTACTAATTTTTGATCCAAATACAACTAGGAATTGTTGGCCTAAAGGCATAGTGGTAGAATTTATATCCTGCGAAGATGGAAAGATTCGTATAGTCGACGTGATGACCCGAAAAAAGACCGTTTATCGAAGACCAGTTTCCAGGCTTTGCATCCTACCTGTTCAGAAGGATAGTGAAGAGAAGTAATTGTTAGATAGGAGCAATTACTGGGTGGAGAAATGTTGGAGATTTATATATTATTCACACTGTATATGTTCCCATTTCATTTAACTGCATGAGAATAGTTGACTGTGAATTTGTTGTTATTGTTTTTTGAGAAATAAATTGATTGACAATTTTGACAAGGAAAAATATAATTTCATTTTCGTTCTTCGAGACCAGATATTTCCATAAAATAAGCATTCTTCCAGGTAAAGTCAAATCAGGCACTATTCCTCCTTCTATGAAAATGTATGTGTTTTGTTTGTTCATTAGATTCCTGGGTATTAGTGTTATCATTACGATTATTATCATTCATATTATAATTTATATTTCTATTTTGGTTGCAATAATTATTATTATAACTATTACTTGGATAGTTGTTCTCATTTGACATATTTCTATTATTACTTTGGTTATTCATGTACCTATTTTGATTGTTATAGTTTTGATATCTGAAATTACCTTGTACATTCCTATGTTGGTTGTTATTTCTCCAATTTCTATAAGATAAGAATCTTTCTAATCTTAATAAATATTCGCTTGGTCTATCCATGGTTTTCATTTCTTGCAAGTTTATTATTTCAAAAATCTCCTGTTTAAAGTGTCTGCTTATGTTGCCTAATATGTCTTCTTCTCTCATAACCCGGTTGAGGTATTGCGACATTGCAAAAAGTTGCATGGCATAATTGTTATAATTCATACTCTTTTTCTCATCAAACTTGCCGAACTGTAATTTGTCTCTGACAACTGATTGAGCATCCATCCCCCCCCAGTATTGTTTTATAAATAAATTTTCAGAATCTTGAAAGCTATTAATATCTTTCTCTTGGCTGATGAACCAAACACAGGGTTGATTGAGTAAATATTGCCTAATAATCTCATTTAATTCTTCTAACTTATATTCCTAGTTTTATTTTTTATAATTTTTATGGAAGTTATTTTTTTTATATTGCCATTAAACTTGTTATTTATCTGTACCCCTTGGCATGTGTTCATTATCCTATTTTCTATATCACTATCCAATTTCCTTTGATCTAATATGTTTATTTTCTATTCCTAGAATTTTTAGAATTTTTCTTGATTCTGGTTATCGTTTTCAATCGAGATCATTTCTTTCCTTCATATTGGATATTTCATTTTCTATTGTGATACATTTTTTTATTTGTATCTTTTTTTTTGTGTATCAATATTTTTGTCATTCACTTTTCAATACTGATGTCAATATCTGTTCTTATATCTTTCACTTGTTTTTTCACTTTGTTCTATAGAATTGTGAAAATAGCTATTTCTTGGCTAACAGATCCAGAAATTGTGTATCATTTTGTTCTAATCTTGTCTCTAATTGTTTATGCATTTCTGAGAGTTCCTTTTTATTTCCTTCTAATTTCACTTGTACTCTACTTTCCATTATTTCCATATTTTCTTTCGCACCTTCTATATTTTTTTTCATTACATCATTCATTCTTTCCTTCCATTCTTTCCATACTTCCTCTCATTCCATCATTCATTCTTTCTACTTTCTCTTCCATTCTAGCTGTGTTTCCTCCCATTCAATCTTTCATGCTTCCTTTCATTTCATTTTTATTTATATATTTTCATTCATTCTATCTTTCCATACTTGCCATATTCTCTTCTAGATTTCCTTCCAATCTTACTGAATTTTAATTAATTTTTTTCCATTCCTGCTGGAGTTTTCTTTCATGAGATTCTATTATTTTTGTAACTACTGTCATTTCTCTCCTTTCACTTTGTGCTTCACTCCCTCTCACATTACTACTCTTCCTTGTTCTATCACCCCTCTCTCTACCTTCTGCACCTTCTTCCAAACCAACTCATATCCATTTTTTCTTTTCACACTTATACAAATATGTCAATCCAAGAATTTTAGAATGTCAAATTGAGAGTTTTTCTGTATACTATTTCGATTTTAAACAAAATTAATTAATATACTTGCTTCTAATTATTATAATGCGTTGAAAAGTTTATTTTTCCTTGAAAATACGTGCAGAGCAAAACAAAATTCACGAATTTCACAAGTTATAGTCATATTCAGGAGGAATAATTAATTAAGCGACGTGGGGAGGTATTTGGGTGAATAAACGTTGTTGATAACATTAGGGGGAAATAAGGGATTTTATAACACGAAAATACGGTGATGCTTTGTCGTCTGTATCCACGCCCAGTTGTTAATATTGTTTAAGCTCAGGAAATCGCCGAGCATAAACAATAGCCAAGAATATAATTTTTGTTGACGAGAAAAGTCGTACAAGAAGAGGGCTATTTTAAGAGAAAAGAAATATCACAGCCGGGATTATTACCAACGTGAAGCTTAGGTAATATACAAGTGACACGTAGTATTCAATTTTTGTGTTAGGGTCAACAAGGGGAAATCGGGATGTTATAAGCCGCTTGCTTATTAACTTGAAGAATCACTTTCTGAGTCAGTCAGATAAGCGTGTTCAGGAAGAAACAGTTTTTCTTAACTCTCAAGAGTAGTTCATTTTATTCCCTAAATTGCCGGAAAATTACTGTTCATTTGGCCAGTTATATATATCGTGAGGGTAAATACCATTTCGATACTATTAGATTAATAGGATTATATATATTTATATATATATATATATAAATAAATATATATATATATATATATATATATATATATATATATATATATATATATATATATATATATATATATATATATATATATATATATATATATATATATATATATATATATATATCGGTGTATATATTATCCCCATTCAAATGTGCTAGACTGTTTTCTTTTAAACAAAAATATTTGTATTACGAAAATTGTTGTGACAAATATTATTGAATATACCAGTTAATTCAATACCTATTTCACACTGTGTTTACATTGAAAAATAACCCTTTCTATTTCCTATAACGTATTGAAGTTACGCAACAGACGTATTTAGTCAAGTAGTGGACAAAGAAATTGGTAAAGAAAAAAAAAACAAAGCAAGACATTTCTATCTGTCTGTCTCTTTGGGAGACATAAAAGCAATCGGCGTTCAGTATACAAAAATTGTACTTAAAGCCTACAGTATTTTGTGAAGATTCAAAAAGTGTCATTCTACCAGACCCCTGGACGTTCCGTATCTCCATCTGTAGCTACCCTAGTGCGTGGAGAAAACCACTATAAAATCTGGCGTACGAGATTGGAAATAAGGAAAGGAAAATATTTCCTGCCTAAAATTCTGGCGTCATAAATAAGGTGATTTTCTAGGAGTTTGGGGGTTATTGAAACAAACCCAAGGAAAACACGTTACAAATTTGGCGCCCGAGTAGGGACTATTGGTTGTAGGACTATTGGTTATAGGACTATTGGTTATAGGACTATTGGTTATAGGACTATTGGTTATAGGACTATTGGTTATAGGACTATTGGTTATATAATCACCAAAATTACGAGTTATTTTGCATAGAAATAATTTTCATTCATTTTCACTCTGTTTTGAGTTTATTTGGAATTTTTGCTGGATATATGAAAGTCGGTAAAGATTGAAAATTGATTTAATTTCCGTGGTGTGTAAATTGAAATATATTAGTTAAATTTGAATGGAAATAATTTTTTAATTGTATTCCTTATGGATTTCCATATTCAACAGATAATGCTAACATGATAAATAATTGAAGAGTGATTTAATTTCTGATTTTATTTCAATTGAAGAACAGCAACTTTATTTTTGAGTGGAAATAATTTCCTTTCCATTCCGTTCGCGAATCCAAGTGCACATTACAAATTATTTACTCCGTACCGGGGATAAAAACCAAACGCTTTTTATCAAATGTATATTCTCGTGCCCGAAGTTGCGCGGAGAGAGATTGTACGAATCAGTTTTTGCTGGTGTATTGGCCGTTGATAAAATAGTACACCTGTTTGAATGATAACAATTATTTTGCAATTTTGAGATAATTATTGGTATTTTTCCGTGAATGAAATAAGATTGAATTTCGAATTGATTTTCGATATCAAGTGGAAAAGTGGAATATCCACAAAAGTTTTTTGGTATTCGAGATATCGAACACAGATTCTGAGCGTATCGGCAATGTTTTTGTTTTGTAATTCTGCTCTTCAGGTATAGAAAACAATGAATTGTTTTTATTGAACACTCGATCGTCGTTGAGGAATATTTTTTTTGTTGGGTGTTATCTGGATATGGTAACAACCCTTCGATAGGAAAGAGATTATTTTGTTTTATTGAATATTGATGGAGAAATATATTTTTGTTAGGTGTTATCTGGATATGATAACGACCTTTCAGAACCGAATAAATTCCTTTTGGAAAATATTTTATTGATTTGAATTTTTTTTTAATTATTTTTCATTAATAGATTAAGGTGGTCTATCTAAAGAAAAATTTTGGTTTAAAATACCCCATTATATTCGCTCCTTTCTCAAATTATATACGGAGTGTATAGAAGTTTCGTTGTGTCTTTCAAATTATTTGAAAGGTTAAACAATATTAATAAGATAGAAGTGGTGTTGATTTTTTTTTTGTTCGGTTGATACCTCGCTACGGAAAATTTCCAAAATGCCTGATAATGGTGATTCTTTGGATCGTGAGGAGTTGCAGGGAGCGACTGGACTTGATGAAGGTTTAACTGGACTTCGAGATAATCCTGCAGGGGGCGATTTTCTGGAAAGGGAGTTAGGCTCTGATGATTTCTTGGCACCACCGGGAGTGAAAGCTGGATGGATATATCGGCTTGAGAAACCAGAGTTGATGGAACTGGCCTCCAGTTTACAAATTAATTCGGAAGGCACCGTTATTGAATTAAGACGAAGACTATTTGACACTCAGTAGAGTAACCTAAATCTCGGGGAATGAGTACTAGCCCTAACGAAGGCACCGGGACGAATTTTCTAACTATGGGACGACAAAATCCCGGAGCTGTTTCGAGGAGGGATTTTAGCTATTTACCCCCACCTCAAACAAACATTCCGAACCCATGGAGGAGTTCTGGTATGATACCACCTACACCCGGAGAAAGCCTACCACCTCTTCAAGGGACGGGGTTACGAGGAATAACTAGCACAAGTTCAGTGATCACAAATACGACGACTTTGTCTGGTGTACGCAGTACAATGGCACCCTGTGTAGCACCTGGTTTTCAGGCCCCCAGTTCGATTCCAACGAGTGTTTCCGCACCACTGGGAAGACACTTACCAACCCCTCTGCCAACTGTACCGTCAGGATTCGCTGTGGGCCACCCTGGATATCCCATAGTGTTGGAAACACATCGATGGAATATTAAGTTCAATGGCCAAGAGGAGGCGGCAGCGTTCTTAGAACGGTTAGAAGAAATTTCGGAAACGGAAAATAACTCGAAACATCGATTGTTGACGGCTCTCCCAGAATTATTATATGGAAAGGCACTATCATGGTATCGCAGCAACAAAGGTTTCTGGAATGATTGGGAAACTTATAAGGAAACGTTTCGTATGGCGTTCTACCCTGTACATTATCAGGAGAATTTGGAATTGGATAGTAGCCGTCGAGTTCAAAGCTACTCTGAAGCTGCTATTGATTGTATTATTGATCTACAGACTCTGATACGCCGTAATAGAGGATTGAATATGGAACAAGAAACCCTCCGACTATATAAACATTTATTGCCGGGGTTTCGGCAATATATACGAAGGAGCGACTTCTGTGACACACCTTCTTTGGTGTCCAAGATTATGGAGTGTGAAAATTTGCGAGAGGAGATAAGACAGGGTGAACGCCCTCAACCCGCTTCGAGACATTCAGTCTCGTTTGACAAGGAACGCTCTCAAACGCACGACGGAGGCATTCAGTCTCTTCTAACCATAACATCACATCAACAATAAACACACAAAATGTTTCGTCATTCCCTAGAGGTCCGTCTAGACATCCTCCATTAGCGCATAGGGAACAATCTCGTGGAGTACCACGAAACAGAACATCCATATCGGGATGTTGGAAGTGTGGCGAATTGGGACATTGGCAGAATGAATGTCGTAACCAGCAGCGACTGTTCTGCTCTCGTTGCGGAAGAAACGGAATAATGTCCCGACATTGCCCTTGCGAGAATTCGTTAAGGAATCGCCCAGAATCAGGTACTGCACGAGTCCAGACACTAAATATCCAGGAAAAGGCTGTGATACCAAAATCTACTGATAACCGGCCTTTTGTCATTATTACTATTGGAAAATCGCGCTTTTATGCGTTGCTAGACACCGGCGCTACCAGATCCTTTGCTAGTGAGGCAGTAGAAAAGTGCTGCATTCATCTTGGTTTGGAACCATCACCCAAGCGTTTTCGCCCCAGATGACTGTAGGACAGGAATGTTTAGTACATGAGTTGCTGATACTTCCGCATCTGACCATGAATATTATCTTGGGGATGGATATTTTGAGTAACAAGTTCCGAATTGACTTAGCCAGTAATACAGTATTTCTCAATGGGAAAGATGTATCGTACAGGGAAACCCAGCCCCTTATGTATTTGCACGTTCCTGAAGAAATAGTTGAACCTATACCATCTGAATCCTTCTTCTGAAATGAGCAAAGGGATACCACTGACGTTGATACTGCAAAGCCCGCCTCTCCTAGAGGATACCGATGCCGGGAGTCCAGAAAGAGGACCAGCCCAGAAAACAGATTTCGAAACCACATGATTAGTAATCTCGTGATTCTCAATAAGGAAGACGTGTCTGTCAAGGCAGACCAGCCGTGTATGTCTTCGCATATGCCTGCCGTAATACCCAAATCCATACCGTCCGGAACTTTCTACAAAAATGAACCAAAGGATTCCTCCACATATGAAAATGAGGAGACTAATGAATTTCTTGTCACTGAATTATCCTTGTTTCAGGAAAAGCCAGGTTCAGCCCGGAATATGCCACGTCATATCGGTCTAAATTCCGTGAGCCGTATGCACAGCTAAAGTCATGGGACCAGGATGAAAGACCGTACCGATTCGAGACACAAATTGGTGACCCAAGTCAAAGAATCGACGGAGGTGGTCAATCAAAGTACCCAAGCATTCGAAGATCCATTCGAAAAAAATGGTTATTTCCACTGGAAGGAAGTCGACAGCCAGAAGGTTGGGGAACCGATAATTGCATCAACGAACTGACACTAAAATTGTATTTATATTATAATAAAATGAAAAGTTTTTAAAAAGAAGTTTTCTACAAATCCACTTCAACATATATAATTATATATATATATATATATATATATATATATATAAATATGCACAAAATTATCCGAGTAACACCTATAATTTGTGGGGTGAAGCTTAGACCTAATGAAGTGGAATTCAATGACACAAAATTTCGTGCAACATTTATTAATTTTTTTTGTCCTTCTTTATTTAACGTCGGCCTATTTCTGCTACCAAGGCGGAACACCGACGCCGGTGAGCACACTCCTCCCAACCGAAAATTTTTCCGAATCCTCCGTTGTTTCAGAGGAAGGGGTTCTTCATCGAGCTCAACATCTATGAACACGGAGCCGCCATCTCAACGTCCCCTTCGAAGGACGGCATATCTATCGTTTCATCTAGTATTTATTGATGAGACGCCTGCAGCTACTACGCTACAGTTGTTAGGACATTTAACGTGGAATTCGTGCAACATTGTTATCTCACCAACATATGTCAGTATAGACCAATCCACGATACCAAAAGTCGTACTTCTTTGCGTTCAGAGTAACGCGAAACAGAAAATGAAAGAAAGAGGGATTTGTTTCGATTCCAAAAAAGCCCCCATCCGCCTACAGCTGTTTCCATGGTTTCCCAATCATCAGGATGGTTTGTGGTCTTTTTTAATCTAAACGAAATCTCTTGGAGTGATCATACCTACCGGCAGGGATGAAAATGTGAAATGCACAAAATTATAGAAGTGACACCTATAATTTGTGGGTTGAAGCTCAGACCTAATGAAGTGGAATTCAATGACATGAAATTTCGTGCAACATTGATAGGTCACCAACAGATGTCAGTACAGGCATATCCACGACACCAAAGGTCGTACTTCCAGTGCGTTCAGAGTAACGAAAAACAAATAACGAAAGACAGAAAGATCTGTTTCGATTCCAAAAAAATACCATCCGCCTACAGCTGTTTCATGGTTTCCTAATCATCAGGAAGACTTGGATAAAAGTTAAATGCACAAAATTAGTAAATCATTCAGGTAGATACTGTTTCATTCCTTATTCCTTTCAAAATCTCACGCAAATCCTACTAAGGTACCCCTTTCTTCCGGTTCTTGCCTTTCAGTTGGGATATAACCTTTCTTGTGAATCGAGTTCCACTGGATTCATTCCGTAGCAGACGTGTGAGTGTAGTAATGAGGTTTGGCTCAACAGGGTTTATTCGAAGCAGACGCGTTAAGTGTAAAATGAGGTCTGGTTCAACGGGGTTCATTCCGGAGCAGACGTGTTGAGTGTAGAATGAGATCTGGCTCAAGGGGTGCAGAGTGGAAGTATATAATGAGTTCTGGCTCAACAAAGTTTATTCCGGTGGAGAGTGGGAGTGTATAATCAGGTCTGACTCAACGTGGTTCATTCCGGAGCAGACGTGTTAGGTGTCTTATGGGGTCTGACTCAACGGGGTTTATTCCGGAGCGGACTTGTTGAGTGTAGAATGAGGTCTGGCTCAACGAAGTTCACTCTGGAGTAGACGTGTTGAGTGTAGAATGAGGTCTGGCTTGAGGAGTTAGGACGGGGGTTAGGACGGGGTTAGGATATAAGTATGGAAAATAACGTTATGTTCATGAAAATCAAATGGAATGTTATTGCCCTTTTTTTTAATATAAAACATAACTAACAACGAATCAAATATTTATTAAGAATATTGTCTGAACCGTAGACCTACTAATGATGATTATCAATTATGATGTGGTTAATGAGATGAAGATGATTGAAACTAAATCTAACGATTAATATTAATACTGTATAACTAGCACTCTGATATTTGTGCGTAGTCCGCGGTATCGTACGAACTCTTCTTGGATTTGTTCTTCAATGTCTATTAAATTGGTATTCTTCTATAGCAGAAAAAAATAAATAATATCACCATATGAA
The DNA here is from genome assembly GCA_018342105.1 of Gonioctena quinquepunctata. NCBI lineage: Eukaryota > Metazoa > Arthropoda > Insecta > Coleoptera > Chrysomelidae > Gonioctena > Gonioctena quinquepunctata. The sequence continues at coordinate 26,320 of JAFIRS010000179.1, forward strand.
TAATACAATGGATGTGTATCAGCCTTGAGTTGGACAATATTCCAATGTTTATGTGGATTTGATTCTATGGACTTTGAATTTCTCTCACAATTTTTTAGTTGCTCTCACCAACTCTGCCCTTGTCGTGGAGGTACTATTTGCAGGTTCAAACTTCAATTACGTGACAACTTAAATATTTATGTTTCACTAAATCTTCATATAATAAGTTGAGGTATCACTCACCGTGGTTGAATGCAAATTTCAAAATCGAAGATTATTTCTGAATCCGAGAATCAAATTTGAATCATTGAATATTATCTCATATCAAAAATCAGAATGACAAACATTATTCTTTTGATATTACCAGGTGGCTCAATCAAACGAAATTCGAATCGCTATGAAATATGAAGTGTATAATGAGGTCTGGCACAACGGGGTTTATTCCGGAGCAGGCGTGTGAAGTGTATAATGAGGTCTGGCTTAACGGGGTTTATTCCGGAGCAGACGTGTGGTTGTATAACGTGGTTATTTCGAAGCAGACGTGTGGAGTATAGAATGAGGTCTGGCTCAATGGGGTTTATTCCGGAGCAGACGTATGGAGTGTAGAATGAGGTATATGAAAACCATATGTATATATAATGTGTAAACCTGTGAAATTATTCGCATTGTCCAATATCATCATCATTGGTCAAATCAGAGATCAATAATAGAACATAAGTGAAATCAATATATATACCTACATCTGTGTAAGCAATTACCTGTAAAATAAATTGAATATCTCAATATCATCATTCTTATTTGAAGACAGAACTAATTACAGATTATCAATAAGACAATAAACATGTATCATATGTGTTAGCCATAACCTGTGAAATTAATTGAACATATCAAACCATCAATCCTACCCGAAGGAATAAATAACCATAGAATATGTAGTTTAAAACAATATGTATGTATCAATGTGTAGGTAATTACCTATAAAATTATTCAATTATTCCAAACTCATAATTTATCTGCGTAAATGATAAAAAGCCACTCGTTTAAACACGCCTATCGAAAAACCGTTTGAACTACTCCCACAATGTCAGCTGTGATAATTCAAAATGATGTTCAACTCGTGCATAACATTTCAGTTCCAGTAAAAATGGAGAAAAAATGATTCAAGTCACCTTACCTGAATATAATTCCATAGCAGGAGATGTTGTCAGGACCAGGACCCAAGTTGGACTGCTTTTCGATTGATTCTGAGCTCGCTTCTATACGAATAAACCGGTTTCTGGGATAACTGCATTCGTTTCCAATAATCCCAAGTTGTCCGATTGAAACTTGTCAATATTAGAATTTCTCGAATGATTTGTAGTTAAGACTTGCATAAAAGCGTCTAGATATCTGTTGTACAATTGGAACCAGATTTACCTTCTGAATAAATACTTCATTTACCAAATTTCAGCCATAAACTTTTATCTTTGACATCTTGTTGACATCCCACGCTCCAGGACAAGTTATACTCCGAAACTCTAATTCCAGCTTTAAGGATCTGTGAGTAGGTAAAAAGCATATCATCTTGCCGGGGAAAGTGTATTCTTTCATTTGATATATTTGACTTTCTTCTCGATGGATTAGATATGAATAATTATGCAGTAGATAACGCAGCTCCGTGTCGCTACAACTTGTATGCTGTATCCAACTATAGCGGAAAAACTTTCAACGGACACTACACGGCTTACTGTAGGCACTCCCATGCAGGACCATGGTACGAGTACAATGATTCGAGAGTATCACCGCTATCACAAAAATCTATTGTGAGTGGAGAAGCATACGTACCCTTCTATGATCAAGAGGACACCAAATCACAGCTTTGAAAGGAGCATTTCACTTATTAACATTATATATTTTATATTAAATATATATATATATATATATATATATATATATATATATATATATATATATATATATATATATATATATATATATGTATATATATATATTTGACTAGTGGAGAAATATTATAGGAAGATGAATAGCGTGAAATTTTTGATATTTCCCAGATTTGGTTTTACTAACTCTAAAGTTACTATTCCTTCCTGTCAGCTTCATCAAGAAAATATAATCTTCCATTTGAGGTGTGAAATAAGTAGAGAGACATTATTGAAAATTGCAGGGTAACGTAGAAGTTGAGGTAACTCTTACATGCTCATGAAGTTCCAAAATTTGTTTTTTCTACCTCAAAGTTACTTTTATTTTGATCAGCTTGATAAAAGTATATTTGACGATTTAGGAAGTCATTTCAGCAGAGGAATATTATTGGAACATTACAGGGTATCGTTGAAGTTTAGGTGGAGTACCCTCATCTCTATCATGTTCCCAGATTAGTCCTTTCTGTTCCTGAGATTAATTTTGTATGCGCAGATAATCAATGAAGTGTATATTCAATTCAAGATATGAATGGTTAGGAGAATGTGATTGGGAGATGGCCGCGTAGTGCTGAAGTTGAATCGTAGGAAGTACATACACCGTCACCTATGAAGCGAATGGACCCAATACCTATATAGTGATTCGTACTCATCTTGTTTTTTCAATACAGTCTCAAATTTATGATGAACTGTCGTGCAAATTCCATAACTTCAGTGGCGGAGAGGAAAATAAATCATCGTAGGAATTTTACTTACTTTCTGCTAGATTCTTGTCATCGGAAACCTTTTATTGCAGGAACAGATGGAGATTCTAACTACCTGCTTGAAATGCTCTTCTTCTGAATAATGATTTCATCTTCAGACGATGCTCTGATGTTTTCCATAGTTAATTCATGAAACTAGTTTATTTTTTGTTTATGAAAAGAACACTCCTCCTACCCTCCATGATCTAGGAATCTATGTGACCCAGGGTCACACCGTCTCAGTCTCAATTATACTAATGATGAAACATGTAAAGAAGAGAACAATTTTGATTGTGGATCTTATTATGATAGATATCTTGAAAAATTAAAACAGAGATTTGGTACTATTTTTGTTTGTCACCTCATGCTCGCTCTTTTTTGTAATAAACATCGAGGAATAACTAATGTATGTGGAATGCCTCATATGTGGTGTTACAAAAACTTATTTGGCCCATGTTTTGGCGACTCTTGTCACAAGTTTCATAATCCCCAAACATATAATGAAATTCAAATTTGGCATGTAATTGAAGTGTCGTTTTGTTTCTAATGAAGAAATCAGGATGTTTTTTTGATGAAATATTTAGAACCTATGGAAAGTCTCTACTATATTAATTTTTCCTGAATTTTTATCAAGATTGCGTGGATATAGAGAGTTTCTTATTTCACAAATAAATTGTGCCTATTATCTTGGAATGAAAGTATTCTTAGGTGACGTTCGTTTGATATGAAATATCAAATAATTTATTTATGTCACTGGATTACTTATTTCGTCCTGTTATTGTGCCGAGTTCCATTTATGTTAATTACATTTTCCACCCACTTCTGAATGTCGGATTACTATGAAATTTTGCAGCCGTTTTGAGAAACAAGCACGATCATCAGTGAACGTTTTATTGTTGAAGTGCGAGTCGGATTCCATATATTGGGAGTTTTGCCAAAACTGTAAAATATGCAGTTTTTATTTGGTATCCAATGAACAGTATTGAAAGTAATTAATTGAGAATGATCATTTTGAAAAACCAAAGAATTCGCTTTTATTTCAACAGGAACAAAAAAGTTAAAAATAATTATCGAATATTTTGAAACTTTTACCACTTACTATCTGTTAAGTAGGCGTTTAGAAAAAAAATATTGGTTAAGAACAAGTTAGGGCTTTTTCACAATATCTCCAGATATAGGTTAACGTCCAGCGGGAGATTTGCCAGAAAAGTAGTTCCTTTCGGTTAGATATTACCAATTGAAAGCTTCATTTTCATCATAAATTTTTCAGTTTCTGAAGAAATAATATTTTCCAATTTTCATTTGAGAATGCTTCCGTTTCCAATATGAATATTTTCCGAAAGGTTATCTTGAACGATGAAATATAGTGACTAAAGTTTGCCTTTAAGTCGCAGATCATTTCACATCTGATTTTACATATCTTGTTCATATTGTCAGAAAAAATCTATTTGAATATCACACTTCAGATGATGGACTATTTTTTTGAAGGAAATCACACTTTAAAAAAAAATAGAATGGGCGTGGTAAACAGAGGGGCAGCGCAAAACTCGAAATGGACTTGAACAATGATCCTGAATTCATCACAGTTTCCCAGTTTTATTTCATAATCAGAATGATTGGAAGTCATAGGGTATGATGAAATACAAAATCACGAATTGATCCATCATTTTTCGAATGAGCTAAATTGTTTCGATTTCATAAATAATTTTTTTCGAAATGAGAAGACACGAGAAATAATTTGGGACATTTTTCATCAATTGTGTCTGATACGTAGATATTTTATTTTCATTTGACAATAATTGGGAAAAATATAGCTTTGTTATTTGCCGGGAGAGAAAGCTTTTGTGATTACAAAACTATGATTTGACGAACTTCATAGCTTACTGTAGGGTGTTCCAGAACTTTCAACCACCTATTCATTTGATCAAAAGTAACAAAAAGATATTGCCAGTAAATTATTTCAAACTAACATGTTTGTTGTTTTATACATGACTTGAATCCTGAGAAACAAATATATATGAACCTTATTTAAATGAGTTACTCTCCGACTTATATTCTCTTAACTGAGAATACCGGTGGCAGCACATTTTGTTTTCCTGGAAATTGATCGTGAAATAATAGGTTTCCACTTTTAGTCTAATTGTGGATCGATCTCATCGAATTCAATGAGACAAACAGCAATGGAACTCACATATGAACTCTACATTTCATGAATGTGTCACTGTTTGTCATGTCCATTTTATCTCTGTCCTAATCTTAGTCGATGACATTTAAAAATGCGTCACTTTCGACATCTCAGATTCAGCCATGTCACACATGAATGACAAGCAAGTTTTCTGCGATGTGGAATCTTCTGTAGATCTGCGATTTTTTTCCGTCCCCAAGAAAATTGGATGGGTTCAATTTATATTGCAATAATATATCATCAATTCTATTTCCAGAACAATTCAGTTGAATATAAGAAATAACTTCTGAAAAACCTTTTTAAAGACAAGGTTTTATTGGGGCCGTGTACTAAAATGTATAGAATAAGTTTAAGTCATCACTGACGATGATTCAATTATTTTTCGTTGAATCATTTGGTTTCAAAAATCTTGTCGCGCAAATTTCAATGAAATTTATACTTCGACAAGTTGTTACTCACCAACCAATCATTGTCCAATGAAATTAATTGGTACCAACTTTTATGAATACTTTGTAAAAATTTAATATTTTGACCAATTCTCATTTACCAACCAATCACTGCCCAAACAAATTATTTGGTACCTACTTTTATGAAGACTTTGCGCCACAAATTTTTTTTTAAATCATTGTCAGCGATGACTTCAACTCATTTTATACGTTTGAGTACACGGCTTGATGAAAAATTTGTCTTTAAAAAGTTGTTAATTAGTTATTTGATTTTTTTTTTCTTTAGTTAGTTTGCCGTTCATTTCTAGATGAGCATGTTATGACAAGGTTTTTTCCCTGTGGGGTTTGAGCTTGAAGAAATCATGTTCTCCGACTCCAAAAACTCCCGCACACCAATTTTGAATAGAATCTGACCATAATCACAGAACTCGTCATCTATGCTGGAGTCGCCATCTGACGAAAACTCCATAATATCAGTATCTGAAAACCCCAACATACCAATTTTGAATAAAATACGACCATAACCATAAAACTCGTCCTTGATCTTGGGGCCGACATCTTGAATTCATGAATTTCGATGAAAAATTCATAAACTTCGACCCCGAAAACCCCCATATACCAATTTTGAATCGAATCGAACCATAATCACAAAACTAGTCCGCCATCTTGGAGACGCCATTTTGAATTAATAAATAAAAAAAACATAATTTCCGACCCCGAAAAACCCCCACATACCATTTGCGTACGTGTTGCATACAATATTTTTTTGTATAAGCTTTCCAAAGAATGTTTCATGTTCAATAGGCAAATATTTACTAGGCAGCACCGGCAGAAGGCGTGTGAAATATCGAAGCAAATTTTTTATCACCGACGGACGAGTCAAAAGTCAAATATGTCAACGAGTCAATAACATTTGCGTTTGTTGTTAAGTTCTCTAATTGTGTGTTCAGTAATTTTTTCCAAGATCCAACTATACTAACGTATCATGGGGATATAGATAGTTGAATATAGGAAGCTAGATAGATAGTTTTTATTGTATAGGAGAAAGTTACATCTCATTACAAGTAGTTCGGGCTCCAATGTAACATATTCAAGATTACTGTGGATTACAAATTAGAGAGAAAGGAAAAATAAAATAAAAAGTAAGAACAAAATTACATGACAAAAAAAAACAAATCATTCGTTGAGAGCAAATGAGCGTTATTTGAGGATATTTATAATAGTGTGGACAAAACTTGATTGAAGAGGAATGTCATTGGAGTCCGGAGAACAGTGAGGTCGTTGAATGAGTCCAATTTCGAAAATATTTTGCAATTTCTTATGCCATTCTAGATGGGGCAAATCAGGAGTAGATTCGATCTCGTAGGTGTTGCGAATTGAACATATTTCGGCTGTGTTTATGAAGTATGTTATACCCTTATAAATAAGGCGGCCCATAGAGCAGGCGTATTTGAGCAATAATTCTATAAATGTAAATCGGGGCTGATTTGCAAAGGAAACTAGTGCTTTCTTCGAAAGTAAACAGATTAGGAGGCCTTTGGTCAAGAAACTTTTTTCTTACCAAGCCTATACTTTAAACAACACTAAGAATAGTACGAATATATTCTCGTATGTGTTATCAATATCGCTAAATTTGCCTACATTGAAGGAATGTTACAAAGCATTTTGATAATTAACACTCTCTTAGTCAACCCATTTCATGATATCAACCGTTGAACTTTTTTGCTGTATAGTTGAGTTTCGAACATGAAGGAAAGTGATCGGAGAGGTATTTGTAATCGAGTACGAAAAAACTGTCGATAATGTGCAGTTCATCCGTAGGATAGAAACATAAATCAATGACACTTTGACCCAACGAGCCGAGATATGTAAATTTGCTGGACGGTCGGAGGATATGTGAACGTTTATAAGAGATAATTTGCCACTGAATGTAAAATCCAAGAGTGATTGTCCCCTTCCGTCAGTTTTTTTGTCGTTGCTTAACATATGGAGAAATAACTCAGAATTATTGATGAGTTCCACTGAAATAAAACTTATCCCGCCAATTCTGGAGTTAAAATCTCCATATCAATCTATTATATAATATATAGTCGCTTGAAAACATTCAGGGAAGTCTATAGATTGATTGAAATAGGTTGAACATATGATGATTTCTATGAGTAAATGCACATATGAGCCATCAAGGTGAAGAATCACGGAGGTGCGCTGAATATAAATTTAAAAAAAAAATTGCAATACCTCCGCTAGCTCGTCCTCGAGACTTTTCTTCGATGGCTGGGCAGCATACAACTTTGTAACAGTCTGCAATGGTGGCGGGTGTTTCCAAGCTGTTGTATAACCAAGTTTCACAAACACAGAAAAAGTCGAAACACTGTGGCGATAGGAAGATATGCCATGTTTTTGTAGCCGTTTATATTCCATGAGATAAAGTAAGCTCATGATTTTCGCATATTGGTAGTTCGAATGAGTGGCATGGTCAGGTTTTGTCGATTTTCTTGGGTTGTGCTCTGGGGATCCCTCTTCTCCACGGCTTCTCTTAGGGTAGAGTAGGTGCTCATTTTGTACCGTAACAATTTCTGGGCAGTTATTCCTGTATTTGATGTCAACGTTCTCCCCTGCGGCTTTTCGGGCAGCCAAAGTGGTGCAGAGAGTTGCAAGTTCCTCGTATGGCTTCGGTGTTCTGTCGCATTTGACCACTAAATTTGGGAATCCGGAAGCAATTTTTTTTCTGTTTCTAACGATCATCTGTATACCATCAGTGTCAGGAATATGATGAACTTGTAGTAAATCTGACAACCATTCAGAAAATACCCCAATTTTGAAAAAAAATTGTTGATGTATTCAGTATACAGCAAAATCCAATTTTCTCCTAGTTTGACATTGGAATCGTGAATGCTGGATGTCGCCCACTTCCGTGGTGATCCTCAATAGTGACATTTGGAATTAATTAATATGAATTGTTATCATCCAATAAATGTATGTAGGTTTAGGTATAAAAATCTAAACTTGATATGAACCCAAACCATTTTTCTTATATTCTTGTGGATCATATCTTGTTTGAATTCACTTCGATTTTTCGCGATTGTTCTGAGAAAGAACGTGTGGAGGTCAACATGTTTGTTCCTACCGTAACAATAACCATTGACAATTTTATTCTGAAAAAATCAAAAATTCTTAGCTTTTCTGCGACAAAATGTTATCGGTTCGGATTTTATAGTATATATTCATAAACACCCGTCAATGTTCAGTTATGTTCAATGAATGAATGAAATTGCCATGATGACACTTCACGGACAAGTCCGTAGAAGTACCATTCTACAGATTTTTCTGATTCCCGAAGTTACCATTTTGGGTAACGTATACAAAAAAGTAAATTTTTTCATTAGACAACATCTTTTAGAAACACATTTCTTGTCTGATTTTCACGACGAATCCATTGATGGTTTCCAATCAAGAATCGGATGGATAATATTCCTAACACACTGATTATTTCTCGTGAATGTTAAGGGAATTTGGGTAAATCGTTCAAAAAGTATGCTGTGGACAAATAATTGAATGAATCTGAATTAACAAACATCAATTTCCACAAAACGAAAGTTCATAATCCATTCCATAAAAAAAAACTACTGATGATGCCAGGATAAGTTGAAGGGAATTAAATGTTCGCAGTGCATTACGCCAACTTCCAGACATTTTCTGGCTCTATCAATTGTGTTACGCATCATATTTTGCAATATAGCTGGATTTATGGTAGCAAACACTTCAAGAATGCGATTTTGTAAAATTTCAATATTGAGGGTTGTGAAAATACTCATTCTTCACAGAACCCCACACAAAAAAGTAAAATAAAATATTGAGATCAGGTGATCGGACAGGTCAACGTACAGGACCATTCGTTGCAATTACTCGCTCATTAAACCGATTCATTCAATAGTTCATGACTTGGATGGTATTATGAGAAGATACACCACTCCAGAAACAGTGAGTCCATTGATAGTTCTTTATTATCATTACGAAGGATGTTCCAATACCTTATCGCTGTCAATTGTCCTTAAAATAAAAGTGGTTTAATTATTTCACTTCCGATTACACCAGCCCACACTTTTACTCCGGATCTCACCAGGAAATTATTTCCTCCATCGAATGCTGATTTTGTTGCGTCCAAAATCTGTTGTCATTCCATTGTGCGTGAATCTTGGCTCGTCGTAAAACAATAACAAAGGGAAAAAGTCGAGATTGGCAGTATTTTTCTGGAGTTACCATAATAAACTTAATTTTCGATTTCCATTAATTTCCAAACGAATGCTGGTGCACTTGATACCCAAACGACCTGATCCTTTACTTTTTCAAAATCTTCCTGCTGACTCATGACTAATTTGTATCCGGCTATTTCCCTAGTAGAAGCATAAGCGAAAAGAAAAAAAATTTATTCAGTCATCTTCAACAATTACATTGAACTGAAACCTGATATATACAACTTATTATATTATTATAGTAGAAGCAGAGGGATTCACTACCTCAAATATTCAGTCATCGATTTCTGTCACTTCATCAATGATAAAAGATTCATGGTTTTGAGTTTCATGTCTGAGTTATTTCATCACAACAGGGAAATATTGAAAATATGGAGGATGTCTATAGGGATACAAAATTCTAGTTTTCGAATCCTTCTTGCATCACCTATAAATTTAGAGCATGCCCACTTTTCCATCGCTTGTTTACATGTTTGTTGAAAAAATCAATGGTAAAGCCCACTAGGTATACAACTCATTAGGTTATGGATGAACACTAATTCCTCACGTGTCGGAGTTAGTTTACGGAATCGAAAAATGTTGAATTATAGAGTGTTTCACCAATAATTTCAAAGTTTGATTCAGTTCCGAGAGAAAGTACTTTCGAAATATTTGACTAATATGAAGATTGATTTATTCGCAAGATAATTTGAGAAACCTGGTCGTAAAATTAAAAAATGGATCTGGTTTTATTCAACTTAGTATCCTCAGGATACCCCAATTTCCTCATAATTTTTTGAAAAATGATTAGTGTATTAGGATTGTTATGCATTCGATTTTCGTTTCTAAACCATCAATGGATTTGTCATGGAAATAGGGAAATGTGTGTCTTAAAGATGTTGTTATTTGGAACAATTTTTTTTTTCCACAATTAGTGAGTTTTGGAAATATCAAATCGCCATGGGTACCCAACTAGGGAAAAAAAACTGTTATATAATATTTTATACTCATAATTCATGTCCATCAGATTGGTTGAAGTTGGTCTAACGAACTCTAGATCCAATAATTGAAAAAGATGATTGCACCAATTTTTCATCTCAAAACTATGAGATCGTACTCAGAATCATACCTAGAATCCAAGAAAGTGAAAATATACAGGGTATTTCAAATTCCCAAGTTGGGGTGTGTGAAATATTGTTTTTTGGAACGTAGTTCCTTATCGCGCGTTGCGAAAGAGGGCTAGACGGAATAAATCAAGACCAAAAGTTGTAACGAGACTTTCGCTATGGTTATAAGCCGTGCGGCGTGCACGTGTTTCTCTGTCTGTCTTCTCTCTCTCTCATAGAAAGCAAGCCAGTTATTTTCGTTTCGTCTTTCCATTTCACATTGAACAGTGTGGTGTTGCGACGATTATTTTTGTTGAGTGTATACAGGTTTTTTGTACATAATAAATAATAAAAAATAATAACAAAAATGAATCCTGACAGTGCTTTTGCACGAGTTCTGGATATTGCTGATGGAGTTAGGTAAGTAGAGATTTTATAGGGACAATAATAAATGCTTATGTATTTTTAGCAAGTACGCATTATAACCTTTCTTTACTATTGTGCTAATCAAGTCATATGCGTTATAATCTCTCCATTATTGTGTGTTCGGCAAGTGAACGCGTCATAACTTTGATAAATTTAAAAGCAAATTATATTTTAATATTACATATATATATGTATTGTATGTTTACAAACCGCTATCATGACGTGTAGAAGATAGACAGAGAGTCATATATATATATATATTATATATATATATATATATATATATATATATATATATATATATATAAAATATAAATTATTATAACTTGAAAAAAAAAATTATTACAATTCCTTCACTCATCAATCGAAAGGAACTACGTTCCATCCGGGTGTCCCTTGACACCTCTCAAGTTTTTTTTTCCAATTCTTGAATTCAACACCCTTGCCAAGTTCGGATCTCATACCCTCGGAACTCGGTAAACCATGGTTTGTCTAAAGGATACAAATATGTAATTACTTGATTCATAATTTGTACCCCGTCAGCATCGTGGAGCTGAAATGTCGAAATCTCTCGTACATTATCGCTGGTATAGATTCGGAATCGCTCAAATGCGTAGGCTATTGATTGCTAGATATCACAAATACAACGAATATATCGTTACAATACCAAATAATGGATCCTCTGGATATTCACTTACAGTTGACCAGGCATTCAGTACTCACAACTCGATTTTGGATCCTTGACTATTCTACGATAACGTGGAATCGGTGTTTAGTCTACGTCTCTTTCAAGGCTTCAATATCTGCACGAAATGAATTCCAGATATTTTGTATAATGAATAGAAAAATAACCTGTTTCTCTAATATTATTAAGTACCCGTCTCCTCTCCATCACCTTATCATTGGAGAAGTCGAAAGTAAAACAGATTATATGAGAATTCCGATCTTTGAAAATTATTAAATTTTTTCGCCAAGGCGCCAAAGTCTTCAGAATTTGGACTGATGTTCTGTAGCCGATATTTCACACGTGAATCCAATATAATTTGATTTCTATATAGCCTGAATTCATTAACATGATATTATCAATTGATGAATTTACACAATTAAAGTGATTTTGTCCAGGTCATCATATACATATCCTCTTATATTCTTATAGTCATAGAATATCTCATTTCGTAAAGCTCAGACCATTTCTGCGGGCATCTGCTATTGAACGTACGTGTGAGTTGGGATAATCGTTAATTGATATCGTTATATCAGAACACAGGCAACCTTCAATGATAGGATTGTCTGCAAATTTAGCAATATATTTTTACTGTGAAAAAGGCACCAGGCATCACATATCTGATTAGTTTAGTTTTAGTGAATGTTTTCTGAAATTGAAAAATCTACGACAACGATGAAGTAATTAATTTTTTTATTATATCTACCAGAAAATCATCACTTTTTCGACTGAAGCCACGCTGAACATTGGAATACATCTGATAAATATTGACAAAGGACCCCAACGCAAGAGAAAAAATCCTAAAGTGAAAATTTGCATTTTCAATCGGATAGTTATTTGATTCCCTATTCCAGTCTCAACTGAAAACTCATATAGATGAATGAGGGAAAGGAGAATGTTTTGAAAAAATGAGTGCTCACCAAAATTCATTCGTGACATTGATGCAAGAGAGGCATCGCATTCCTTGGTCTTCAATATATTTTTTTCGACGAAAATCTATTTCACTCTTCCACGACCACCAAGAAGGCCGGAAGAACTGGGAAAACACATTTTCTAGAAGCAATCTCACTTCGCAAAGATGGAAAAATATGAGAAACATTCATATTGGAGTGACACTTGGAATTGAAATTTTGACATCAAAACCTATCATGGGGTTTGGTAGATTGATTCGTTTGGAATTATGAACAGTATGTTCATAAAATCAGATGTGGAAACTTCTGCGACTGAAAGATAAGTTTTGGTCACTATCTTCCATCGTTCTAGATTACCTCTTGGGTGATATTCATGATGAAAAGGGAACATTTTCAATTGAAAAGTGAAAAGAGGAATTTTCCAGAATTTTCAAAATCCACAACAATAATGAGGGTGGTTTTTTTTAAGATCTGATGAAAAACAACTACTTTCTTAGCTGGAGCTTTCTTGGCTGGCTGGAGCTGGAAGAACACATATGATAAGTGAGGCCAAGATAAATGTTTTCGAAATAGGAGTACTCACCTGAAATCATATGTGAAATAGGCGAGATCACAAACTCGTTAAATTTACCTCATATGTGCTTGAAGTTGAAATATAGTGACAAAAGATCATGTGTGCAAAAATTTATAACACACTGTTTGTTTGATTGACTTCACCGATAACTAACGCACGGTTGCCCCAATGTGGGTTCAATTTTCGAAGAATACCAGCGAATTATCGAATACTCCCTACAATAGGTGAACGCGACTTGGCATTGAAATCTTTCTCGCAATTCCCTGCTTGCTCATTACTAATCTAGATAGCTTGGGTGAATGGTTCGGTTGTTATCTCAGCGTATACTTGAAGACATTTTATCTGACATATATAATTACTTACCTCTCTCAACCCAAAATGGGACCAGGTCATTTCTCTGCGCCTGAAATGCTGGGAATCTTAGGTTCTTCTTCCCCGGTGAGCTTCCACCGTTCACTCATCACCGAAAGTCGCCCGTAACTTTGGTTAGACTTCCCAGTATTTTTCAAGGAAACAAACCGATTCTATAGATGGCTTCCATTGAGGAGATCACTTAGGTGGATGAAATGAATATGCAAAGAAAAAAATTGGATGGAACTTCGTGAATCAAGACTAGATAAAAAAAATAACACAGAAAATAATTGAGTGACTTTGTGAACAACAAACCAACTAGTTCAAATGTTCAACACTAACTTGCACGAAAGCACTCAGCTCAATACGGAACTGAATGAATTTTTGACTTTTCTCCAGCCCAACGAAAAGAAAAAGGCACTACGGACTTGAATAAAATTTCTGGTAAGTTTAACCCGGGCCACGATGAAATATCAACTGACTTTTTTTCTGCGAGAATTTCCTAGATACAATCTCTCCTACTGAGTTCTTTGAGAACTCCCACTGTAATTTTGACCGGTTTCAATAATTCCATCGCCTATTTTACAACGTATCCGTACTTGAGTAAATACCTAACCAATGGGGTGGGATTTGGCAAAACTATAAACAAATCCGTTATGACTCGGTCGACCAATCCCGAGTCTAGTCGTGGGTGGAGCTACTGTTTGATCTTTGTCAACCGAGAGGTGGCGCCCCCCTGTCATTGAAGCAGCAGTACCTCGAACTATGGAATTCTCTGTACTACTGAAGTGGTTTTTACCAATTATACCCCTCCTTTGGACTGCTTAAAGTGATCATCATGCACAGGTAGGTTTTTCGGGTTTCCATTCAGAAAAAAAATTACCAGAAAATGTTCCACCCTCGACGCGTTGCAGCCTAATAAGCCGTTATTCTAAGTACAAATGATTTTTCGTCGGGTGCCACTCAATTTCGCCATCGAAAACAAACAAATTCTCCGATTGCATTGAAATTTGTTACAATTTCCCGCTTTCGGCTAGTGACCCTATATTTTTTAGCAAAATTTCCATATCTCGAAGGTTCTATTCGGTGCGTGACGAAAACAATACAAACTGTTTAACAAGGAGTAACAACGGATTCTTCTCTCTGCAGATATGTTTCCTGCCAGGCCAATTGGGACCACTTGTAATTTTTATTTTTCCTTCGAGATTGTTGATGAACAACCGGCTAGCAGATGTGGAAATTTCTTTTCGCGGATTTTGTGTTCGACTTCTGGTGTTCCAGATATCAAGGTTTCCCAATTGTTCAACTCAATCCAATTTTTCAACTAACTCAAATCCAACTGTTTATGGCGTCGGATTTCTAGGACCCGAGTATGGAAACCTGCTATTATTGAACCCGGTGATATATTCTTACAGGGTTATTCCTCCGATTTTGTCACAATTCAAACACAGCGTTATTGCCGCTTCTTTTGACGTCATGTGTCCAATGGTTCGGCATTTCCAATCTAATAAGTATATAGATATATCAATGTTTACTGTGTTCATAGCTGATTGAATAAAGTCCTATGATTATTATTATTATGAATTAATGTATTTAATAAAGATAGTTCTTGTGCAAGGGCATTTCATTGAAATTTTTGTAGGATGCTTGAGTGAAAACATAATATGTATTTCCTGCAGGAATCTGATTTTTCCACAATCGAAGTTCGCTTTGAAAATATTTCGGGTGGATGATTAGCTCATGGGCAAAATGTCCTGGTTTTTGCATATTCGTATTCAGCTCGTTCAAGTAGCTGGTGACATCAACCAAAAATGCAAAATGAGATAACCATACATCATCTCTCGAAGGGTCGACAAGTATGTATTCGCCCTCCAAATCATATAAAATTTTGAACTTCTTCTCTCAACTCATAAAATCGCCAAAATGAGCCAATAACTCCAGAATAAAAAACAGGTTTCCATATTCCGATTCCAAGTCCCTGCAGGAATTGATGGAACTGCTTGTGATTAAACCTCTTAAATTTGCACCTGAAACAACATTCCATTACGTGCGTGAATTTTATGATAGCACAAAAGTTTTCTTGATGAATGATACAGTGAAATATGAACAGATAATCAATTTCCAATATTTCTCTATTGATAATTCCGATTTCATTCTTTCCCACCACTCTCACATCTCTCCCTATTATCGCGCTAGCTCCCTCTGTAGTGACACTGCTCAACTTTGCCCACTCCAGTCCAAAAACACTGAAAACATTTCCAATTTCTTGAAAAATATCTTTTCCCCTTTTTTTCTTTTATGGCTCGAAGTGCGAGCAAATCTTTTGTTATTTTGAAAATTTGGTCAACTGCACGAATAAAAATTGATACAGCGCAGCTAGCGCGCTGTATTAATAATATCAGTGCTTTCGTCCAGTGCTCTGGAAAATGCTACACATTCTTCCACGAATTCAACAAGCGCTACTTTTATGTCTTCTGCCATCGCACCTATTCGTATGTGAGTGTTTTCTGGATAAACTAAGTTCTGCGTACTTTTACTTTTCAATGGACGCAAGATTTTTGCCACTTCTATTAAGCACCCTTTCACAAACTCGCCTTCTGAGAACGACTTCAAATGTTTCCAGTTTCTACTTACAACATAATTTGCTTGAACGATATCATCAGCTTCTCCACTGCGTTTCGGTAGAACTGTTTGCTGAGCTCCTAAACACTTTTTGAATTCTCAATTCTATCGCTCCTGAGTTGCCCTGTTAACTTTCATTTCTGAAATGTTTGGTGGTATAATGTATTTTTAAGTTACTTTTTGGAACCGCAACGTCTTCATTACATATCAGACACATTGGCTTGTTTTTATAAATAACTAACGAATATTTAGGGTCCACTTCTTCTGGAAGGACGACGTTCTCCATTATCTTTTCTGTATTTACTACTCGAAGGTCCGGACATATTTTAATTTTTTTCGGAACAATTATAACTAATCCAACTTCTGTACTTGGTGGGGACCACTACTGCTTCTTCTCATATAGCGGGTGGTCTGAGCACAAATGTTCCAGAGTTTACTGGTACTGTCTAGCCTAGATGGTTGCAATGAGGTAGAGTGAATACAGTTTTGAGACAACACGAGTGGACACGTTTGTCATCGTGTGCGGCAGTTTCATGACGTGCAGCGGTTGGAAAGTTACATTTGTTAGGTTAATACATGGGTATCTCAGGGTAGTTTTTTGAATTTCGATTTACTGTTACCTTCTGAGAAATTTCCCTGGGGTCTGGGGTTATTACTTTTCAGAAGTGGAAACAGAAATTATAGCGAATGTTATCAAATCCATGATACGTCTTGTGTATCACCTTTACTGAATCAATTGATACGCCTATGGAATTTTTCAAAATGGTTTCGCTTCAGGCACCTCCGAGAGAAACAGTTCATTAGGGGGGGAAAGGACACTCTATTGAATATACGGAGTTGGAATACATTGGTGGAAGGTGTAAGATGAGAGGTAGTGTGAAGAAAGGAACGGATTGAGTAGTGTGACTTGAGTCCGTCAGCTCAATGGGCGGTCGCCGTCGGCGTAACGTGGCGGGCCGTATAAATATGCAACAGAAAAATTTATTAGCGGGCAGCGGGCAGGACAAATCTCACACGAGGGTTGGATGTGGTCTGCGGGCCGGGGGTTGCCCACCTTTGGTATATACAGTGTGTATCAACGTTGCATGGGTGATCGATAGCTGCTTCCCTATGCACTCGATTGAATTCCGTTGGAAGAGTGTTTCTCAAAAATATAAATTTTGTGTTTGTATGGGTTTGTTGAGTTATGGTGAGATTCATCTCACGAAATGGGTCCAGGCAATACCGAATTTCTCAAATACAATAATTTACAATTAAAAATTTCTCCACCAAATATCCTCGAATTCTCTATTTATAATTTTACCGAATAGCGCATATTCCCTACAGGGACAACCAAAATTTGGGATAACTTTTTATCAGTTTTTTCCAATTTCAACCGAATGAAGCCGTACCAGAATAGTCCACACTATGACCTTGCAAAAAATGTATGGTTTGCCTTCTTGATTTCCTTCGGAAATGTATCTCATTCTCAAGGGAATTATGAAAAAGTCTTCATAACAGTAATCACATTTTTTCATTCAATGCTGGACAAACGAGGCAACAAAATGAAATCAAACTATTTCAAGAAGCGTAATTCACAGCAGATGTTCAAAAAATTTGGGCAATGAACGTATTCTATCTACAATTGCTGTTCGAAATTAATTAAATTTGATCTTGTCTTTCAGTATCGTTGGTGTCTCGCGGTAGACCTCTACTTCAACATATCTTCTGAGATAGAAATATAGGGGTGTGAGGTCTAGTGACATTGCTGACATTGCCGTGTTTACAAGCTTTCAATTAACTTGCTTCGTTCGTATGTCATTCCGTCATTCTTTCCGGTTCAAAATTTGTAATCCATTTTTGGAGCACTTGCCGATAACCGATTGTGCTGAAATTTGGCAGGTGTCCATAATTCTTGTGACGATGCATTATAAAATTTTTGATAAAGAAATAAACAGAATGGCGGCTCCAAGAAGGCAGACGAGTTTTGTGATTATGGTGCGATTCGATTCAGAATTGGTATGTGGGGGTTTTTGGGGACGCAGATTGTGAATTTCAAAACTTCAGGATGGCGGACAAGTTTTGTGATTATTGTCCGATTCTATTCAAAATTTGTATGTGGGGGTTTTCGGAGTCGGAGATTATTATATTTATGAAATGCATGACATGATAATGACGGCCCAAAGAAATTTTGTTGGGAAAAAAACAAAAAGGCGCTCTAAGATGGTAAACGAGATTTGGGTTTATGGTCCGATTCGATTTAAAATTGGTATCTGGGGGTATTCAGGGTCGAAGATTACAAATTTTCCTTGAAAATTTATAAAATCAAAATGACGGCTCCAAGATGGCCGATGATCATGATGTTAATGGTTTCTATTGAAAAAATTATAGTTCTGGATGTGTGACGTAGGTTATTGCATGAGCTATAGATTCATAGTGTAGAGCAAATTTCAGGAAACTTTGTCGACCTTTGTTTACACGTCGAAGTATTCTCGCTCTCACGTCACTCTTCATTTTTGAATCAGTCAGTCTAGTCCACAAAAATAGAATCAGATTCAAAAACAATTCATCAGATCCAATAACTCGACAACAAAATCATATGAGATTACCTTTACCATCAACTAGCTCAATCAAAGTCTCGGTCATATTGTCACAAGTTGGGGAAAATCATTTTACTTTTCCAAATTAACAGTTCATAATTCAAAATGAATAAATCAGGCCATTCAATATTCAACAACAAAAAATAGGCCGACAATGCAAAACATTTGTGCACATTTTGAGCGACCTAGAATTCCTAAAGAATCAAAAATATAACAAAGATAATTGCTGAGTTGCTAACCTAGATCCAGTCGATGGATGAAAACAATTAGTTTTCGAGGTAAGGGGAAAAACAAAGGGGAGTCAGTAGTTGTCAGGTTTCGAGGTGGGTCACAAGTCATGGGTCGGTGACGTGCCCCCTGAAGGAAGAGCTGGAAGCCTGAGAAGGGTAGAAATGTAGTTGCTATTCTTCAGCTGTCATTCTGGCAGTGTTGTATATATAGTCCTTAGGTGTAAGTAAATTTTTGTATATATTTATGATTGTAATAAATATTGTATGTTTCTTTTGGATTCTGAGTTCATAAGCTGGTTATTACAAAATACCTTTGAGGCCCTTAAGGCGATAGACCTATGACATATGGTGGAGGTGCCTTAATTTCGATTTCGGAGGTTTATTCTCCATAATGAATCTTTTGAAGTGCTTCGAGCTAGTTTTTTTTCAAATGTCGAATTCTTGTATAATTATTGATTTCATTGTTCTACGATGAATATGAAAATTATATACTATTGTGCAGTCGTTGTTATGTGGTAATAATAAGTTATGATATTTGTCGCTGTGAGATAAAAATATTTGACTTTTCTGTTTTTATATTAGATTTAACACTTTTTTGCATTTATGATTACTAACATATATCGGAAGTCGAAATTCTCAGTTCATTTCAGAAAGAAAACACTTTTTCAAAGAAACACATGTATATGTCTTGGAAACATTGCCTAGCCAGCAGTGGGAGGATAAATATCTTGCAAAGCCCTTCGAATAGGCATATGCTCCCAGAAAATGCGAAAAATGAAATTTTCAGGTTGAGAATACGGAAGATATGGTCCAGTAGTGGTTCCAAATGGTGATTTAACACATTTCCGTTTATTTTCTCAAAATGGTTTTTCCGAATTGTGTAGTGATGGTAAGTTCAATGCATAGAATATAATGGAATGGTTTTCGAAAAAAATTAATATGATTAAATATGTTATGAATAGTATCTTGATGAACTGACATACGCTCCATATACGCCTCAGTGATGATTTTCGTATTCAAAGAGTGTGTTTCGAGTGAATAACTCGAGAAGACACAGACTGAGGGGAGGCTCGGAAGAAGTGTTGAAAAAATTACATGAAAGCGTACCTTTAAGAATTTGAGGATACCTCGTGTAATAGCGAGAAGTGATCATATGTACATGAACTGAAGAAGAGCTTGGGAGATGTGTCGGGAGAACGACATGGAAGCTTGCCTTTAGGCAGATATTTTTGTGAATTTTTGCAATGACAAAGGTGATTATCG
This sequence comes from Gonioctena quinquepunctata, assembly GCA_018342105.1. NCBI lineage: Eukaryota > Metazoa > Arthropoda > Insecta > Coleoptera > Chrysomelidae > Gonioctena > Gonioctena quinquepunctata. Next base: position 46,607 of record JAFIRS010000179.1, read on the forward strand.
TGTATTATGTCAAGTTCATTCGGTTATGGATATCAACTGTAGAATCGTGTTTGTGGAGACGACATTGAACACACCACATCTGTATGAGTGAATTTCTGAAAAATTTTCAGAGGAAATGAAAAATATAACTGTAAAATATGCTGTAATAATATTTCCAAATATGAATGCCTAAATAATATTTCAAACCTCATTGAGATACCTCGAGCTAGTATTCTTTTTTTTTCCCAAATTTTCAAATATATTTGTAATTTAAATCAAATTTTGTTGATAGCCAGATGATGAAAAGTATGAATGAATTCTAGGATTGATATGGTTTTTTTAGGATTCTTCTTAGTATGAGTGTATTGGGGGTACTTTTTTTTGGTGGATTTTTGTGATTTTTATTCAGTTGATTGAAGAATATTGGATAGTTTCAATTTTGGGTTAATAAGTTGGCGATTATTATTTGCATGAAATCCATTGAAATAATTTTGTTCAGTTCATGTGGAAGTAAGAAGAATTTAGAAAAAAATTTTTTTTGACTTTTTGACATTCTAAGATTATACAGTAGGGAAATTCTAGTAGGTTAGGCATATATTTTTTTATGGGAAACGGTATCATAAGTATTTGGAGATTTCATTTTTCCGTAAATGAACATTATAATTCAAATAACTTTTGATTTCAGTAGCTACTTGATTGGGAGTTTTTCTTATCTCAAGGTGTTTAAATTTCCGTTCGTGAATTGAAATGAAAACATTTGTTATAAATTAGTGCAGAATTTATTGAAATTGAAGTAATTAGAATATGATAACAATAATTTTAAACTAACACATTCCAGGACAAAGCGAGAAGATAAACGAGGAGAAACTTGACGATTCTTCCTGGGTATCTATTGGGTCATGTCTTTACGTTCAGTAATATGTTTTTTTCTTTTTGTATAGGAGGAATGAAAGGAACACTTTTTATTGCCAGGACCAGCATCCAGGGAACATATCTATGTGTATTTATGGGTATATGTACAGATATAAGGAAACAGCAAGTATAATATCAAGAAGGGAATAGAGTAATGTAGAATGAAATAGTTGAATGCATGGGGGGTATATATGGAAATAAAAGGGTGTGAATTTCATGTTATGAAATATATCATCAGAGATATTTTTTTTTGTGGTTTTCAGACGAGCAAGGGATTTGGGTGGTCTCTTTCAAAAAATTTAATCAAAAATACCTTGGTGGGAATAAATGGTCCAAATGAGGAAAGGAATGTGGAAGAATGCTGACAAGGCTGAACATTTACCTCACTCAAAGTATTCTCGAGAGAAATCGAGGGGGAGATGGAAGAAAAATTTGAGTTAAAGTTGAATATCCGCCTTGATAATTTTTTTATTTCGTTTGGATGTCAAGAAAAGATGTCAGTCCAAATGAATTAGGGTGAATGTGAGATTGGATGACCATAGAATGAAGAGAACGGAAGTATTTTTGAACCACACACGCTCAAAGCCATTGAAAAAATAACACTCCTCTCGAAAATAACTCATTTTCTAAATGAGGGTTCCCTTTCTGCTAACATAATTTCCGTTTCTGGTGAAAGAAATAATTGAGATAGTTAGTTATTCCTAGTGTATAATAATCCTATGATAGAAAAATGTTTACTTCAGATATCAACGGAAACAGAAATAGTTTTCGAAATAAGATGTTTAATTTGAAGACTATGTATAGGTAGCAAGGATAATAAATATTATAGATATGTCCCAACAATAAAAAATAGATTTTGTAAATTCAAAAAATTGTGCGTTCCTTATTTTTTTTAGGATTGAATAATTATTGTTGTATACATTTCGGAATGATTATTATATTTAACTAGTTCTTTTTTTTTTCGGTGATGGTACACACACAACCCAGGCTCTAGGAGTACACAACCTGGACTTCAACAAGGGGATGCTCTACGAAGTCACTTAGAATAGGGAGCCGAAGCACAAGTACCATGCATCACAGAGGCTTCACAAGAGGTATATTGCACTGGACGAACTGAGTAATCTGGTTGCTTTCACCTGTAAAGAGTGAAGTTCATGGAAAAATGACCCAAACCAAAGCAGAAAACATACCCGAGGATGTGCTTGGCCATGAGCAGATATAGTCAATGGAATCGCTGATCTTGCACTTTCCAAACAGCCACTTCGAAAACTACGAAGCACCGAGTTGGTTATACAAAAAATCCAAGGGCAAAAGGCACAGTCACAGCACGATATTGGGAGGCTGCTAACGTGTAAGGCTTCAAATGAAACGGCGAACCGAGCGAAAAACACAATATTAGGTTTGGGGGACACGATTCTAATTCTTCTTCTTCCTTGAATTGGAGAGCGCCAAGCAAAACAGATGGCGCTACCAGTATGTCGACGAGGATCGTCCAAACGAAGCAATACCGTCAACAACCACTACAGTCGCCACCGTCAGCAGAAAGTTCTGACAACATAGTAGCAGTGCCGACGTTCCATCGGGGCCACTCCAAGCGGACGGCAGGAAGAGCCAGCCTGAGAACTCGCAACGACCGGGCCACAGCCATGGTGTGTGTACCAGAAAATATTCTTTCAAATTATTAATGATTGTATTAATCTGTTAGGTAATTCGAATTGTATAGTTTTGTTGGATATTTCCTGCCAGTAGGTGGAATTTTCAAAGCTCGGGTCCAGCTTTTTTAGAGGGGAGGCATATGTCACAAGTTAGGGAAAATCATTTTACTTTCCCAAATTAACAGTTCATAATTCAAAATAAATGAATCAGGCCATTCAATATTCAACAACAAAAAATAGGCCGCCAATGCAAAACATTTGTGCACATTTTGAGTGACCTAGAATTCCCAAAGATTCAAAAATATAACAAAGAGAATTGCTGAGTTGCTAACCTCGATCCAGTCGATGGATGAAAACAATTAGTTTTCGAAGTAAGGGGAAAAACAAAGGGGAGTCAGTGGTTGTCAGGTTTCGAGGTGGGCCACAAGTCATGGGTCGGTGACGTGGCCCCTGGAGAAAGAGCTGGAAACCTGAGAAGGGTAGAAATGTAGTTGCTCTTCTTGAGCTGCCATTCTGGCAGCGTTGTATATATAGTCCTCAGGTGTAAGTATATTTTCGTATAAATTTATGATTGTAATAAATATTGTATGTTTGTTTTTGGATTCTGAGTTCATAATCTGGTTATCACAAAATACCTCTGAGCTCCCAACTCCCTTTGAGGCCCTTAAGGCAATAGACCTATGACAATATATAACGGATCGGAGATGTACAACCACCTACCTACTTACATAAAGGAAATTACAGACCACAAAAAATTCAGAAAGAGTCTCAAAAAGTTACTTGCCACAAAATCTCATTGTGAATTGGAGGATTATCTTAGTGAGGACTTCAGTATCATCTTATAGAATTGAATTGTAACCCGTATAATTGGTCTTTTTCAGATACATATTTTTGCTTTCAATATTGCTTTAAAAATAATATTATTATAAGTTATCCATGTTTCATATTAATCATGTAATTTGTTGAATTCGTACTCTTACACCCTATTTTTGTCTACAAGAACTACTTTCTTCTGTCAATAAAGAATATTCTGGTCATGATTCTGTAAATAGTGTTCTCAGTTTGATTACAAAAGCGACAAGCTTTTGAATCTATCACTCACGGAATAACTCACGTCACACATCCAAAGCAATTATTTCTCACTTTGGAAAAGATTTTAATTGATTATTGTTTTTCAAATCTATTTATTTCTGCGACATCTGCCTAAAAATCTTCTCATCCGATTTTGATTGTGGGGAGGCGTGCCATCATGTTGTTGATATAAAGTGTCTGGTGTCAATCGTTATATCTCTCAAAAAATTTGTTGAATCGTCTCGAAGAAAATTTCTTTAAATTTCTCCTTCCAATGGCTCATCAAATTTCCAACCCCCAAACATTTATTAACCATCTATTTCGGTTCAACTTATCTGACCTAATAGGGATTCTATGTCGAGTAGTAGTGGGAATTGTGTCTGTTCACCATCACATTACTTCAAATGTATTCTCGTCACTGAAAAGAATATATTTCGGTAAATTTGGTTTCTTGCGAATGAAAATCAATATATTTTCGCAATAGCAAACTCCGGTATCATAATCCTTTTCATAGCGTTATTGATGTGATTCAATTCGGTGGGTTATTTTTTTTTTTTCGGCGACCTCGTTTCAACGAGTCTGTTTTATCTTCACAAAATCGATCGTTAATGAAAATGCATTATTGTGATATATGCAGCCAAACATACACCAAAATTGACCATAAATAGCCTATTAATGGTCGATTTCTCTATTTATGCATCATTGTGATATAGGCTACTGAACATACACGAATTCAAATACTATTGAAATGTCAAATCATGACTTTCGCGCTGTCAATTTAATGTCATCTGAAATCCAAATATTGTAAGTTTTCTCGTATTTGGAGCAAATGGATATCGACAATTTCACGTTGACCCTGAGAACGAGGTCAACGGAATTTTTTTGTAATCAAATGAAACGTTCAATGATCTTGAGCATTAACGCGCTTGCTTTGCTCTCGCCTTATAATATATCGATCATCAATCGCCACCATTAATTGTTGATTGAATAAGTTCATTGAATAACCATCAATATTCTGTTCACAGAGGTTCATTCAATTCATTTTTTCCATTTGTTGTAATTTCATTTACCGGAGAGCGGACAGCGGACAGCGGTGAGTGGAGAGCGGAGAAGAGGCGGAGAGCGGAGAGCGGAGAGCGGAGAGCGGAGAGCGGAGAGCGGAGAGCGGAGAGCGGAGAGCGGAGAGCGGAGAGCGGAGAGCGGAGAGCGGAGAGCGGAGAGCGGAGAGCGGAGAGCGGAGAGCGGAGAGCGGAGAGCGGAGAGCGGAGAGCGGAGAGCGGAGAGCGGAGAGCGGAGAGCGGAGAGCGGAGAGCGGAGAGCGGAGAGCGGAGAGCGGAGAGCGGAGAGCGGAGAGCGGAGAGCGGAGAGCGGAGAGCGGAGAGAGCGGAGAGCGGAGAGCGGAGAGCGGAGAAAATGTCGCATATCGCATCCATGTTGAATGTCGGAAATGATCATTAAGAGTTGAATGAACAATAACGTACTCAAGTACACGCCTATGTTTTTTATTTTCATCAACATGCCTTTTGTTACAATGTCAACCTGGTTCTAAGCTCCTTCTAGATTGTGTTGGATGTATTTCTGCCACTGAATGTGTCGTGTCTCTCGTGAATGGTGATAAAATATGTGATTTTTTCTGCGATAACAGGCCTGGACCAATCATCGGAAAGATCCTCATGATTCAAATTTTATAGTAAATTATATTCATTGGTTTATTGAAAATGGTTGAGGAGAGAAAGTTGATTCAATCCAGGTTGAGTTTCACTCTTCGCCATCTATTATTTGTCGTATTTCATTTACCAGAATTGTGTTTGATGTCCAATCAAGGAAATATAACTTACAGTTCAATTTCTGGTTTCGAACTTGACGCTGAAAGTGCTCTGATTTATTCCTCTTTCATGAGAAAAAATCTGATGATTCATTGGCCGTCATAGGTGATCTTGATCGAATGTTTTGCCAGAGTGATGATGAGTTCTGTGGGCTTATATTTGTTATGATTCAGTTTCAGAGCTTCCTGGCTGGTGATAAATATCGAATACTACAATACCAACATGATAAACTCACCTCAACTTTATCAACTTCTGAGGGTGGGTAAAACATCTAAAAAATCTGTTGAAAAAAAACAGATGATCCACTCCATCAAACAACCGACAAAAATCACTACAATTTTTTTTTCTTCGAATTGAATAGAAATTCAAAAATCAACACAAAATATTTCAAGGTATTTTGAAAATTAATCTTATATATATTTTTCCTGAGATTCAAAAAATCTACTTGATTTTATTCCTTCTTTTATGCGAAAGATGTCACTAAGATTGATTTCACTGCAACTGAATGAACATCTCGAGAAATTTCTGAGTTTTCCCATTGCAATAACTACATAATACACAAGAAGATATACATTAGGATTGAGCCAAACTAGAATTCTGCAGGATTGTACATTTTTCGTCAAATGTGTATTATTAACAAACTCAGAATTCCTACTGAAAATGTTAGATTATTTCTATTTCATCCCAAGAAATAGGTCGTTCCATCATGATGATGATGATGATGATATTCAGTCGACAATCATATGTGGGAGAATTCTCAGAATATCTTACGATCCAGGAATATTCAGAGATACTTTGATAGCAGGACAAGACTACCTGCCTGAAAAGGAAATGGATACCTATTTTGCAAATATGAAAATATCACAGAAAAAGATGTACTGATGATGGATATGATATCCATTAGTAGATAACAGCATTCAGCATCTGTTTCCATATCATAGAAGTTGGCCTTACCGAATCTACTGATGAAGATACGTAATATTACCAATCCCGAAAATTTAAAAATAATTTTCCAGACAAGAAGTGTTTTGATAACGAGTTTGATATTCTGATATTCAATGATTTTATTATCAGTTCACCGTATCTAATTATCTACCGCTTTTGGCGTCAAGTGTTTTTTTTGTTCATTCCAATGTATATTCAGATATATCTTTGAGATCTTCAACGATCCTAAACATATTTTGATCTATTCCAATAATAACGGGAGTTCAAGCATATTCTTGTGGGAAGTATGACTGTATGAATATAAAATAAGAGATCATCGTTCATGGATCCACTATTCATTGTATAGTTATTGAGTTGTAGCCACGGATTATTCCTAAATCCTGAACTGAATAAACAAGAGGGCATTTCCAACAGTAGTTAATCTTTATTATACTGTGAAATGAAAACTATTCATCCGAAATTTTTCTCATTATGTTCATCACAAATTTTCTTTTCATTGCGTTCGCTGACCATTGGAATGAACTTTTCCATGCTCATAATAGTTTGGGTGCATTGGAATTCAAATTATCCAGTCCGTATGTGATCATCAACCCATGTCATTGAGAATCTTTCGTCAGTATCGTACTTTGTTTCCATATTTCACTGATTCCAGGGTGATCTGTCCTAAATATTTTTGAATTCAACGAATTATAGCACGGAGTACACTGAGAGTGTGTTCCTGACGTTGGTGTTTGGCCGTGATCGCAGAAATGGGCCGACGCCAAAATGAAGTGATAAAAATAATAATCATAATTAAAATAATACTAATAATAGTATTTGGTCACTGAAAGGAAATTAACGATAATATAGGTACATATTCACAAACTGGTGAAAAAATAAAACCATAAAAAGAGATCCTAGGATGTGAATATTTCAGGTATCCTGTATCGCGTTATATAAAACTGATTTCCCAGAAATAAACATACGAGTACATCGATATATTCTTGAATACATGAACAGACATGCAATGATGAATAATTGAGAATTTCTTCACATATACTATGTATTTTCAATATCAATGTACTTGACTTGTACTTGATGAAATAACCAAGTCGTGTCCCAATCTGTTTCATGGTTTTTTTTCCTCTCAAAATATTTAATCTTAACGTTCCAATAACCTGTTCCATTCTTGTAATTCTAAATTCAACTTTTTTCTGTTAATATATTGAATAATGAATGATTAGAATAGTGTCTATTAGACATGCGTTGCATTTTTTCTCGCATTCCGTATCTATAATGGATAATATTATAATCGATTGATTTGTTTGAAAATATCAACAAGATGTTAATAGAATGAGATGTGGAATCATCTGCGACTGAAAAATAAACTCATGTCACTTTCTTGTGGAGTATTCATGTTGAAAAGGGAAACATTCTCAATTGAATGTTGCATAGGAATATTTTTCTGTGAATTGAAAAATCCACGATAAAAATGAATGTTCATTTTCAATTTTCAACAGAAAACAACTACTTTTCCTGCTAAAGCCACGCTGGACATTGAACTACAGCTTATAGATATTCTGATGGGACCCTAACTCAGGAGAAAAAATCTGAAATTTAAAATTTGAATTTTATTCAGATAGTTATTTGATTTTCTATTCCAGTCTTAATATTCGATTAAGAATGTTTCCATTTCCAACATCAATACCTCCCAAGAGGTTATCTTGAACGATGGAAGATAGTGATCAAAGTTTATCTTTCAGTCGCAGATGATTCCACATCTGACTTTATGAACATCCTATTCACATTTTCAAACAAATCAATCTATCATACCCCATGACAGTTTTTATTGTCAGAATAACACTTATTCTCCAGAAGGAATGTTTCTAACTTTCTTCCATCTTTGCAAGATGAGATTGCTTCTAGAAAATGTGTTCTCTATCTTTTTCGGTTTTCCTGATAATCGTGGATGCGTAAAATTGATTTCCGTTGACGAAAAGGTATTGAAGACCTAGTGAATGTGATGCGCTTCTTGCGTCATTGTTACAAATGATTTCTGGTGAGAACTGTCCTTTGGAAAACATTTTTCTCTGCCCAATTCATCTTTATTAGTTCTTAATTGAAAATAGAATAGGAAATCAAATAACTATCTGAATGAGAATGCAAATTTCCAATTTAAGATTTTTTATTTCGAAATAGAATATCTATCAGATGTAGTACGATGTCCAGCGTGGCTTTAGCCGAAGTAGTAGTTGTTTTTTGTCAGACATTCCCGAAAAATTGGCGCATTTCTATCGTAGATCCCCCAAATCACAAAAAATATTTTCAATCAATATTCAATTGAGAATGTTTCCTTTTTCATCATAATAGAATTCTAGAATGCATATCTTCCTCGGTTGAGTTCCCAAAACGGATTACTAGCAAGTTCACCTTCTAGAAATTTGATTTGTGAACGATTCTAATTCTAATCAAAGTGCATATGCTTTCAAGTTTCATTCGAGATGGGAATAACCCACAACAAACAGTACTGGAAAAATATCATTTCGAATATAAACATAGAATGAAACTGCATTACAGAAATATTTGACACGATTTCATGGATCATGAAAAATGTCTTTTTTTTCAGGACTACTCTCTACTTCTTTCCATACAATGGATGTATGTTGAGTCGAATATCAATAGGAGAACGACTACTTTTCTGGCTCATGCCTGGACGCATTCTGGATAACATCCGATGGATAATCGGGCAAAGTCATACAATGTTATTTCACAATCATTGTTGGGACATGGAAAATTATTAAGCACCTCATTGGAGTTGACCACCTTTAGACCGGTTTTGGACATAGAAAATGACATAGAACATAGGAAGGACATAGAAAATGAACAAATATCTGCGAATTCGAATGAAACAATCAAAATTCAATAACTTCCTGATTTTATCCAACCAAATGGATAACACCACTGAAGCCATTTCGACTCCAATTATTGCAACATATAATACAAGAAAACTGTCCTTTTGAATATCAAGATAGGAGAAAACTGCATAACAGAGATCTGTGACACATAGTAGGGAGACCATGAACTCGACATACAGCATTGTATAGGTAGTAATGGATAGTAGTTTTGGGGAACAAAACATTTTTATTGGTCTATGAAATCGGCTCGTCATTGTTTGTCACAGTTTTTTGTGATGCAGTATTCCCCTATCTTAATAGTCATAATGACATTTTTCTGGTATTGTTTTTTGCAAAGGTTGGTCGAAATGGCTAGCAAGTGAATACATTTTGATTGTCTCATTCGGGTTCCCAAACATCAATCGTTGTTGAGATGTAAGTAAATACTTCGAAACTGGTCACAGGTGGTCAGCCCGAATGGAGTGCTCAGAATTCATCCAATTCGCAACAAACATTTTCAAAGTAACCTAGTGGGACTACCCATCGGATGTAATCCAATGTTCGTGGATTCATTAGGAAAGTATTTGTCTTCTAATGGATTTTCGAGTCAAAATGTCTCGGAAAAGGTGATTATTTTCAGGGGAAGGGGGCGGTGAGATTTCCTCATCGGCATTGATGACCGGTGTCTTCCGTTTCATTTCGCGGAATCTCTCAAACCCTTGGAATATATTTCATTCTTTCTGTTTCTCCTGCGATACCACCTTGCCGGATAGCAGGGATTCCACTATTCGGGCTGGCCGTTTGATGAACGACCTTGCTTGCAGGCGGGACCTCTTTGATCGGGGTTCGTCACTAGCTCGGGAGCAATTGAGCTCTGATATAATTGAATTATTGTCTGGAGTGTGGAGGCAGTTTGACTCAAACATTCTCATTTCATTCATTCCTGAATTTATTGTTAATTTGTTGAAAAAATGGAGTGGGCTGGAGGCCCCTGAACTTGACGTATCACGTTGTGAATATTCCACAACTTGGCGTGGTGAGCTGTTATTCATCGGGGTTTGAGTTACCCTGGCGGGCCTATCCCCAAAATTCGAAATATCATTCGAGGCTCTCAACGGCCTATTGAAAAAAATTAGTGGAAGTTTCCCTCTGACTCAGATCACGCAGTATATTCTGTTATACAGAAAAACAATTTGTGTCTTCACCAGGAAAGTTCCCAACGGGACTTTTGTTCACATTCATACAATCCATACTTCCTCTCATACGGTTCAACCTAGGAGATGTAAGGGAATTCAAATGCACCGCTTTTCGCGAATCTAGAGGGTTGCTAGATTCCGTAGGGCAATTTTTGACGCGTCGCGAATCAACAAACAGCTGTGAGCTCTTCGGGCCTATACTTTCTGGGACAGATTTCAGGGCTCCCCAAGCTAGAGCCAAAAAAAAAATTATTTCAACAGAAAATGAACCACGGACTGGCGCAGTTAGGATGGGCTGAAAAGCCGGGCTATTTTCATAAGGGTAACAAACAAGAGCTTGGTTGGCTAAAACTCGCGTGATACTTTCAACGGGGTGAAGTACACATGACGTTTGTTGATTTCATTTTGTGCTTTTCAGTTAGTACAACATGATGTATGCATTTTTGTTGAAGCATCGTTATCATAACGCCTTCCTTCTGTGAGTTCTGGAGTATCCAGTTCTTCAATGAGGTAAGGTTAGGTTTTCTCCAAGTTGGGCGATAACCGCCTCTTACACTACGACCTTCTCAAATCTATTGTGGCTGGATCCTCATCAAATGAGAGTTCACTTTCAAGTCCCGCGCCTCTGACGAAGTCGATGATGACGATTGGTGATACCTTTCCCAGGTCTTTAAGCTGTCCGTAATCCATACGGACGGTAGGATTTCGTTCTCTCCAGACTTTTGCATCTGCACAAGATGTGCTCTGCTGTTCCTTCTTTGTGTCGAAAAAAGCGACACTCTGACCTTTCTGCCATCTGATTCTTTAAAGATGCTTTCGCAGTCTACAGTGACCTGTCAGTGGCCCTATTATAATTCCTAGGTTTTTTCCATTCAGATCTAACAGGTTGCTGTTCTTCTTTACGGAGGGTTTGGTATAAATGCCTTCTAAAGGACTTGCCCCTCCCTGTTTCGTTCCAGTACTCGCGTTTTTTCCGCTCGGTCCAATCTGCAAACATCTCTATGGTTCTGCTCTTTGATATACCGAAGAAGTGCTCTGGTCCTATGATTTTTTTCATAGTGCCTTCTTCTGTCAGAAGGTCGGCTTCTTCATTTCCCTCATAGCCTTCATGTCCAGGGATCCATAGCAGTGTTATTCTGTCGTCCCCTCCTATGCTTTGGAAGGCTTCCACGCAGTTCCATACTAATCTGGATTCTATCCGAATTGATGGCAGAGCTTCCAGTGCTGCTTGGCTGTTGATTTTGATCGATTGATTCTTACTGCTTCTGCTCAGAATTTATTGCAGGCAGAATTCGATTGCATAGACTTCTGCCTGGAATATTGTGGCAACCTGTTCCAGGTTCACACTAAGGTTGAATTATGGATGTACTCCATGTACTCTGGCTTCAACTCCGTCTCTCGTTTCGGAGTCCTCTGTGTACCACTGTAGATTGGCATTCGCGAGTTTCCTCATTCGTCTCTGCCCGCAAGGAGAATCTCATGAGGTCCTTCAAAGTTGTGGAGGGGTATCATTGTGTCTGATGGCAATGCTGGAATCGGATGAGATTTTATCTATTTCTCGATCTTGCGACTACTTTCTTCCCCATTACTCGTTGACCTCGACAGGTTTCTGTATACACTCACCCTTGCGTCCTCCTCTGAGTAGATGTGCGAAGGAGAAATGTTGAGAAAGACTTCCATAGCTGCTGTCATGGTGGTGGACATTGCCCCTGTTATGATCGGGCACGCTTGCCTCTGGATTTTGTTGAGCTTTTCTCGTGCACTCTTTTGTGTCCCTTTGCTCCACCAGATGACTGCTCCATAGGTGATCATGGGGTTACCACTGCGGGGTGGAGCCAGTACCATTGTGTGGGTTGCATTCCCCAGGTTTTCCCACATATTCTAGTCCGTGGGGCTTGCCTTGCTCTGTTGTATGCTTTTCATAGATGAGCATTCCACGTGAGTTTCTCATTCCGAATCACCCCAAGGTATTTGACTTCTTCCTTAAATGGAATTGTTTCATCATAAAGAACCGGCTCTCTGAGTGATTCTAGATTCTGCCTTCTGGTGAATGAAACTATCACTGTTTTGCTGGGATTGACCGATACTTCTTCTTTTTCACATAACCCAATATTCCTGAGAGCCGCTTGGAGTATGTCCGATATAATCTCTCCAAACTTTTTTCTAACTGTTATAACTATGTCGTCAGCGTAGGCTAGAACTTCGATTATTTCCACCGTGAGATCGTCTACGAGAAGTGCCCACAGTAGGAGTGATAGAACTCCTCCCTGTGGACAGTCACTCACCGCTCTGGCTACGATTTTCTCCTAGTGAAAGGTGCTCGGGATCATTCTGTAACTCAACATCGTCTCGATTCAGTTACAAATAGTTTTCGATATACCTTTGTTAATTGCTGTGTAGGGATATCGGTAGTCCATTGTTGAATGCTCCTTCTATGTCGAGGAAGGCAGGTACTGCGTTTTCCCCGCAACTCAGATAGTCGTTCAGTTTCCCGACGAGGTCGACTAATGCAGTTTCTGTTGATTTTCCTACCTGGTTAGCATACTGGTGGGTGCTGAGAGGGTTTTCCTTCAGCACCTCTTATCTAATGTGCCTATGCATTATCTTCTTTGTGGCTTTCAGCAGAAATGATGTCAAGGTGATCGGGCGACGAAATTTAGGAAGGTTTTTATTGTTCTCGACTTTACATGCATATACAATTCGAATCGACGTACAACTTGAAGTTAGGTATCCCCATGTAAGGCTGGCACTGAAAAGTTTTGTGAGTATAGGTGTAAGTATCCCGGTCCCATTCAGTGGTAGTGCAGGCAAGATTCCATTCTCTCCTGGTGTCCCATGCGGTTCGAAAAAGTTGACAGCCCATTCAACCGCTGCTGGTTTGATGATTTTGTTTGCTTTCTTCCAGTTTTCTGGACAAGGTCATCTTGGTTGAAGTGGAATTGACCGGTTTCCATCAAGAATCACGGCGCCTGGTTTTGTACTGGAAGCTCTGAGGTCTCCCTCCATCACAGATCCGTCGATCATTCAATCGGACCCACTTCTTGCTCCAGTTCTCTGGAGAAGATCTTGTGGATTCTTGCGCTTGTGAATATATCAGATATACTCTGGTGGAATGTCCTTCAAGGTTCCCTGTTGGCCTTCCTTATTGCTTTGTTGTATCACGATAGGGTAAAGCAGTATCCTTCACAGCAAACTGATTTTTTGGCTCTATCAAAGACTCACCTCACTTCTGCTCTCCTTTCTTTTAGGTATTTGCTACACCAAGAGGTTCAATAAGGACACCATCTAAATACCGATTTGTCCGCCATCCTGGAGCTGCTATCTTCATTTATTGAATTTTGACAGAAGATCGAGAATATTTGCCTAAATTCATGATTTCCGACCCCAAAAACCCCGACATACCAATTTAGAATAGAAATGGTCCTCAATCACATACCATTTTGAAGTCACCATCTTGAATTCATGAATTTCGACAATAAATCCATAATCACTGACCCCGAAGACCCCCACATACCAATTTTGAATGGAATCAGCAATAATTATAGAGGTTGTCATAAAATTCATGATCTTCAATTCTGAAAACACACACCAGTTTTGAATCGAATCGGACCACAATCGTCCGCCATATTCTCTCTAACGAATATATTATAATGCATTGTCACCGGAATCATGAACTTCCGCCAAATTACACGTCAATTGGACAACTAGAAATGGGTCAAAATTCACTTAAAAAATTTGTGTTTTGTGTGAAATAATCATACAAATGTGAAGTTGATATGAAGCTTGTGATAAAATGGAACTAAATGAGAGAAAAAACCGCCCCTTTGGAACTTTCATTTCTATTGGTCTTAGTTTCAGAAATAAATCTAGAGATGATTGTTATCTCTGGATAATCAACGATTTCAATGAAACAATAATGTTATTGTATACAGAACGGATCATATCACTTGCTGAATTCATTCCACTTGTAACATACGCCAACGAGACAAAACATTAAAAAAATTATCCTCAGATGTTAGGAACCGGTGAGGTAAAATGAGTTCAACAGCTTTGCTAATGACTTCGAATATCAAATGAAGGATATAAAGGTGGCAAGTCTCCCAAATGTATTCAAAGTAATAAATAAAAAATTTGGTATGATTCAAATGGCAAATGTGTTTTTTTACACGCTTTATATTGGCTTCACTTGCATGTTTGTTTGTAACCGACTCCTTTGGGCGCGATTTTGACCCACTTCCAGACGTCCAAATGATCTGAAATGTGGCAGGTGAACATTATTCCGGATGCAATGCATTGAGAAATTTTTGTGTGAAAAAAAACACAGAATGACGTACAATATGACGTACGAGTTTTGTGATTAGGATCTGATTCGCTTCAAAATTGGTAACTGAGGGTTTTCGTAGTCGGAAATTATGATTCTTTTGTCGAAATTGAGAAATTCAAGATGGCGGCTCCAAAATGGTGGACGAGTATTGTGAGTATGATCTGATTCTATTCAAAATTGGTATGTTGAGGTTTTTGGGGTCAAAATTATTATTCATATCGAAATTGGCGGCTTCAAAATGGCGGCCGAGAGTATGGTCTGATTCTATTCAAAATTGGTATGTGAGGGTTTTTCGGGTCGGAGATTATGATTACCCAATTTGATAAGATTATTCCATTTTTGAATTTGCAAAAAATAATAAAAATAATAGTTAAAAAAAACTAAAAAAAACACGCTTTTATGAAAAAAACACACTAAAAAGTAGGAAATAAATAATAGTTTGAAAAAACTAAAAAACATGCTTTTATGGAAAACCAGACTAAAAAAATTGAAAATAAGAAAAACATGTATTTTATTTTAAGAAAATCGTGGGGTGCATGGTATCAATAATTATATAGAACATCACCTAGGGCAGTGAAGTGAGAAATGTCTCAGATCACAGGTAATTGTTTGCCGAGGTGATACCATGTTTTTTTTTAAATAAAATACATGTATTTCTTATTTTATATTTTTTTAGACTGGTTTTCTATAAAAGCGTGTTTTTTAGTTTTTTTAAACTATTATTCATATGAGTAATCTATTATTATGTACAATAATCCATGTCAGTTGAGGAAATATAATATTTGAACAAATGAAATCACAAATGATTCCGATGAGAGATGGATGAATTGATTAGGTAATCGAAACTGAAACACATTTTCATGAAAAACAGATCTCACTCCATTGTATATGTACTGATACGAATGAAAGGTGATAAAGAATATTTGGGTAATGTGTACTCATTGGTCCATTTTTCTCACCATGCAATGTGAAATTGAATAGAACAGCGTCAAATAAAATATGTTTTTCTTCAACTGCTCAAGGTGCTCCTTCATTTTGTAGAAGACCAAGTATATATATATATATATATATATATATATATATATATATATATATATATATATATATATATATATAAAGTATGAAGTATGAAAAACGTATGAAAACGTATGAAAAATGTACCCAGTATTTGAATTGTACCAACATAAGGCAATGGATTATTATCATATTTGTTGCCAGAGTTTTAAAACTTGTCAATTATCTGAATTCACCGAAGAAATGCAAGTTATCGTTTTAATAATTGCAAAGTATAATTATCCTTAGTGGTTGGCTGTATGGCTCTGTCTGCATAGAAAGTTATCATAGCGGAATCTTTCAGCCTAAAAATTGTGAACAGGAATGTATCAATTTTATGTTATAATTTATCTGTGGCGCAACTGTAGAATAATTGAGTATTTGCAAAAACCTATTGCGATTTATTCGTGAATCACCCTGTAACAGTAAATATTTTTAGCTGAACATTTTTATGTACATCTAATCAGAACTTATATTGAACTTTCATACCCATCATGACGTCAATTCAGTTTTCCAATTTGAAGAAAAAAAAACTGATATAATCAGCAATTCTCCACTTCAACTTTATTATTGACAATTATCCGTATCAATTGGGATATCATCACAAATCTTCTAGATGAGAGATGGATGAATTGATTAGGTGCTCGGAACTGTAACAAATTTTCGATAAAACAGATCCCACTTCATTGTAGATGTATTAATACTATTGGAAGGTGATACCAAATATTTGGGTAATATGTGTTCATTTGTAGTTTTCATATCTATATTTGCTGTCGTGAAAGGTGAGTCCATCTCCATTACCATTCATTGTGAATTTGAATAGAACAGCTGCTATATATATATATATATATATATATATATATATATATATATATATATATATATATATATATATATATATATATATATATATATATATATATATATATATATATATATATATCTATATATGTATGCATTGGAAAAATATCGAGGGGACTGGTAAACAAAACGGAAGAAATTCAATGGACATAGCCCTCAAAGAGAATCGTTAGCCGTAGACACGTGTTTCAGGACCTCGGCCCTCATCAATACGGTGAAGAAGTGCAAGGATAAACAACAATTGGTAGAAAACGACAAATCAACGGAGTCAACAAACAGAAGCCAGCCGCACATTTGTGGTTTTGGTTAGCAGACCCTGCATTCCAGAGCAACAACCAACGTCTCCATGGAGGCAGCTATAGCTACCTGCATGACATCCGAGTCCAGGATTATAGATATGAAACCGAAACCACAAATATGCGGCTGGCTTCTGTTTGTTGACTCCGTTTTCTACCAAGTGTTCCTTGCACTTCTTCACCGTACTGATGAGGGTCGAGAGCCCGAAACACGTGTCTACGGTTAACGATTCTCTTTGAGCGCTATGTCCATTAAATTCCTTCCGTTCTATATATATATATATATATATATATATATATATATATATATATATATATATATATATATATATATATATATATATATACATATATATATATATAAATATATATATACTATCATGAGGTTTATAATTTTTAATATACTATATAACTCGCTCCACATGTATATTGTATCGTATCTGTTTGTACAAAATAGGTACCAGCATTTGAAAATGGATAAATATCATATTTGTTGCCCCGTGTATGAAAACTCGTCAATTATATCGGAGAAATATATGTATAACGATATATTTTGAAGACAATTATGAAACTATCATTTGAGAATTTTACGGTTATGCATACCTAATATAATGTCATTGAGTTACTCAAAAAGAAATCCACGTTATCGTTTTAATAATTGCAAAGTATAATTGGTTGGTGGTTGGCTGTATTGCTTATCCTGTATGGACAGAAATCATAGCGAAATCCTCCAGCCTCAAAGTTGTGAATGGGTAGGTATTAATTTTATTAAATCATTTATCTGTAGCGCAACTATAGAATTATTGAGTGTTTACAAAAACTATTTTGATTTATTGAATGAATCACTCTGTAACAGTGAATGTTTTTAGCTGTACATTTCGATGTACATCTAACCAAAGATTATATTGAACTTATATGTGCAACGTGAAGTCAATCCAGCTTTTCAATTTGGAGAAAAAAATCTGAAAACATCAGCAATTGCCCACTTTGGGAACTGGAAAACTGGTTATAGGATCGGATGTAAAATTCATGTTTCTCAAGGCGTTATTGATTTTAATATATATCGGAAAAAATTATACATTTGACGGGAGATATTCCATGGCTCTTGTACTTTTCTTGAAATAGAATATCTTCTGACAAATGAATTATTTGTATATTTTGGAGCTCAGAGACACACATATGTTAGTGGTATCACCTTTCTCAAGAATCAATCCAAAAGTACACGGTTTTGAATTGATCATTGGAAAAAATCAGACGCCATTTTACGGAAGAGTTATAACAGCGTGTAGTTCGGTACATCAGTAATTGGTAAATTTGTTCGTTAGTTGGTTTATTTCGAATTAAGTTACTATTTCGTTTTCCTAACATTTTAACTACACTACCTATCCCTCAAATATTCCAATAGAAACTTAATTGAGTACAGTCAAACTCATCTATAACAAACGGCTCAATGCCTAGAGAATGCTCGTTATAAAAGGTTTTCGGTATGAAAAAAATATGCAGTACATCCTGGTAGATTTTTTTTTCGCGTAAATTGACGACTCTCGATTTTTTCAGACTAAAATTCCGACAAATTTTTGAGCATTCGCGCACCCATTGTCAAATTTTCTGATCATTTCCAGCTAAATCGATAATGTGATAGCCTTCCTGCATGCTTGTTCAGTAGGGATATTGGTGGAGAAATAGGAAGTCCCACCGTTCGTCTGCGGTCGTGAAATTTCGCAAATTATCGGCACTTGCTCGAACAATCTTTCCTCGGTAGTTCGTTATAACAGAGTTTGACCGTATCTTGTTAACGACTGAAATTATCCATCTTCTTCGTTGTTGTAGTATATTCATTTGTTATCAGTGGAATCGTTCATGTACTTTGCTAGTGTATGATTCTGTTCACATGGTAGGTGTTTGTATCTATTTGTTGTATACCTGAGTATAATATAACTCACAATGTAAGGAGCTTGAAAACGTCGTCGATCGTGTGCAAATTTTTCTCGTGAATCCAAGAAAAACGACAAGGAAGTGCAAGTCGCCAATCTCACTCTCCGGTATCGCGACAGAAACGATTGCACCCCCAGATCAAATTTTTCCACAAAAAATGTACCGTCTTATAAATCCTACCTGAAATGTGTAAAATGAAGAAAGTAAATTTAAATAATGACTTAAGATTATTACCGTCTTACAATACTATCTGAAAAGTGTGGAATAAAAAAGTTAATTTGGAAAATCAGAAAGCACAACTGCGTAAAACGTGTACTTTAGCAAATATGGAAACAAGATGACCATAAAATATTGTCAGAAAATTTTGTTTCGAAAAGTTAACTATCAAACTCAATACTGTAAACAATCTCACGCAGCCAGAGGCAATAATATATCTTCATTGTTGAAATAAAGAAGATGCCTCCAACTGCGCGAAATTTTTTGCAGTATTAAGTTTAATAGTTAACCTTTCAAAACATAATTTTCTGACAATTTAGTTGATATTAGCGAGTTGAAGTCTATTTAATGAAGTGCATATCAGTTGTAAACAAGTATTGCATTGTCAGAGTGCATTATTGTGTTGTGTTCCAAAGTGGAATGTACCGACATGAAACGTTTTCGAGCATAATTTAATGTAAGCGAACCCTAGTTTCGTTTCACAATATTCAGGGAGATCGGTTCATGTGTTCGAGCGTAGGGGTCCAGAAAACATGTATTTTCTATAGGCTCCTTTGTCAAGCATCAATTCTATTGATAGTTTTTATGAGGAGAATGTTGGACATCAATTGAAACTATTTTTTGCAGCTATTTCAGACGGCCATGACACCGATATAACACGACACAAATGGACGTTGTCCCTACAGCACAATAACGAGCACTTCTGTGGAGCAACTCTAATTGCGTCCAGATTGGCACTAACGTCCGCCTATTGCGTAAACCTCCATCCAACCGACCTGACTGTTCGAGCAGGATCCACTTCCAGGTCTTCTGGCGGTCAAGTTCTTGAAATTGCATCCACTGTCGTCCATCCGGAGTATAATGCCATTACCCATGACTCAGATATAGCCTTGATCACTTTCAGTGAAGACGCAGATCGGGACATAACCATATCTCAACGGCTTCCTAGATACACTGAAGACATTGCAGTGAATTCCCCAGTAACCATGACTGGATGGGGAAGGACGCTGTCAAGCGGTAGCTATCCAGATACCCTACAGATGTCTCAGATATCAATAATGACCAGGGAAAATTGTCAAAGCCTATATCCTTCAACAATTATCAACTTGAATATGTTTTGTGCTGGCTATTTTGGAAAAACTGGTAGCACGGCTTGTGATGGTGACTTTGGAGGCTCAGGCTTAGTATATTCGAAAGTTGAAGGGATCATGTCTTGGGGGGAAGGTTGCGAAGACTCTAAATATCCAACAGTTTTCACAAGGGTTAGGAGTTATCTGGGATGGATTAGAGAAAATTCGAATATCACATGCCCAGAAGTGAATTGCGAATGAAATATTACGAAAACTTGGTAATTGCGACCATCCCCTGTTTGTATGTTAGATAATCGAATAAAATATTCGAACAAATATTGAATACTATCATTTCTTGAATTTCTCTAGAGCTCCGCTCATGAAATTAACCTGACTAGTTGGTGTTGAATTTTCGAAGGAAATAATACTTTATATTGAACTCGATGTATGTTATAAGAGAGACCGTTGGAACGGGCGTACTTCTTTGCAACTATCAATCTCTTTTTTTGTTTTTTCAACTATCTGAATGGAGTAGCTGGAGGATGAATACCTCAATATGCCATTCAGACACCGTAGTAGCCATGCACTATTGCGGGAGTTGAACCCTTTGGGGGAAGAAGATCACATAGGCGGGATAGAGGAGGAAATGAGTTCATGGATTGGTGAAATATGAATTATAAAATCAAAAAATAACAGATATATTTGGGAAGTGGGTGAATTCATATTCTCAAATGTTGAAGGAAGTGCCACAAAAAATTATTCCCGATGAAGCAATAATCGCAAATTTTCTAGATTCTAAATATGAGAGTGGACTGAGTGACTTTGACTGGCAGAAAATGCTCGAAGTGGATTGAGAAAGAGTGAGAGATATGTACTAATTATTTGTATATATAATGGTTATAATCACTTGGCAATAATTGATTCATCAAATAGAAGACTCATGTCCACGAAAATTCACCAATATATTTTCTGAGATTCTACTCATTATCCAATTAATGTAAAGGAAATTCCAGCGAAATCAAACAGAAACTAGCTGAAATTCTGGATTCTGGTGTTAAATGTTTGGAGTATCTGTTAAGCAATTATATACCATACCACGGCCCAGGAAATGAGGAAAAAACTACAAACGTTCTTAAAATTTCCATATATTGTGCCAGGAGTATTGGAGATATGAGAAAATGTAACTCGTAATAATTTTTTCTTTTAATTTTGCGATGAATCATGTCGTTAGGAAGATAAACGCGATTTTCCCCAAGTAATCTAACGCCCGGCCAAAATTACGCAGGAAGAAAAAATTGCCCCAATTTTTATATAACCGGACTAGTTACTGAGAGCTGCTTGACAAAAAACAAAGCAGATGATATGTAGAAAAAAACTCAGATCTTTCAAATAAGATTAGTTTCGAAATCCATACAGAATCCTTCTTGTTGTACGGGGTGGACATATTTAAAATTATTTTGGCATGTAATTCGGGGGTATTCTTCTTGATGTAACGTACATTTGATGATTTATTCAATAAAAATTTTTTAGAAAAATAATCGGCTGGTTTATGAGTATATTGGAATACGGTCGTTCGAATTGCATTCGAATTTTCTGAATAAGTATTGTAATTTTTGAATTATTTTCAAATTTCTTGAGATATGCACAGATTTCAACTTTTTCCAAGAAAAATCACTGTGAATTACATGTCAAAATACTTTTTTCCAACGAAACCGAGAGTTATCCGGGTGAACAGAGTATTGTAACCCCTTCTC
Source organism: Gonioctena quinquepunctata (assembly GCA_018342105.1). Taxonomy (NCBI): domain Eukaryota; kingdom Metazoa; phylum Arthropoda; class Insecta; order Coleoptera; family Chrysomelidae; genus Gonioctena; species Gonioctena quinquepunctata. Next base: position 68,573 of record JAFIRS010000179.1, read on the forward strand.
TTTTCGTTCTTACAACCTTCTCAGTTTCCAAATAAATCGTTAACACGTCGCTCGGAAGGAGCTACCGAAACCTTTCACCTGATTGGATGGAATGGGGCTGTGAACGTTCAGCAACCTCGAGCGGCTAAAATCGCTGACAGATTCACAACTCAGGTGAGAGTAGAACAGAGGTTCGTTAGGTCTTCTCGGTTTCTGAGTGTGCACTTTCCTATGTCAACTTCACTATTTCGAAATACCAAATTCTACGCATTCAAACTCTGGACCATAGATAAATATTGATTAGAGATATGTATATATGAAAATGCCAATTTTCATTCAGATTATTGGCAACTTATGATTCACTTGGTATACCCACAATACTCACAGATCTTACAGAATATTAATAATTCATAACAGTCTATCCTTCGAAGTATACAACAATATCAAAATCAAACCGAAAGTCCAACCTGTATATATCATTCATAGCCAACATGCAAGTAAATAAACATTCAATTCGTACCCAATGAATGTTCATGCCAACGTCGCATCAACCTTTTTATTGCTCGACGGCGTTATAATGACCTACTCATCTGAAGTTATGTCGTGTATTGGGAAAAATAAGGGATTAAGCCAATAGCATACAATTAAGTATCGAATTATTACTTGTTGGTTCCTTACTAATCTGTCTGTCTCTGGAGATTGGATGAGGAGCACTAGTTACTTTTATTCGCGAGTTTCTGCACTCGATCGGAGTACTAATACACGATACTTGTTCGAGGCACTATAACTTGTTCAACACTTGACTGACTGGACTGGATTGAGACTTGACTTGTAATACATGACGAACTGGCTTCTCACACTAGATTCAAACCTGGAATCATATCAAGAATATATGTCGAACTGACGTTAAAAACCGAATTCATCGAGAATACATGTCTTTATCACGTATGAGAACTGAATTCTTAGCCGGAATGACTTCAATGTTTCCTGCTTCAGTATTTATAGCAAAACGCAATTCTTTGTTATTTGTCGGTAGGTCATAGGCCAATGATTACTTTATTTTTGAGCTTTCTTTTCGAAGAGCTAGTTATTATTTGTCCCCGATTCATCCTGTTGTTTGTCCGCGTGTTTGAGATGAATCAGGCCGCCAATTGTGCAATTATTTTAATAATTCGATTTTGGCATAGTCCCTTAATCTTGATGGGTTCAACCTCGGGTCAATATTACTCATCCGTTCGTTGATCTGTATATGCGATATTGGCGCGTGTATTTCAAAGGGCGATAGGAAGATATAACCTAGCTATAGGGGTGGGTCATGACAAGGACTAATATATCCACCTCGAACAGCATAAAGTCTCAAGGAATTTTTGTGGCAATGATTCTTTTCGAATTTGTCAACCAAAATGTGTACACACTCACAAATATTTGAATAGGAAATTTTGGTATGTATAAAGTGTATATTTTTCCATAAGTTTTGCAAAGCCCTCTCGACTTTCGTCATCTTCAGTGCTTCCTGAAAGTGAATACTCGAGTTGAATGGTGTCAGAGAGTTTCTAAATTGAAAATTGAAAGAAGTTAGGTCAAGCCATTTTTTAATTAATGAAATTCTTGAGTGCTAACGAGTCAGGTACAGGAAGTAATGAAATATATGAATACATTCCTAATCCAAGAATACTAACGAATCATATGTTGGAATTCAAAGGCCAGGTGGATGTCTTAAATGTATCAATGGGTGTCAGTTTCATTTCTAAATGTCAGATGTCAATGAGAGAAAAAATGATTACCAACTTAGCTGGAATTCAATTGAGAAAGTAGTTGCCAGTTCAATGAAAAAGTTTTTGAATTCGATTTTAGTTATTATTCCTTTTATGGAAAGTATGGAAATCTCTGTTCAAGTTTATTATTGAAAAGTTATTTAGATATTCCCAGTTCTTCAAACAAGTCCAATCTCAAATATATTTTTTTCGTCTATGTTACGTGAAGTATTGGTTGTTGAATTTCAAGTAGAATCGGAATGCTGATTCATCAGGTTTTTCCAAATGTTCGTTGATTCTAGTTATTGGTGGTCTGCAAATGCGACCGATGTATGAGGAAGGGCATTCAGACCAGTTCATTGACACCAATTGCATTAAGTTTATTGATTTTATCTTTGGAGTTAACCAAAGCGTTGAACAAATTGTTACCCGATTTGACGGACATTTTTGTCTGGAAGCAATTCTTGTATGAAATCAGAAATATCATTGCAAATAATGTTCTGAGAGAGAGATAAAGCAAAATATTCAGAAGGTGATAGACTGTCAAGGTGAATAGAATAGAAAGCTAGGTTTCTGTTCATGCGAGACTTGAATTCGTGAATTGATTCATCTATGGTGGAAGGTTGGTAAACATTGTCGACAGTAATCTATTTAATTATATTCACTTCTTTTTCTTTAGTTAAAGGAAAGTTCGAAAATAAATTATGCATGGGATGGTTGGAGTTGAATGGAATGATATGATCAGTCTGGGTAGGCTTTCTGTTAATAGAGAACTCTAATTTGTTGTTAATTTTCGTTATGGTTAATTCCGAAGCAGAAAAAAAAATGTTATTCATTTCAATTCCCATAGTGAATTTTAATTTAGGATGAATATCGGTCAGTGAGTTTGGATCTTTCTTAGGCATCGTTGTTGTTGCCTTCAATGGACACCAAACAGTCATCATTTCCATAATGAAATCATTTCACAATGTTTTAAATTTAATTGATAATGAATGATTATTCTGGGTGCTTATTCATTATCAATAAAATTGAAAACATTTTGATATGGTTTCGTTATGTATATGATTGTTTGGTGTTCATTGAAGGTGACAACAACAATGCTCAAGAAATTCCAAACTCCTCAAACAATAAACATCCCAAAATTAAATTTAATCATCACAAAAATTAACAACAAATTAGGGTTACTCGTTCACAGAAAATTCACTCAGACTGATCATGTCATTCTTTCCAACTCCAACCGTCCCATGCAACATGAAATGGCTGCCTTCAATTGTTATATCAATATTTTTTTGTATGTTCCTTTGTGCCCAGCCAAATACTTTGAAGAAGTCAATATAATATAACAGATTGCTGTCAACAATGGTTACCAACCTTCCGACATAGATAATTAGTCGCCTTCACTTCTAGCCACTTTGGCAGTCCATCACCATTTAAATATTATGTATTACCTTGCTTTCAGATCAATATTTCGAACGATATTTCCAATTTCATACAAGAATTGCTTCCATACATAAAAATGTCATTCAAATCGGGTGAAAATTTGAACAACGCCCTAGTCAAGTCTAAAGATGGAATTGATAAACTCAATAAAAATGGTGTTTATAAACTCGTTTGCTGTGATGCCCCTGTCTCATATATCGGTCGCACTTGCAGACCACTTATAACTAGAATCAACGAACATTTGAGAGAACCTGATGAATCAACATTTGTATTCACCTTGTAATTTCACAACCATGATTTTAAACCCAATAGAAACTAAAAATTTTTACATATCATAGACAAGAAAAAAATTGGACTTTCTGAAGAACTTTCCAAAAATAACTATTGCCTGAATACCCAAGTAAACTTGAGCAGATTTCTATCCTCTTCAAAAAGGATTAATTACTGAAATCAAATTCAAAAATTTACACCACCCTTCTCTATTGATAAATGTCTTCTCATTGAACTGGCAACTTCTTTCTCAATTTTATATCAATTAAGTTGGTATCACTCCTTTCTCTCATTGACATCTGTAATCCAAAAATCATACTAATTGCCATCGATACATTTCACACACTACCTGGCCTTCAAATTCCAACATTATACGTATCTTTGGATAAACAGTGAATCCATCTATCATATTTCTTCCTGCACCTGACTTGTAAGTATCTAGTCGAAAATTAAAAAAAAATCTTTGCCCAACTTTTTAATTTTTCATTTTTCTATCTTTAAACTCTCTCAAACTATTCAACTCGAGTATTTACTTTCAGGAACCACTGAAGAAGACGAAGATCGAGAGCGCTTTGCAAAACTTATAAAAATACAGAACAAAAATTCCTATTTAAATCTACACAAGTGTATTCAGCTTTCCACACTCATTTGAACTACAAATATTTGATCTGGCATCTCTTTGAACACTTTGTATTATGATTGGATTCTGTATGAACTTCGGAACTGGTCTCATGTGAAAAATGTTCTTTTCTACATTTCATGTGCTTTGGCTTTTCTTTTGAAGCCAGGAACATCAACTGACTAGACCAGTTATATAAAAATTGGGGTAATTTTTCGTTCCGGCGCAATTTCAACAAGGCGTTAGACTACAAGTATAAAATCGCGTTCATCTCCCTTACGACATAAGTTATCGCAGAATTCATGAAAAACATTTTTGTTTGGAATATAACGGGGGGGATTTTTATTCATTTTTAGCGCCGTGGCATGATGAAAAATTGCTCAATGGATACTTCATACTTTCGAATTCCTGAATCCAGTATTCAGCTGTTTTGTGATTTTTGTTGAGTCAATATTCCTATTGATTGGATTATTGCTGTAGGTTAACCTCATCCCTTAACGTACAAAGTTACATCCCTGGTACTAGAATTTCGAGAAGTGCCCTTCAGTTCGTGAGTTTGGGGAAGGTTTGATTTGCTTTCATATTAGAAAATCATCCAGATACTGAGATGATGCTTTATAAATTTCCAAAATCATATTGTATAGTCGATTTTCGTTTCGAATAATGAATAAATACAATTATAGTTGAAAAAACTAAAAAGCACGCTTATGAAGCTTTGAGGACTGGAATGTTGAAAATAATATGAATAATTTCATTGACCAAAGAAGCATGGGGTGCTCTTAACTTACTTCTCATAATTATATTGAGATAACTGATATCAAGCAACTCATGCTCTCTACATGAATTTTTTCGTTCAATGACTTCATTCTTATTATTTTCAACATTTTAGTCCTTATTGCTTTATAAGCGTGTTTTTTATTTTTCCGATCTATGATTTTTCTAGTTGTATTTTGAAGTATGAATCTCTGAACATTCGAGATACGTTCCTTAGTCCTTCGATATGCTCCTGAAGGCAAGTGAAAAAAATAATTATGTCATCGACGTTGACCAAACACAGTTTGCTTTGGATAATATGAAGTATGTTATCATGACCCTTTGGAAGATTGCTTGAGCGTACTTCAACTAAAATGGATTACGAGAACATTCGTAGTACCCAATCTCAATATAACATGCAGTTTTTTTTATATCTTTCTTGTGCATCTCGATTTGGTGATATCTGCTCGCCAAATCGAGCGTGGAGAAGTATTGGAATCTACCTTGCTCATCAAGAAAATCTGTTATATTAGGCAAGGGGTATTTGTCAACAATGACTTTATTATTGAGTTACTTATAAAAAGATTCAAACACCCAGATCAACATCTTGTGTTTCTGAAATCACTTCAAAGTTTTGGCCGTCATCTTCAGAATGAATTTGATCGGTATTTATTTGGTCTCAATCGGATTGGTATTGATAATTTTGTCAATAATTTGGGTCGTTTTCAGCAGAAAATAGCTCTCCTGAAACAAAAATTTTGTGGGATCTGCCGCAATTAATGGGAAATAATCAATGAAAATTTCCCATTAATTGCGGCAGATCCCACATAATCTCTGTTTCAGGACAGCTATTTTCTGCTAAAAACGACCCAAATTATGAACAAGATTATCAATATCAATCCGATCGAGACCAAATAAATACCAATTCCAATGAGTTGGTTTGTATGTTTGGTGTTGATGTTAATCTGAGGTTGTAGATCTGGAAACATCCCCAGTGTTTCTCGTAGAGCCGCTTATTGGCGTAGCCTTCTAAAACGTTTGATTTGGTTTTGGTTAAAAAAAAAAAACAGGTTTTCCAAAAACTTGGGCATTCACAGAATACCGTTGTGGCTGATAATTTGATTCAGTTTGAATTTTCATAGGTTGAGAAGAAACTATATTTTTTCTGAATTATTTGCGTTTGGGAATTGTCCGGTTTTTTTTTTTGGGCTTTGTGGCCACTGATTTGAAAAATTCCGGTTCCTTGGATGATATTGATTTCTGTGGTCATGGATTGAAGGGCTCTACTCATGTTAGTTGGTTTCATGCAACGTATTGTTGTGCCCTAAGGTTCTTTGATTCTGGCCAAGAATGTTTTCGAAGACATATTTCAATGAAGAACTTCTGCCAGTTTTTTTGCTTCTTCAGTTGTTTTGTGAACATCAGTTGGAAGAAAGAGTTCAATTTGCATAGGAATCTATAAAAAAATGTGTTGGTTTTTTCGCCAGGCGCTCGTTTCAGCATAACTATATCTTTAATGAGACAGGCCTTGTCTCTCTGATCGGCAAAGTTTCTGCTGAGAACTGTAACGAAGTAACTATTTTCCCGCTATATTTATCAGCCAAAAGCTCCCTGTAAGGAATTAAAATCCTCTTGACAGTAATTTTAGGTCTAGAAATACCATCCGTGTTCGTGATAAATCCGTGGATTACATATATCCTAATAAAGAGACTAAACGCCTTCCGGAAATCACGGTAATACCGCGAGACATAGCTAAATAGCACGCACGGGTATAACCTGCGCCGGCTATCGACTCTCGAGAAAACATTATTATCAAACGCCGACGAGGGAATTCAGTCATCCGTTAGAAGCCCCGGACAGCAGTCCAGTCGAGCCAAAAGCACACGCTACCGAGCTGACGTCACATCACGAGGATTCCCACCTAGGAGAATTTCAGAAGCAGTGAACAGAGCAGAGGCAGTCATCCGATAGAAGCCACCGAGGACAGTTGAGTCGAGACAGAGGCGCACGCCGCAAGCTGACGTCACATCACGAGGATTCCCATCTAGGAGAATTTCAGAAGCAGTGAACAGAGCAGAGGCAGTCATCCGATAGAAGCCACCGAGGACAGTTGAGTCGAGACAGAGGCGCACGCCGCAAGCTGACGTCACAGCACGAGGAATTTTACAAGCTGGGTAATTGTTCTATGGAAGTATAATTTGTATCGCAATCGACAGAGTCGAAACGGCGCGCGCATATAAGTCGGTCGAGAGGTATTCGGTAAAGAGGAGGAAGCCGGCTGTAGTTCCGTTTCGACATATTTCAAGTGATAGCCCGTGACCGTCAGACCAATAAAGCAGATCCGGTGAGTCATTTAGTTTCCTTTACAACAAGAGCAGTTTAGTTATGTGATACGTTTGGCTAAATTGAAAGCACGGGTGGAGGTCGCATAGAAGAGGTAGACATTTCTCGCGTCTCAACTTCCTGCGCTCCGACGTGACTTTATAGACAGAGATAGGAAGCACGGGTAGAGGCCGCATAGAAGAGGTAGACATTTCTCGCGTCTCAACTTCCTGCGCTCCAACGTGCCTTGTTGTCAAGACAGAGATAGAAAACACGGTTGGAGGTCGCATAGAAGGGGTAGACATTTCCCATGTCTCAGCTTCCTGCGCTCCGGCGTGTCGGTTTTTGAGGGGATTCGTGAACACGGTTGGAGGTCGCATAAAAGGGGTAGACATTTCTCACGTCTCAGCTCCCTGCGCTCCGGCGTGTCGTAAGTAGAAGTTAAAAATAATACTTAACACGGTTGGAGGTCGCATAGAAGGGGTAGACATTGCTCACCTCCCAGCTTCCCGCGGTCCGGCGTGTCAAGAGTAAAAGCGGGTAAAAGTAATGGTTAACACGGTTGGAGGTCGCATAGAAGGGGTCGACATTCCTCACCGTTCAGCTTGCTGCGCTCCGGCGGCGTGTCTTAATCATTGAAAGACAGAGGGGGAGAATGAAAGCTGACAGCAGCTAGGAAGGAAAGGGTGAGCCAGCACCACGTGGAGCATTACGCACTGCTATTGAAATTAATCGCTTTGGCCTTCCGTTAAGACTTTTTGATACCCGCTGTTGCCTTGCACCCGTTTTTGAGCTTGCATACTAATCCGTACAACCCCCTCCTAAAAACTCACATTTAATATCCGCTGTTGCCTTGCACCCATTTTTGAGCTTGCATACGAATCCGTACGACCCCCCCTTTCACAAGAGCTTTCGGTTACTACGTGTACTCTGCTTACGTAAACACACCCTTCCCGCTCTGTGTCGATAGTTACTGCTTGCCAGTCGTATTTTTGTTGTAATAACTTGAGGCTGACATCAGCCGCCCTGACTGTATTTCAATTATTATTAATTAACCTGTTTATCCTGTTTTCGGAGTATTCTTCTATCAACTAGTTTGAGTAGAATCTCAACATCTGGTGCGCAGTCGCCACCCAGGTTCGAAACCCAGTTGAAGGCAATTAAAGCCGGCCTTGCTGGCCCTGTCACATTGTCACGACTATACTGACCCCTGGAGTGTTTTTCTTCACCAAGACTGCCCGGAGCAAAAGTGGCGTTTTCCACTATAAACCAAAAGGTGGCGCCCGAGGAAAACCAAGAATAGTGAAAAGCGCCAAAGTTTGATAATAGGGAGAGAAACCCCTTTACAAATTGGCGCCCGAGCAGGGACCTTTTATATAGTATACCGAGACCTGTCATTTTTGACAGATGTCAACTTCGACTCAAAAGAGAGTCAATATGCCGAGTGACCCCTCGATCAATAGGTTTTCGGGGGTGTAGAGCCGATTACCGTCATCCGTTTCCTCTTTAGGTTAACCGTTCGAGAGCTACGTGGGTGAAGAGAGAGAAAGCAAGCTCGTACGATAAAGACAGTTAGAAATCCATGAAGCTAGTTCCACAGGGTGTATAGAACCGAAATCCGTTGAAGGCAACCAACCTGTCATTTTTGACAGATTGTCAAACTCGGCTCAGAAGAGAGCCAAGCGTCCGTATGATACCTCCCCAACGAATTATCGGGTGCAAAGAAGCGCTTCTCGCCATCCGTTCGTCAATAGGAGGTACGGTTCTCAAAATACGAGCACCAGACAAGGAGTTGAGTTTCGACTGTGAGACAAGTAAGACGTACGAGTTCCGAGTATTCACCTTAGATGCCGACAGGACTGGGAAGCCCCACCACCGTGCCAGTGACCACCACAGGGCCGGCCACGTGCCCACTGCCTCTGAATCCAGGTGCATGAGGTGACCTCAACGACACCCGCGTAGGATGGGTGTATCAACTACGGAAAGGGGAGCTAGACACCGAGCTCACTAGGTTTCGCCTGGATACAACCGGCACCTTCGACGAGAAGCGAAGGCGAATCGTGAAGTTTCTTCGAGGAGGACGAGCAGCATCACCCGCACCGACCGTCACCAATCCGTTTCCGTTTCCCACGACGACCACAGGAGTTGCCACGACAACCGCACCGCCGCCAATATTACCCACAATCACAGTGACAAGCACTGGAAACCCGATCATGAGCAACGTGCTCACAGGGAAGCTAGTGGGAACACAGGCCGCCCCACTGCCGCCTACCACGAGTGTAGGGATGGCACCACTGAGAGTGAAGGACTGGAGAGTGACCTTTGATGGGACCAACGACCCCGCCGCCTCCTTCGGAAGATTGGAGGAGATTCGAGAATCTCAAGGCATCCCAGCAGACTGCCTCCCACAAGCCATGCCAGAGTTGCTGGAAGGAATGCCGGCCCTCTGGTTCAGAAACAACCGGGCATGCTGGCCAAGATGGAAAGACTTTTGCACCGACTTTCAGGATTCCTTGTTTTCCGTCAACTACCGAATTGACCTGGAAGCGGCCATCAGCAGGAGGACACACAGCCTGAAAGAAAGTACGGCAGCCTACATCACCGATCTGCAGACCCTGATTCGCCGCCATGGTGGAATTCCGCCAGATCAGGAGTTAAGCTGGCTGTACCGCAACCTATACCCAGAGTTTTGACGTGAAATAAGGGAGACGGACTTCAAAAACGTCCATGAGTTCACCAAAGCTACCAGAGAGGACGACTCCATCGCCGCTTTTGGCATCATACAGGACCCCATCAACCCCACAGTGGTCACTAGGCTTGCTCAACTAGCCACACCACCCCTAGGAGCCCAGTAGCCCAGCCAGTCATGAGCCAAGGCAGCCCAGTCAACCGCCGCCTCATCGAAGGAAACCGAGAGTGTTGGCGATGCGGACAGACAGGGCTTTTTAGAAGCCAATGCCAATCAGCCCCAAGGATATTCTGCTCCCGATGCAAGCGAGATGGAGTAATGTCTCGTGATTGCCCGTGCCCACGGCCGGAAAACCTGGACTGGAGGCAAGTGCAGCACCGCCCCCATGACGCCTCACACACCGCCAACATTGCTACCGCCGACCACCGACCGCATCTCTCCGTCAAGATTTCCGGTGGCACCGCTGAAGCGCTGATTGACACAGGTGGCGTGATCTCCTATATCGGCGACAGGATAGCCAGGCAGTGGATTCTGCTAGGAGTACAAAAAACTCCGACTGCTATGAGTTTCGCCCGACTGGCCAAAGGAGAAACCGTTACCATCCCCGCAACGTATTACGTGGAGATCCGAGTTGGAGAACACCGCTTTGAGGAATCTTTTGGACACCTGAGTGGACTGTCATCCGATATGGTCCAAGGAATGGGCATATTGAGGAAATGGCAAGTTGGACTCGACCTAGGAAGCGGCCAAATCTTGGTAAAGAACCAACCCCTTGCAATGGAAGCTCGGCACGTACCATGCTTCTCCATTGGGGTAACTGAGCCAAGACCGGTCCTGACACTTACCAGAGAGGGAGACGACCACTCACAAGCCTTCCTACAGGACGAATCACGCCCATTCGAGAAAATTCATGGGGTAACGCCGCTGGTGGAACATTGGATCCGTCTCCTTGATCCAGAGCCAATAAAGCAGCGACACCGACCCCAGAATTCAGGATGTAATCAATACCGAAGTTGACAGAATGCTGCAGGAGAACATCATAGAACCCGCCGGGAGCCCGTGGAGCTCGCCAGTAGTCATAGTGCGAAAGAAAGATGGCAAGCCGAGGTTCTGCATCGACTTCCAGGAAGTCAATTCCGTCTCTATGAAGGATGATTACCCGTTGTCGTCCATCAACGCTATCCTGGACAAACTACGCCGCGCCCGATATATTTCCAGTATCGACTTGCGACAAGGATACTGGCAGGTCGTACTATCCGAAGACAGTAAACCGGTGACCGCCTTCACTGTACCTGGCCGAGGACTATTCCAGTTCCGAGTTATGCCATTTGGCCTTCACGCCGCTCTTGCATCATTTCAACGACTGATTGACACCATTATCGGACCGGAAATGGACTCATATTGCTTCGCATATCTGGATGATATCATCGTGTTAGGAAACACGTTTGAAGAGCATCTCGCTAATCTGCAAGGAGTGTTTCGTCGCCTTCGTGCTGCTAACCTGCGAGTCAATCCAGAAAAATGCCAGTTTGGGAGGAGATCACTCAAGTATCTCGGACATCTAGTGACGTCAGAAGGCAACAGGACAGATCCCGAGGAAGTGGCCTCCATTGTGGAACTAACAGCTCCCACCAACGTGCGAGGTTTGGAACGGTTCCTCGGAATGTCACCATGGTACCGACGACTTGTGCCGGCATTTTCTGAAGTAGCAGCACCGTTACGTAAGAGTTAGAGACCGGTCTCTAGTACTTCTCCAGTCAAAATTCTGAATCCGTGAATGACCACTTATTTGATGTCTAAAGAGTTAGAGCCTTCGGGTTACACTTCACTTCAGTAACAGTGATAGGAGATCATGAACCGAACATTTGTGGTCTGTCAACTGGATTCTGATGATGGGCTCATAGATTCTTGGGCTTTTTTCCATATGACCAAACGAAGGGAAATACTAGAAAATCTAACAAAAACCAGATTCAACTGGAGTTCACCCAGCAATGGAGAAGGCATAACTGAAGTAACAGTCAATAATATTAGATATGTATCAAATCTATGTACAAATTTGCTATATGAACAGGTGGACGTTCATCAGTTAGGAAATTGATGTAAAAAAAAAGTTGGAATGAGTAAATATAACAACCACTTGACTGAGTTCGATTTTATGGTGAACAAGACACGCCAGTGTTTCTAGTTTTTTAAAAGTAACAGAAGAGAACACAACCTAACCTAACTTGGATGAAATTGCCCCCAAGTGGAATACAATCAATTTTTTTAATGAAAAGTAAATGTTATTGCTTACCAGGGAATGAAACTTGATGACTTTCTGAAGTAAAAGAAAGAAACACAATTTAAACTAATTTGGCTGATATTGCTATCCAAGGTGAAAGTGATACATTTTTTTTCAAGTTGAAGAAAATCCAACTGTCAATTCCTTACACAAAATAAAGGAATACAACCTAACCTAACTTCGCTAATATCGCTATACAAGTTGAACGCATTTTTTTTAAGTTGTTTTCATCTCCTATTCTGCTTGATAGAAAATCGAACTTGATGATTTTAAACTTTTCACTTATGGTTAGTTCAGTGCGTTAGCTTCCGCCATTTTTGATATCCACTTGGTTGGTTTCTATCCTTTGCTAAATATTAGGAATGTCTATTCTACTTGAACTAGTGTACTGCGATCTATGACTCGGTTGCACAGTTTTTTTCGGCGGAGCTAAGCATGGACCAGCTGGGAGAACACTGCAATGCAGTTTGATTTTCTATTCAATCAGATTGTCGAATGGTGTGGTTTTTTGTCCTGATAAAGTAAGAGTGCTTTTTTCCAAATTGGTAAAGACCATTACAAAAAAAAAATATACAATGGTACTAATAATTTATCAGCGTTAACAGAGAGATTACTGAAAACAGGTAGACATAACGAATGTCTATTTTACTGAAACAAGTGTGCTACCATCTATGATTCAGTATTATGGGTACCAAAAAGTACAGTTTCTAGGCGGAGCTGAAAATAAATCAGCTGGTGAATACTGTATTGCAGATTCATCAGGTTGTCGAATGGCAGGAGTTTCATTTTCTGGTGAAGTTAAATAGTGCTATTTTATGAATTGATAAAGACCATTCCAAAAAAAATATTCGTTTTTGGCTAATTTCTCTGAAATAAGGTACTTATAATTGACCAACATGAACAGAGAGAGATAACTGAAAACAGGTGAATATAATCTCATTTTTTTTACTAAATATTGTATATTCTTGCGGACCGATAAAGAAATTTTCACCTTAGGGAAAAGAGGCTGTCAGACAAATTTGTTCAGTGATGAAGATAAGGATTATTTAGACACTTTTTCAGAGCCGTAATGCCAAAACATAACGTACAAACTCGCTATATAATTGTACATAGTACCCTAATCAATAATTTTCATGAGGGTAAGAACATTCAAACGGGCCAAAGTCGAAGTGGACCCCACCGGAAAACATAAAATAGAATAGTTATATAAATCGTGCAGGAAATTTCAACTTACTGCCCTTTTCGTGGAATATACTATACTTGGTTTAGTCAATGCCAACTCATGTGGCAACACTGTAACTATTAGAGCCTCATCTGTCTCACCTCTTTTTTCGTGAAAACAATGGATAAAATTATAGACTGTTATATAAGAAGTGAAATCCTCTTAGCAAAAAACAGTTCTCCTATAAAGCAGGAAAATCAACTTTTGATGCTCGACAATGCTTAGTTGAAAGCTTTGGAAAGACAGAGGAGTGGCTATATGTGCATTAAAAAATATAGAGGGTGCTTTCGATAACACCTCACACGACTCATCAGATCACTAGATGAAAGGAATATGAATACCCCACTGATCATATGAATACATGCAATGCTGAAAAGCATAACCATTATGGTTGCTCTCAGAGTCAGAATGATAGCGCAAGGTGGAGTTCTATCGGCTTTGCTGTGGTCACTGACCATGTATAATCTGATAGTGGAGCTATTTGAACTTGGAATAACGCAGGTGACCTAATCGTCACTATGAGGGGCAAACACGATGGGATACCCTACCATCTGATCGCACGTAGACACCACCAAATTTATTCAGGAGCCGCAAACAGTGCTGGTTCCATCCATAAAGACGGAAAGTACGAACTGAAAAAAACTCAGCTAACTTTTTGCTCAAAGCCAAATATTTTTCGGTCATATCAAATTATCATCAAACCCATGGTCACCTATCCCTCACTAGCATGGGTGGCCAAAAATTCAACAGTAGTCGCCATGAATATCACATTGTCAAATTGGGCCTTTTTTAGATGTGAAAACTATAATGTAGGTGAGTAGATAACATCTATGGATCTGATTCCGTCTACAAAAATGAAAATTATCACAAAAATCTTCAAATAGTATTTTCCTCCCAATTCCTGATTTTGCATGAGTGAATCGTTATCAATTCAATGTATTCTAAAATGAGAGGTATTCCTGATTCAACAATTCCGTTTTGGGATATCACATTTCAATATAGCGTTCATAGACGGAGAATCGAAGCGGAACTTTCATTTCTACCAAATGGGCTTCTTCCAATGCCATTTCATTTTGTTTGAATATTCATAACGGTAATATGTAATATGGTATAAGAATTTTTCATCAAAATTGCAGCTCGATTTTTGTGGAGAGCGTTTGCTCTCCGAAAATTAATTTGTCATATGAAATTGCAAAGTTGCAGGAAAACCGTTCAATAACCGAACTTCTGTTACATACGCCTACAGAGGTAACGTGAGCAGGACCGTAGGTAGTGCAGAGTTTCGGAAGAGTCAATAACTCGAGAAAGTTATGAAGGATGACAGAAAGGCTGGAAAAACATATTTCATGCATTCAGTTACTAATAATAAATATTGATAGTTGGAAAAAAATATACAAAGGAACAAAAGTAGAAATCAAAAAACTTGGAACAAAATGAATCCAGACCTTGTGAATGCGTAACTTTGATGATTATATTGCTGTGGAGATGCTTTTATGAAACTTGCTCTACATATATAATTACATGTCCTGACTGACCGAATTCCCATGACTCTAGTTTCAAAACTAACGGTACTTCTATAAAAAAAAAACACTTTCTCCTCTCACCTCCTTTACACCACTCCATGGATATAATGTCTCAATATCTCATTTATGTAATAACAGAGATACGCTGTGAAAATTTCGGCTATTTTGCTTCCTGCGGTTTGGTCGGGGCGTTGATCACTGGAGAAAATTAGCCAAAAGTTTCACAGCGTATCTCTGTGATGACATAAATAAGATCTATGAAGTGGTGTGGAGGAGGTGAGAGGAGAACGTGTATTCCTTTTGAAAAAGTACCTTTTGTTTTGAAACTAGAGTCATGGGAATTTGTATTTCGGTTTTTCACCTCAAATAAAGAAACATGCATTTCAGGGTTTTCAAAAATTCAACTCTGATGGGGTTGAAAGTTTGTAAAGGAGTACCATTTGTTTTCGAGTTGGGGCCATAGGAATTGATATTTGTTACAAATGAAAAAAATACGTGTTTCAGTGTTTTTAGAAATGAACCCCAATGTTCATATTGAGCGTCGGTGTTGAGCCCCAGTTGCAGAAATAGGCCGACGTTAAATGAAGAAAGAAAAAAAATATTTGTTTGAGTTATGCGTCAATAACATAGTTTGACTTCCTCTTTCCATTTTGAACACTTTTTTTCATTTTGTTATGTATTCGGAGAGATTTCAATACTCCATTTAGAAAATCCATATTTCTGTACACCCCTCTAGAAATTTAGCAATTTCCATTCCAGATATTATTTTTGCCTCATCCCCGGTATATTTACCCATCGTGGGAGTGCTCTTCTCCACTGATTACGATAGATACGGAGGAGTTTTCATTCAAACTGAAAAAATTCAAATTTTTCCCAATGTGTTTCGGTTATGAATTTGATGTTACAATCACGAATCAGTAGTAATATTATTATTATTATTATTATGAGAAATTAGTAGTTCAATCGCCCCTGGCGCGCAGTATATAGAGTGGCCCTTTTTTTAATGGGATTGTATTGGTAACTTTTAAACCATAAGAGTTAGAATTCTCTACTTGAGTTGGACGAGGCCGTGGCGCATTACGAGCTCACCATCAGAAATGCTCTCAGGGATTCCTCCCGGAGGGAACCGGCTCCTAGATATCAGGATGAATTTCCTAGAAGAATTAAAAATCTTATTCGAGATCGAAATCGAGCCAGAAGAGCCTATCTTAGGAGTCTGTTCCCTGGGGACAGAATCCGTCTAAATGCGTTGAATAGGGAGGTTAGAAATAACGTAACCGAGTTCAGAAACGAAAGATTTGGCAACACATTAGAAAATTTAGAAAATGACGGACAGCTTTGGAAATTGAATCGAAATTTAAAGTCAAAAAAGACTGATTTCCCCCCTATTCATAGAGAGCTCGGTATGTGCTACGACTCCGAGTCCAAAGCTCAAGCTTTTGCTGACTCGATGGAAAGACAATTTAAACTTAATGAGCATCCAGACGATGATCTGGATCGTGATCTTTTGCTAGAAAATCGGGTTCACCGCACTCTAAGAGAACCTGATCGTGATGTCATTCGTCCAGCTTCGTAGGATGAACTTAAGGCGCATATCAAAGGATTAAATCCCGAAAAAGGGCCTGGTTGTGACGGAATTTCTAATTTTATGATTGGGAATTTTCCGGATAACCAGGTGCAGTCATTATTGAATATCATCAACAATTCACTGCGCCTCAAAAGATTTCCTCGAAGGTGGAAGCATGCCATCGTGGTCATGATCCCGAAAGGAGGTCAGAACCCGACCTTCCCGCAAAATTATCAACCAATCAGTTTGTGTTGCTGTTCAGCTAAGTTGGCTGGAAAAATCGTTCTCGAAAGGCTTGACGATGAAGTGGAGGACAGAAATGTCCTACCGAATGAGCAGTTTGGCTTTCGACGCGCTCACTCCACCGAGCTACATGTTTTGAGGCTGGTGGAAAATACATTCTCTTCGCTAAACACCAACATTAGTGCTCATATTGTCCTTCAAGACAGAAATGAAGCATTCGACAGAGTATGGCACGAAGGCCTGCTCTGCAAATTAATCGATTTCCACTTGCCGTTGAGCCTGGTGAAGTGGATGAAGTCGTTTCTCATGGGTAGGACATTTCAGACCAAGGTTGACAATTTCCTCTCGAACCCGAAAGAAATTGAGGCCGGCGTTCCTCAGGGGGCAGTACTGTCTCCTGTATTAAACGCACTCTTCACCTCCGATATACCACGAACCGAACACGTGAAAATATCCCTGTTCGCCGATGATACGGCCTTACTTTCCTCGTCAGCCAACCACCTGATGGGTGTTGTTTATTTGCAGAATGCATTGAACGACCTCCAGCAGTGGTACCTGGAGTGGAAAATTAAGTTAAATCCCGATAAAACACAAGCGATCTCGATGGGTCGCAAGAGAAACAACCCAGAGAGGGAAGTGACTATCTCTGGAAGGGAGATAGAATGGTCGGCACAAGTCAAGTACTTAGGGGTTACTGTGAATCGTCGGCTCACCTGGAAGCCACATGTGAATATAATAAAAAATAAAATTGCTAAGAAAATCGGTGCCTTTACCCTATGATCAATAGAAGAAGTAAACTCACTTCAAAAAATGAAGTCAAGATCTATAAAATGATGTTCAGGCCTGTCATTTTGTATGCCTCAGCCACCTGGAGCCAAACCTGCAGGACTAGCATTCGCGTCCTGGAACGGGCGCAAATGAAAGTCCTGAATATGATAACGAATGCTCCGTGGTATGTGCGGAACGATCGGATACTTGAAGACTTGAACCTGCCTTCCATCAGGAGTATAATCAGAGACCGCAATCAGAAAGTATTCGATTGCTCAATAACCCACGAGAACCCCCTCGTGAGGGAAGCTACTGATTACATTTTAGACGACTCCTCGCGCTTTAAACGTCCCAGGCACTCTTTGGAGTGATGGACTATCTATCAACCTATCCCGGGTAGTAAAAACTGCATCCTCTATAGAAATTTAATTTTTCAAAATTTAGATTCAAAATTCTTTCTCGGCCATTTTTGAGAACCGTCCTCATGGGAAGGGCTAGAGACCGGTCTCCAGTCCTTATCCAGTCACAATTCAAAATCTGTGATGGGCTGTTGCCCACCTGTTTGAAGAAGCTCAAAGAGTAAGAGCCTTAGGGTTACACTCGTGTTTAGTAATAGTGATAGAAGATCCCGAACTAAGAGTTAGAAGGTCGGTCAAATGGAGAAAAAGTTCATAGAAGCATTGTCAAGCAGTTCAAACAAATCAAGATTTTCAGGGCCGGTTATTGAGATATCATAAGAAAAGTAAATTCTGTCATTTTGATTTTTCTTTTTTTCCCACTCCATTTCGAATATTATCAAAAAATGTCACGGGAGTTTTTTATTCGACAGTAAATTATCCACATTTTGACATAATCAGATTTCATATCCAACGTTTCGTACGCTTTGGGCCACCCTCAACCTCATTTTTTTCAATACGGACCTGCATATTTTATGACACTTTTCGAAACAACTTTTGACGCTCAATTCAACGATATATCATACAATGTCATTCAAAATTGATTTTCAGGTGATTTTGACCCTTATCCAAATTTCTTTGAGTCGGATCTTTATTACATTTAGGTACCTTTAGTTTTATGAACAACATGCAATACATTTCGATGAGAAAATCAACTTACTCATCTTCAACTGGATGGTACGTAACAGAATCAAAGTAAGAAACAAGTAATAATTATTTACAAATTTCAAGAGGTGAAAAACCTAATTCATAATAATCAAACGAAACTATCATTTAATGAAAGAAAAATCAAATTATTATTCGAAAGTAAATGATGAACATTAATGAAGTAAGTGTTCGAAATGTCCTTTTGTAAAATGAACTTCGCGGTTCTGGAACCCATACTTCTTATACATTTGCTTATTTCGTCTCCTTGAATACCTTCCAATACATTCTCATTCTTTTCGCGAGGAATCATTATAGTTGGATTTGTCATTTGTTCCGTTGAAACAAATAACAGAATCGAACTTCGTTTTGAGATCATTACGATATAATTTTTGCAAGGCTTGGTATTCAAATTTAAAATCATTGTATTCGCGTCTCTTGACTATTTTATTGACAGCAGTTTTTGATCAATTGCATTCACTGGCCACAGTTCTCGATTTTTTTTCTGGGTTCAATTGAATTTGGGTCAGAACATTGATATCGTTAATAGACTTGTTTTTTCTTACATACACACAACTCTAGGTTTATTGAATGTATTATTTTCAAGCAGTAGGCCGTGGATAAAAATGAACATAACAAGAAATGTCATATTATTTGTCACTTCGTTTATTATTGTGTCACAAGAACTTGTCATTAAATACTTTTCTGAGTCATTTCGATTTAACTTATTCGATATGGTAAGATACACAAATGAAGAGAAGAGAGATATGTACGAGGTGCACATTAAACTAGATAGAAATTATTTCAAAGCACAACAAAGGTATGGTGAATTATATCCTGAAAGAACAACACCAAATATTAAAATGTTTCGACGTTTATCTACAACGTTACTTGCACATAATTCATTCATCAAACCTAGAGGTCCTTATGTACGATAAAACGAGCCTATCAATGACATCAATGTTCTGGCCCAAATTCCAATGAATCCAGGAATAGGATCGAGAACTATGGCCAGTGAATGCAATTTATCAAAAAGTGCTGTTAATAAAATACTCAAGAGACACGGATACCATGACTATAAATACCAAGCCGTGCAAAAACTATATCGCAATGATCCTGAGAGAAGATTGCAATACTGTTATTGGTTTCAACGGAAGGTGCGGAATAACAACAATTTTAAGCACAATATCATTTGGGGAGATGAAACGACATTCACAAATTCTGGCATGTTCAATCGAAGGAACAAACATTTTCATACCACAGAAAATCCTCACTTAATTCATGAAGTAAGACATCAATATCGTTCTTCTTCGATCATATGGTGCGGTTTGTTGAATAATAAATTACTGGGACCCTATTTTATTGACGGCAACCTAACCGGAGCAAAATATGTAGAAATTATAGAAGAAATGTTGGATGATCTTCCTATACGGTATCGGCGTAATAGTCCATGGTTCCAACAAGACGGATGTGGTCCACACAACTCAAGAATAGTCACAAACTATCTAAATCGAACTTTTCTCGATTCATGAGGTCCAGTAGCATGGCATGCCAGATCTCCGGATTTGAATCCGCTGGATTTCTATTTGTGGGGGTATCTCAAGAATAAAATTAATGATACTACGAACCCGACAATAGAGATTCTTCGCGAGAAGATTGAGAATGTATTGGAAGGTATTCAAGGAGACGAAATAAGCAAATGTATAAGAAGTATGGGTTCCAGATCCGCAAAGTGCATTTCACAAAATGGTGGACATTTCGAACACTTACTTCATTAATGTTCATCATTTACTTTCGAATAATCATTTGATTTTTCTTTCATTAAATGATAGTTTCGTTTAATTATTATGAATTACGTTTTTCACCTCTTGAAATTTGTTAATAATTATTACTTGTTTCTTGCTTTGATTCTGTCACGTTCCATCCAGTTGAAGATTAGTAAGTTGATTTTCTTATCGAAATGTATTGCATGTTGTTAATTAAACTAAAGGTACCTAAATGTAATACAGATCCGACACAAAGTAATTTGGATAAGGGTCAAAATCACCTGAAAATCAACTTTGAATGACATTGTATGATATATCGTTGAATTTAGCGTTAAAAGTTGTTTCAAAAATTGTCATAAAACATGCAGTTCCTTATTGAAAAAAATGAGGTTGAGCGTACCAACGTTGGATACAAAATCTGATCATGTCAAAATGAGAATAATCTACTGTCGAATAAAAAACTCTCGTGACATTTTTTGATAATATTCGAAATAAAGTGGGAAAAAAGGGAAAAATCAAAATGACAGAATTTACTTTTATTATGATATCTCAATAACCGGCCCTGATAATCTCGATTTGTTCAGTGCAGTAGTTTTTGTGAAGAATATTATCACGGCCAATGTCTGGGATTGACAATCAATCAGCTGGATGCGCTACGTTTTGAAGGTGCGTTATGGAATTGTTTGGATTGTAGGGGCGATCGGGTACTACCGAGCCGACGGAGCTTGCAGACCGTCACTCCAAATCCATCTCAACAATTGCTTCAACCCCCAGTTAAATCGCGTAGTAGTCAGGCTGATTCAAACGAAGTATTCGATGCACTACAGCAAATAAGGGAAGAAATGCGATTGCTTAGAGATTCTGTGTCCTTCTGTAGCGACAAAATGTTGATAAATTGGTCGCAGATAACATTCAACTAAATGATAAAGTCGATACACTCACTGTAAAACTTAATGAACTAGATCAAGTCTCTCGAGTTAAGAATGTAGAAATACACGGTGTTCCCGAGAAAGAGAATGAAAACCTGCTTCTAATCATAAACAAAATAGGAGAACATAACAATCACCCGATTGAAGATAATATGATAGACTTCATTCATCGTGTTCCTAATAATAGCAAATTCGCTCCAAAGGACAAACCCAAAAATATAATTGTATCTTTCATAAGTCGCAGATACCGTGAGTCAGTGCTAATGGCAGCAAAAGCTAAAAAGATGCAAGATGGTTTAGCTACTTCTGCCTTAGAGGTGACTGGTTTCTCAAAAAAACTTTTCATTAATGAACATCTCACATTAACAAATAAACTTCTACATAAGGAAACCAGAGAAGTAGCGAAAAATAAAAATTTCAAGTTTGTTTGGATAAAGAATGGTTCAATTTATGTGAGAAAAACTGAAAGTTCTCAAATTCTCAACATAAGAAACCATGAAATGCTGCAGAAATTGTAATGGACAACATACGAAATAAGGAACCGATAGAATTCCCTGTATAAATGGCTGTCAATCTAAACATTTACTACCAAAACTGTAGAGGACTTCGTTCCAAAACTAACGAATTTTACCATAATGTTTCATCTTCAGACTTCAGTGTTATTTGTCTTACGGAGACATGGTTGAACTCAAGTGTTATATCAGCTGAACTTTTCAACACTAACTATAATATATTTAGGCGAGATCGTTGTGAAAGTGGTTCCCTGAAATCAGATGGTGGTGGAGTGCTTATAGCTTTGAAACAAGGGTTTCATGCAGCACCCCAGGTTAATCTCCAGTCCGAGGCTGAGGATCTGTGGATATCTCTGGGCGCCAAAAATGGTAAAAAACTTTATATCTGCTGTATATACCTACCTCCAGGCGATACTATAGCCTATTACTCTTTTCTATCAAAATTACGAGAAAATCAACATATCTTTAACAATAACCTGGTCCTAATACTAGGCGACTTCAATTTCCCAACTGTCGAATGGGTTCCTGTGCCACTTGAACTCTACTTCGAACCCACAAATGTTGAACACAAGTTTTCTGAAATTATTGATATGTGCTCCTTTTTGGAACTTATGCAATTCAATGGGATTCCTAATACGAATGGCAGAATATTGGATCTTGTGTTTTGCAATGATATTGGTATCAAAAGTATCTCTCATGGTATAGACACTTTGGTTGGAGTTGATTCACATCATCCCCCACTATACATTGACTTCAAACTAATGAAATTTAAATACCTCAGAGATATTGCACATAAGCAATTCAATTTCAATAAAGCAAATTACGAAATCATTAATTCTGAGCTAGCCGTTATAAACTGGTCCGATTGCTTTGCTGGAAAAAACGTTAACGGAGCTGTTGAAATCCTTTACGAGAAACTCACCAATATTATAACAAAAAATGTTCCAACTTTTGTAATAAAGAAGGGTTATCCATCTTATTTCAAGCCAGATACCATTCAACTTTTGAAAGAAAAAAATAAAGTACATAAAAATTACAAAGTCTATGGTGGGCTTCATCTCTATCAACTTTTTCCTCAATTGCGCAGGAACTCCAAACAATTGATTCATAGGGATTACACAAACTACATAAATAACATTGAAAATGAAATTCTTACTGACCCATGAAGCTTTTGGAAATACATCAAAACAAAAAACAAAACCATACCACCATACCCCATTCTGTCTTTTTTGATGATAAATCAGCTGACAATGGTCAAGATATTTGCAATTTATTCTCTTCCTATTTCAAAAGTGTATACACTCCTGATCCACTTGCGAATGTCCATCCACAGTTCGATGAAGGCTACTCAATGGATATTTCAGAGCAACATGTCTCCAACACGATCGATAATTTGAATATTCACAAAGGCCCCGGTCCTGACAACATACCCAGCTCATTCATAAAAAAATGTAAGCTTAATCTAATACCACCTCTTCTTCACATTTTCAATTTGTCACTCCAAACTGGGGTGTTCCCATGCAAATGGAAATCATCCACCATTATACCTCTCCTTAAAGGGGGCAACAGGAGCAATGTCAAGAATTATAGGCCAATCAGCAAACTCTGTATTTTCGGGAAAATGTTGGAGAAAATTGTTCATGAAAGAATTCTAAATATTACGAAGAAAAAGATTATTCCCCAACAACATGGCTTCTTCCCCGGTAGATCCATTGATACTAACTTAATAGAATTTACTGATCACATTATAGAACAAATCGATAATCAATTGCAAGTAGACGTAGTTTACACAGACTTCAGCAAAACCTTCGATAAACTCAACCATGCTTTTCTCATTGAAAGACTCGCTGAAGTCGGTGTGGATTCGTACCCTCGCAAGTGGATTTGGTCTTATATCACTCATAGATCTCAAATCACAGATATTAACGGTTACAAATCAGACCCTTTTGTGGTAACCTCAGGGGTACCACAGGGAAGTCATTTGGGACCCTTACTCTTCATAATTTATATTAACCATATTGGTGAATGCTTCAAAAATTCAAATTTTTTATTGTATGCCGACGATCTTAAAGTTTATCGTACTATAAAATATTCTGGCGATTGTGACAAACTACAAGATGATCTTGATTCATTCGTCGAAATGTGCAAAAATTCTAGTTTATTTTTGAACTATGATAAATGCCTCACAATAACCTTCACACGAAACAGGAATATAATCAACCATCAGTACAGAATAGATGATCATTTAATGAAAATAGTGAAGGAGATTCGTGATCTTGGAGTCATTATGGATTCTAAAATGATTTTTAAGACTCATATCGAAAAAATTGTCAACAACTGTAATCGTCTATTGAGATTCATAATAAGAAACACTAGACACTTCACGAACGCCAAAACTCTCTTGAACCTATATTACGCATTCATATATAGTAGATTAAATTTTGCATCAATTGTTTGGAATCCCCAATATGCCACATATCAGCAGAGAATCGAAAGCATACAGAACAAATTCGTGAAACAACTAGCCCGTAAATCAGATATCCCAATATTGAACAGCAACTATAGTCCAATACTGAGAAAGTACTCCATGTTGTCTCTCACCGATAGAAGAAGTATATCCGACCTTCTAATGATCTACAAAATATTCAATAACCGTATTGATTGTTCTGAACCATCGTCCAAAATATCCCTAAGTACACCCAACAGAAATTTAAGAAAGCACGAAACTTTTAATACACCATTTAGAAAAACAAATTCAGGATTAAACTCTCCCATTTGTAGAATGGTGAGAACTTTTAGTAGCCACTGTAATGACATCGCAATATTCAGGCTCTCATTTCTAAGGTTTAAAAACTACGTGAAATCCATGTTCTGCCTTCGTTTAACCTAAAAATGATTATTTTCACTTCAATATACAGATAATATCGCATTTGAATTGTTTACATATTGTTTATATGTTGTTCACATTGTACATAAGTATATTGTCACTTTATTCATATTTGTTCATATTTGTTCATATTCATTCATATTTGTTCACATTCATTCATATTTGTTCACATTTATTCATATTTGTTCATATTTATTCTATAATGCATCATTCATAATGTTTATCTTGTAAGTTATTTTAGCTCACTATTCGATTACTATTAGATTACCTAAAAAGAGGATACTCGTTGGATTTATCTATTTGTATCCCTACTTTGTAATAAATGAATAAATAACTGAATAAACTGCTTCTATGAATGCAACTTTTTCTCCATTTGACCGACCTTCTAACTCTTATGGTTTGAAAGTTACCAATACAATCCCATTAAAAAAGTGGTCACTCTGTATGTTACTCAGGTAAATCCCAGAAAATATTCAGAATCATCTCTGGTATACCTGTTGATCGTGGAAATTTCATTACTCTACTCGAATCATTACGGAAGATACGGGGGTGTTTCCATGAGAAGTGGGACAAATTCCAATTTTTCAGTGAATATAGAGATTGGTAATAAATTTGTTGTCTGGATCCCGTATCTTCGAGGATTTTGACCCTGGCGCGCAGTGTATGTCATTCAAGATCAATCACAGGAAGAATCTAGACTCATCTTCGGTATATCTAACGTACGTGAAATTAACAGAATTCTACTACAATAATTATGGAAGATACGGGGGTATTTTCATGAGAAGTGAGAAGCACTTTATTTGGTACTGATTTTAATTTTTAAGATTTGGGAAAAAAACTATATTCATTGATTTCAAGTATATTTCGTCGAAATAGCTCTGATTGGGGACGTTTAGATTTTGCGACTTTTACATTCATTCCTAGTTATTGGATAATGATTCTGAAACTTGAAGATCGTTAGAGATTCCAGATATGAGTTATGGAAATTCACTGACGTCTTCCTGAGCGATATACTCTACACGCCAGGGTCGATGTAACTGATCACCACTTTCATGATTGGGACATCAAATTCATTATGAGAATCTCCCCGTATCATCCGTAATTATTTGGAGTAGGATTCTGAACTTTCACGAGTTATAGAGAATATGAAGGTGAATCCATATATTCACTGACGTCAACCTGACTTATATCCCAGGTAACACAGATCACTCCGCGAGATCTCTGAGAGATTATAATCAGGATCTCATGCGAACTTCTATTGTGAGGTGTCGGTGATTCTCACCGGTGTCCCCAGAAGAAATCTTGGAGTCCTCACATTCTATTTGCCAGCTTTCAACATATTGCGAGTTCCTAAAGATGTCCCGAACGTAACCTGAATAAAAAATTCCTATTGCGAGTTCCTAAAGTTATTCCGAATGTAACCAAAACAAGAAATTCTCAATGCGAGTTCCTGAAGTTATTCCGATCATAATCTGAATAAGAAATGCTCATTGCGAGATCCTAAAGATTTCCCGAACCTGAATGGGAAATTCATATATATATATATATATATATATATATATATATATATATATATATATATATAAATATACATATCTTTATATATATAATTCTACTGTACGTGTGTGGCACTGAACTCCTCCTAAACGGCTAGACCGATTTTTTTTGTATGCGTTTGGGTGACGCCCTGGATGGTTTAGACTCACAAATCAGCCCAGCAGATGGAGCTGCAGTCGATATCTAGGTTATTTATCTGGCTGGACCGATTTGAATGATTTTTTTTTGTGTGCGTTTGGGTGGCGCCCTAGATTGTTTATATTTACAAATAATCCCCCTAATTTTTTTTATTTTTTTATGATACCGCATTCGAAAATACATACAATCCTGAATTCTCACCCTTCTACGATCAACCCCTATTTTTTTGGCAAGATTTTCATTTTTATTTTGTCATGACTAAGAATAAAAAAATTCATATTACTCTTAATTTTCACCCTTCTACGATCAACCCCTATTTTTTATCTCATTTTATTTTATAGAAAAAACAGGATAACAGAAAAACGGGATAACGGGATAACGGGAATAACGGGGTAACGAAAAAACGGGAAAACAGGATAACGGGATGACAGGATGAGGAAGTAACGGAAAAACGGAATAACGGGATGGATAAAAAACGGGATAACAGGGGAAGGAAACGGGAATAACGGGATAACGAAAAGACAGGAAAATGGGATGACGGGATGACAGGATAAGGAGATAAGGGGAAAACAGGATAACGGGATGAAGAAAAAATGGGATAAATAGAAAACGGGACAACGGGATGAGAAGATAACGGGATAATGGGATAACGGGATAACGGGATAACGGGGATAACTAGATAACGGAAAAACGGGATAACGGGATGACAGGATGAGGGGATAACGGAAGAACGGGATAACGGGATAAAGAAAAAGGGGTAACAGGAAAAGGGGTAACGGGATAACGGGAAAACAAGATAACGGGAGAACAGGAAGCAGAAGGAGTCGAAAGCATAATCTAGATGGCACAACATGAAGGAGAACATAGAAAAAAAGAAATTCTACACGGACGAGAGTTTTCGGGAAAAATATTTTAGGGAAAATAGAAATTTGGACAGGACAACGTCTGTCGGGTCCGCTATATATGTATATATGTATATATATATATATATATATATATATATATATATATATATATATATATATATATATATATATATATATATATATACTACACTATCGAAACCGAGCGAGCAGGTGTTTGTGTTGTTGAAACTCGATAAAATGTCTTTTATGTGCTGCAAATCAAAAACTTTTATTCACTATGTGTGTGCCAAATGTGCGAATGCTTATCACCGGAGCTGTATCCAAAAAAAATTGGAAAATGAAATAAAATTTTTACAAGACAACAAAATATTATGTTGTGCATGACGAATTCAGTGAGCTGAATGAAGTAAGCCTGTTGGAGCAAACCGTCCGTGATATATCATCCGATAATATATTGAAAGACAAACACATGGAATTGTCACATAAAGAGAAGGAAGTTCTGATGCAGGTTGCCAACCAATCAGAAATGGAACTCAATGACTCGTTGAAAGAACATAAAAAAATTATCACCGAAGTGAAAAAACTCATTGAAGACCTACAAAATGAAATAGCTACTAAAAACAACAAACGTTGTATTGGAACGCAGACAAAACCAGTGGTACAAAAAACAATAGGAATCTCAACACATAATGACGAGTTCAGTGCCGTTGGAAGAGGTAATGAATGTAAAAATATAAAAACACTAAACAAGGAAGTACAGACAAATCATATAAAACCACCGATGACAAAAATACCCACTGATGCAGCAAAACAAAATAATATACTAGTGGAACAAAACTGTGCCCCAAAACAAAGAAGAATATTGATGATTGCCGGATACTTCGGAAAAAATATGATGAAGTTCCTTACGAAGTTCAAGGATGATGACCACATAATAGAGATGCTACTCAAACCTCATGCAAATAATAATATTCTTCTAAAAACAGCAATTAATAATTCAAAAAATTCTACTAAAAATGATATCGTTATCTTTTGGCTAAACACGATGGAAACTCAATTGTTTGCCGAAATCTCGTCGGGATTAAAACATACAAATACTATTGTAATCACGGAACCTTACCGATTTATAGATAAAATATATAAATTACTATATATATATATATATATATATATATATATATATATATATATATATCGAATCCAATATATATATATATATATATATTCGAGTGCAATAACAACATGAGGAGATCTAACTATGATAATGGCAACAGAATAAATCATGAGGTAAATAATTATGGAGTTTGCAAAAAAACATAACCTTACGAAGACCTACCGAACAATCACCGAATGCAACGGGGAATCAAGCCAGAAGAAAGCTCACGTGAAACCTGCAAGCCAAAAGAAAGCTCACGTGAAACCTGAGGCTCAACTGACCCCAAAATAACCCCAAAAAAATCTGAATTCTGAAAAACCAAACCAAACACTCATAGAAACGGATGACTTCAGTGGCGTCCACCAGCTCAAAACTTTAGAAGAAAATTTTTTATACCCCCGATTGTCCCAGATCATATTGGATGTTTGACAGAAAACAGTAGATGTACTTCGAACGAACCCTCATTAGCTCCAAATCAAAATATACAAGGAACATTTTCAATAACAACAAATAATGCAACTCAGAGACTTCCTCAAAATGTTTGACTTCCATTGATAGTGTTGAGAAGCTAGTGAGTATGTACCACATTAATATAAAAGGTAAAGTTAACAAAGTTGAAAAAATCAATGCCTTCTTTTATTGATAACTACTACGACGTTTTATGTTTTTCTTAACATTGGCATAATGAAGAGTGTCTCAAACAAATTAATATTCAGGGCTATAAACTGATTAGCAATTTTTGCAGGGCCACCAAAATACATGGTGGCTCAGCCATTTATCTAAATAACAGTAATGACTCGAACCTGAAACACTCTCTTATTGACTTGGAAGAACTCAGTATTGAACAAGATTGTGAATTTACTGCAATCTACCTAGCTCAGTTGAAAATGGCTGTCGTACTTGTTTATAGATCCGGTTTGTGCGATATTGATGTATTTTTTACGAATTTTTCAATTGTTCTACATCAGCTCACAAATAAATATGATGAAATAATAATTATAAGAGACTTCAATATAAACTTCAAAGTTGAATTTGAAATCCTCTCGAACTTTACTTGCCTGTTAACTTCATTTGGTTTATCTGTCACGATTAGAGATGATACCAGAGTAACTGCTACTTCCTATAAGTGCATTGACAATATAATTACAAACATCTCTGAAGAATTGCTTACTACGGGTGTCAATGAAACCTGTTCATCTGACCATAGAGGCCAATTTGCCAAAATCAATCTTAAGAATAAAGTCCATAAAATTGTCATGAATATGAAAGACACCTATCAGCTGACGGTATAACTAAGCTTGAAAAATTCTTATGTGATATCAATTGGCAAATATTTTCTAGCGACCAAACTGATCCAAATTACTTAGCAAATTTCTTAGTTAACAATTATAACACTCTCACATCAAAACTTTTTCCTATGAAAAAATGTAAACAAAAAGCGAACGAATCACTGGTTCAATGGTTCTCAGATGACCTGAGATTGTTGAGAAATAATATGCACAGCATCAAACAAATAGCAGAAGAATATGGTAACAAACTGATATCTGCAAAAAAATGGAGTATGACGATTCCATTCCTTCGTCCAATAATAAATCTTAAGCTTGCTGGAAAATAATAAATTCCGAGAGAAATAAACTCGATTTGAACCCAACAATTAAATTATCATGTGATGAAATTACCAACTTTTTCATTAACATAGCTGATAATATCATTAATTCTCTCCCATATGTTGCAAACGAGGATTTTTTGAGTTTTAAAAAATTTCCTGCTCCGTGCAAATTTTTTTTCCGACCTGTTCTAGAAATAGGAGTTTAAGAAGCGAATAATTTACTGAAGGACTCCAAATGTTCGGATACCCATGAACTCAATAGTCGAATACTAAAGGAAACCTCGTCTTTAATAATCCAAACTTTTACTATACTGATCGATTTAATCTTATGTACTGGTATCTTTCCAGACATCTTCAAGTTTTCAAAAGTACTGCCCCTTTTTAAAAAACGTGATGCTAAAGACATCGATATTTACAGACCAATAAGTATTATTTCAATATTCAGTAAAGTGATTGAAATTATAATTAAGATTCAGCTCTATGCCTACTTTGAGAATAATGTTTTCAGCAACTCCCAATATTGATTCAGAAAGTCGCGCTCAAAACAATAAATGCAGTGTTTGACATCATGTCTGGCGTGGTTGAAGAACTTGACCAAAGCAATCACACTTCGTTGATGCTTCGTGACCTATCGAAAGCGTTCGACTGCGTCTCACATGAAATTTTGTTGGAAAAATTAAATTATTACGGGGTTAGAGGTATTCCGCTTCACTAAATAAGAACCTATCTTACTAATCGTCAACAAGCTGTGATGCTCAACGGTACCTTATCAAACTATCAAACGCATGGCGTTCCGCAAGGATCTGTTTTGGGCCCGCTCTTATTTGTCATTTATGTAAATAACCTGTGCAATGATATGATGCCGATCAAATCGGTCCTCTTTGCGGACGACACCACTTTCATTCTGTAATATAAATAATGATATGTTACAGTCTCATCTCGACATGGTAACTAATAGTGCTAATCAGTGGTTTTCATCTGATAATCCGAAATTAAATGGTCAGAAGACACAATATTTCCAGATTTCTGCTAATAATCAAATCATCCCTAATTGTGAAACTAATAAAGTTAAATTACTGGGCATTACATCAGATAATAGACTCAACTGGTCTGCACATATTTCCCAACTGAAGAGAAAACTTTCGGGTTCTCTATTTGTTCTCCGCCCATTGAAGAACATCACTAGTGCAGAAATATTAAAAACCTCAGATTTTTCACTGTTTCACTCCCATATTAGTTATGGTGTACAACTTTGGGGAAATTCATGTCATTCCATTCAAATATTTAAGATGGAAAAGAAGGCATTGAGGATACTGGCAACTATTGGATACAGGGACCACTGTCAAGAAAATTTCAAAAAACTCAGAATTATGCCATTGCCAACTTTATTCCTTTATTATATTTTGATTGAAATACATAAGAAGAAATCATCCTTGACGAAACAATGTCATATTCACGAACATAACACACGAAACTCTCACCACATTAGATTAAACCGATTGCGTCTTCACCTATCGCAAAAATATTCCATAGTTCTGAACAATATCCTGCCTCAAGATTTCAAAGAGCTCAGTCTGAATACTTTCAAGAGGAAACTGAAAAATTATTTGTTGCAGCATTGCTTCTATTCTGTCGATGACTTCAGAACACATTTTTGTGGTATCACACATGTCACTACTTCTCTTTGATTTTCAAAGTTTTTATATTTGTGATCGATGTTATTTGCTTGTTAGTTTTAACACTTTTCGTACATTTTCTACATTTCAATGTGATTTTTAGACGTAAGCCAAACATGACTTGCTACAAACATGTTGTATTATGTTACGTAGTCAAATAAAATATTCTATTCTATATATATATATATATATATATATATATATATATATATATATATATATATATATATATATATATATAATATTGTTTTTGTTGTTTTCTGGTGTTAGAGGAGGCAACACTGCTGGAGAGTTGAAAGAATGAGAGGGATAAACAGATACGCGAGACATATCATACACATCGCACATCGGAATTCAATGATACAGAAAGAAAGAGATCATCCATCGTCCCTATCTGTTTAACTAACGTAATTTTCAGTGCGTGGATGGCGTTGACTGCTGTTGCTAGTATTTTATTATGGACTATGATGGTACACATGTTGAAATTATATAAAAAAACAAAACGTGTGTAATAATAATGACATAAGCTGGGAATATCTCCACGCGGCATATCACCTACGTACGTGTAAAACAATATATTCTGAACAAAAAAAATGTAAAGTGGCTCTGCAAATACTTTTTCACGAAATTATTACCCCAAAATGATTCAAATAAAAAGCAAGTTCAGACACGACAACTGAAAAATGACGCTCTAAAAAGTATGAAATGAAAGTAAGTTCAAAAACTAAAATTCGACTACTGAAAAATTATGCTCGATAATATTTGAAACGGGAAAATATTCTCATCTGAAATTTTTTCGTACAAACTATTCAATATTTATCGTCTATTTTATGAACAACTTACACGTAATATATTTCAATGTATTTAATACATATTCATAAGTGATGTTGAGAAGATAGTCGTGGTCATGTGCCACCTACCCTAACAAAACAATACATTCTAACAACAGTAAACGATCATAAGATTTAGGGCAGAAAGGCATATGAATACGGCTATCCTCTGAACATCACCATAAATATGAGTATTGAATACATTAAAATATATTACGTGTAAGTTGTTCATTTAGTAGACGATAAATATTGAATAGTTTGTACATAACAATTTCAGATGAGAATATTTTCCTGTTTCATACATTTTAGAGCGTGATTTTCCAGTAGTCAGGATTTAGTTTTTATACTTATTTAAATGTAATATCTAACAGAAAACAACTATTGTGCGAAATCCTCAGCTTTCAACCTGAGAAGTCTAATTTACATTTCATTAAAAAATTTGATTGAAAAACTTTTTATCCAATCTTGATTGAGAAAGTTTTTTCATTCAAATATCTGAATGAAAATGGAAATATCCACTATAGGATTTTTTCAGATGGAAATTTAGGGACATTTCATAATATATATTGTAATATGAATATCTATATATCAGAAAATATCAATGTCCAGCATGCCATGATGGCTGAGAAGTAGTTGTTTTCTGTTAGATGTTAGAAGAAGTAACTCACATTTCGTAGTTTTTTTTCCAATTCTGAGAATATATGTTTCCCAATTTTCGATTGAGATCATTTTCCTCTTTCAATATATAAGAATATTCTGTACATCTCTCAATGTGAACTCTTGAAGACCATGCCAGTAGCACAGCAAGCAATCTCACATAGATCTCAACAAAATCAGTTGACGCGAATTTCCTGAAGAACTTGCGAGAAGGCTGTATTTGCGAAGTTTCCACAGACCTCGCCAGAGGCACTGCCTATGAAGATTACACAGCAAGCTTTCATGAGAGATTTTCCCAAAGTACTCACCACAAGATTTCGCAGAAAACTTGCCAGAGTGTATTATTTAAGATATTCTACGTGGGATATCGCTGAGAATATCCCGGAGGCGGTACTTTGGAGGAGATATAGAGCTCTCAACAACCTTTCAGAGAAGTAACAAAAGTCGTCACAATTTCCTAATAAGAGTTCGCCGAGATATCTTCAGGACCTCTTTGTGTTGCCTGGGATACACTGCAACCAGAGGCGATTGATCTCTTGATTTTGAGAAAACTAATGGATGGGAGATGATATATTCATTTCGAGTATTCAAATTGGAATGTACTCGATGGCAACCATGATGTTTGTTGATCCCTCCCAGAGTTTCTGACGGAAATATATTATATTTATTCTGATGTGCCACCCTTAGTTCATCTTTCAACGCTACTCCAACGAGGAACAAAAGTATTCACTACAATCAATTGCCTATACGAAATGAAGGATATAAAGTTCTATAGTTCAAGATGAGCTGTTGGAATTTCATAATTCTAGTCTGATAAATACGAGATATAGGAAAAAGCATCCATGAGAATGGAGTTGAATCTAGAAGCAAAGTCGCTCAGTTTTCGAAAAAAGAAGCGACGTAGAACCAAACCAGAAATTTTTTGATAATCAAGAACTTTTCTACTTTGGGAAAACTCAAACAAACGTTTTCTTTAATACCACCGCTATTCATCTGAAAATACTTGTGCTATTGAGCTATTTTTCAGATTGAAGTGGACATAATAGCGCATCGAATAACGTTCTACATAAAACTGAATTGTCGAAATAATAGAAATATCAAAGTTGTTAATTGCAGAAGTGCAATTTTAGGCAATCGAGAAAATTTGTATACAGGGTGGGGCACCCCATACGACACGGTCCCTGTAAACCAAACCATTGATGTTTTCGGGAATTTCTCCATTTCATTATATGTATATTGATTGAGGCTGCCGAAGGAAATTATTTTGGAGTCTACAGGGTGGCTCAAAAAAGTGTGACATATCAAAGTTGTGTTTTTTAAATGGAACACCCTGTATTCCGTTACACTTTTGAATAGGTCAGGAAAAAAAATGATTTCGACGAAGGTTCTATGTACCTAACAATAACCGTTCTCGAGTTATTGATTTTGTTATGAAAATGCTAGGTACAATTGGAAACTAAATAACATCGACATGTATAGAAATCATCCCTTCGAATTCTGACCAAGCATGAAAGAGGTTTCGGGCTATTGATTTCGATAAAACCCGTTTCTCAATATTATACAGAATTTTCAAAAATCATTGTCACTTTTTTTTAATTTCGGATAAAGATAACTTTGTTATTTTATATATTGTATTTTTTTTCGGATGAACAATATGAAATTCAATTATCTTTCATTTCATATCAAGGTTCCCTTATACCTAAACTGAAAAGTTTTTCAGAAATGGGCTTTTTCAAATAGTAGATCTTATTTCAATGCATTCTTTGAATCAAGATAGCTTTGAAACGACATTTATTCAACTTGTTGAAAGACTTCTCATCGACAGTTACTGTGTTTTACGTTATTCAAAACATTCACTGAATTATTAGCGTCGAAAATGAAAACCTATCCCATTCAAGAGCGGATAGATATGATTTTAGTGATTGGTGAGTGTTTAGAGTATTACTTTTTGGCATCGAGGGTGCATGCCCAAAAATATCCAGACCGGAATCAAGTTGGTTTTCAAACGATTGCGACATCAATTTCGTAGGACTGGAAGTGTAGCTTATGAATAGGCGAATAGACCAAAACCTATCATTGGAAATGAGGAAAATGAATT
Source organism: Gonioctena quinquepunctata (assembly GCA_018342105.1). Classification (NCBI taxonomy): domain Eukaryota; kingdom Metazoa; phylum Arthropoda; class Insecta; order Coleoptera; family Chrysomelidae; genus Gonioctena; species Gonioctena quinquepunctata. The sequence goes on from JAFIRS010000179.1 coordinate 103,784, forward strand.
TCTTATTATGGGATCAATCATAGAGAACCCCTATACGAGTCAACGTAAGATCGAGAAAGATACAGGAATAAGCAACATTTCTAGGGTAATAAAAAAATACAAATTTCACCAGTACCGTATTCAGATGCACCAGGAATTATATGAAATAGACTTCCATCGACAAATCGAGTTTTTTCTATAGGTTCTGGACGAGTTCAGTGAGGATGAACATTTTTTGGATTCCATTTCATTTTCTGAGGAATCTATTTCTCATAACAAGGGCTTAGTGAACAGACACAACTTCCATTATTATAGTGATGTGAATCCTCATTTTTTCCGTATTCTGGATCACCAGAATAGATGCTCTGTTAACGTGTGGAGAGGAATTATGAGTACACAAGTCATAGGACCATACTTTTGTGATGGAAACTTGAATGGTCACAAATTTTTACTATTTTTATGAGATGATCTGCCTGAGCTTCTGGAGAATGTGCCGCTGAATATCAGACAACGGATGTGGTAACAATCGGATGGAGCTCCGTTACATTTTAAATTCAGTGTGCTTTCCGAATAAATGGATTGGTAGGGTAGGACGACAAAATTGGACAGCGAGATCACCAGATTTGACTTGCCTTGATTTTTTCCTATGGGGATACTTCTCCAACCACACTGGAAAATGTGAAGGAGAGAATAAGGGCTGCTTTCCGACGAGTGACGCCTCAAATGTTATTAAATGTTAAGAAGTCTTTCATAGAGAGAGTGGCTCTTTGTATTCAACAGGATGGTCGTCATTTCGAGCACCTACTCTGAATTAAATATATTTTTGTTTCATATTTCGTTGTTGTTTCGGTTGAATAATAAAAAAAAATTGTATAGTCTCTTTAATGAACTACTGCCAGTATATGAATGTAAATGATAACTTCATTTTAGTGAACAGTAAATATCTTTGATGAACTGAAGTATAACAACTGTCAATGAGAATTCTGTGAGCAAATCAAATAAATGTCGTTTCAAAGCTATCTTGATTCGAAGAATGCATTGAAATAAGAACTACTATTTGAAATAGCCAATATCTGAAGAACTATTCAGGTCAGGTATAGGGAACCCCAGTATGAAATGAAAGATAATTGAATTTTATATTGTTCAGACCAAAAAAATACAGGGTGTTATCTGAAATAAGAAAGTTATCTTTGTCCGCAATTATAAAAAAGTGACAATGATTTTTGAACATTCTGTATTATATTGAGAAACGGGTTTTATCGAAATCAATAGCCCAAAACCCCTTTCATGCTTGGTCATTATTCGAAGGGATGAATTCGAAGGAATGATATTATATTATTTAGTTTTCAATTGTACCTAGCATTTTCATAAAAAAATCAATAATTCGAGAACGGTTATAGTTATAATTATGAAATCATATTATTTTTTCCTGATCTATTCAAAAGTGTAACGGAATACAGGGTGTTCCATTGAAAGAAACAAAACTTTGATATGTCACACTTTTTTGAGCCACCCTGTGGACTCCAAAATAATTTTCTTCTGCAGCCTCAATCAATATACATATAATGAAATTGAGAAATTCCCGAAAAAATTAATGGTTTGGTTTACAGGGACCGTGTCGTGTGGGGTGCCCCACCCTGTATACATACTGCGTGAGAATTGAAACCAATAGTTGAGAAGAAGTTTGAGAATAAAAATTTGTAAAGTCCTGTTTACAGCCTGCGTTTTATTTAACGGCCCAAAGGCATATGCTTGCGCGCTCAGTTTCAGCAAACCTGCCAATTGCAACGATCTGACGGTCCCAGTCGGGGTATAGTAAATAAATTCATGTCAATAGGTACAACACAAGTGGTGATCAAAAGCATGTAATAGATGAACAATATAATTGTAAATTTTTCATATTGTACAGTAGAACTGATCATATATTTTCAATATTAAGAAGTTGTACAAAGAATATTGAAAAGTCTTCTTTCAATAATATTGTATAGTTATTCTAATCCCAATTGGAACAGCAATAAAAGTAAGAGCACTACGAGGAGTGTTTATATGCACATCCCGGCAAATGGAAAATTCATATACTTCCAGTGTTTTTACTTCCAAAGCGTTCCTGGTACAATCATAAAAAAGTTCTGGCGCGTGTCTCTAGTTGCCCAGATTAGCAAAGGCGCTATCAAATATATTTGAGGAATAATAGCTCGGCTAGCTGGATTGGACATATGTTATCTGAATCCGCATGATTTACGCAGTTTACAATATTTCATAATCAGTGCCGTGTGTTGGTGAGGTTAGGAATTATCCATTGAAAATAATTTTATCAATATGTCCTTCTGGAGACCTTTCGGAACAAATAATAAAATTCAGTTGAGATAACATGTGTCTACTTTCACATGATGTGATCAATTGATATGATTGTAAGAATAAGTAACTGAAAAAATACCACTGGAAAATAATATACCGACGCCTATGTCAAGACGGCAATTGGAAAGAGAAATCCTTCACGAAACTGTTTATGTTGGTCCAATTGGGATTAGAAATACTATACAATATATTGCACAATAATAATATAGACCATCTTGGTCCAGGGGTGGCTCGAGTTATTCTGAAAAAAAATTCCAGAAGACATATATGTATAAATACTTATCCATAAAATATCAATTAATGTTATTAACTACCCACCTATTTAGTAGGTGCATTGGACAGTTTGATTGAATTGAGGTAGAAACCTAACCGAAAAATCAGTTTTACTGTTGAAATGAATTTTCTATTTGGGATTATAAATATGTTATATGTAGTTATTTGGGCGCTACATTATTAGCATTCTTTTTCGTAAATTTCATCCGTATCTGTCACATAATCTTCAATAATGTTATTACGCTCGTCACAACACTCCATACCTCCTTTTATACAAGCACGCTTTCCATTGTCACAATTGTTATCTAAACATGATTTTGAACAGAATCAGGCATAGGCTTATCAACTGAAAATACTGTAGACCATACGTCGTCAGTTGAATTCTATCTTGAACCATCTGTATTTTCAATTGGTGTTGCTATATCGCTACGGTATCATATTCCAAGTTCATTCATACACCTGCAGAAGAAATGAAGCATGTTAGATACAAAAACATATGAAAAATTTTGGTGAAAATTTATAGTTCTGTCATTTTTGGGTGGATGTATTCCACTCAGTTCGACGACAGTGGATCACTATAATAATTCACAAAATCTCTTAAGATAAAATAGACGTCATTTTATTCAACTCCTTGAGAGCTGCGCAACTTACATTTGGAACGGTTATTACTTAACTATATACAAATAAATATGATTTACCTTAGATGAGTCGATTTTCCATGAATCTTGCAGGCAGAAGGATATGGAGTATAGCAGAGTGAACATAAATGAAAAAACCATTGGTTCTGAAAGAACTACTAACCAATTGAATAATCTTTCGACAGCAGACGAATAATAATTTTGGCTTTCGCAGTGACATACAGGGGTAGACTTTCACAATTGAATATATTCGCTTGATATTTTTTTTTTCATATTTTGAGAGGTTATTTCACCTAGGAAAATCAGTCACTGAAGATTTTCCCCCAAAAAATAAGTTCTGAAGGGTTCTTCCTGAAATCTCAATGTATAGTCGTACTCTCGAATTATCGTATTTTTCATTGTCTCGTCTCAAGAGACACCTTCTTTCATAAAGAGAGAACCCCCTCTTTCGCTAAGAGACGAGACAAGAGGCTGGAATCAACGTTAAAACTATCGTCGGTAAAAATACTATCGACGAGGGTAAAATATGATTGACTAGCAAGACCGTATGTTTTTCTCAAGAAAATAAATTTAGAAAAACAATGTGAAGAATCACCTTAATAATTATGGAATAAGGAAATATTGCTCCATCTTACATCGTTGTTTTTTTCAGGAGACCATTTAGTCACAAAATATAAATTCTGATTCCAGATCTAAAGAAATAATTTATTAGATTTAATCAACAAAAAAATTGTCATTTCATGAATCACTGTAGAAACTACTCTCAACCCCATTGGACCGATGTCGGTGAAATTCAGCACATGAATTCCTTGGAGCATATTTGGAACTTTTAGCTTTATCCTATCTACAACAAACGCCATATCGAGTGAGCTATAAAAATAAAACCTGAAGTAGATTACCCAGTTTCCTTTCTGGAAACGAATGAACTACACGTATTTCTGCGACTTCATTCCGCTTGTGTTCTCCCGAACAAATAATCAAACAAAAATTGGTTCAGGCGGCTGGCGACATCCTTTTGTCTTTCCCGTTTCCCCTTTTCTTAAAGAGAAATATTGGCACACAGTTGACACAATTGCTCCCGTCGAAGCATTTCCTTTCATCGAAGGCATTATTGCTCCGCTCATTGGATGGGTAGCAATACAATTGAACAAATAATGATGCTGTTTCATCATTTTCGGATGCTCCATTGGCCGGAAATAATATTTACACTTATCCAATTCGTACGTAGTTATACCGGGTTATTCACTATACATTTGTCACCACTTCTCATTGTTATTATTGCCTATAGAAAAACAACTTTAGTGTGAAAGTGGTTATGACTATTTTGACAAAATGCTATCAAAAATAAAGTAGCGTGCAGATTTCAGGAGACATATTTCATAAATGGGATACCCTGAATGTCTTTGAATTTCTCTAATGATTTTTCTCCCGATTTCAAAAACATACCATATGTTACCTCTTTCTTATACCGTTTTCGAGTAATCAAACGGGGAATAACTTAGTTAGACTGGTTGTTACTGACAACATCTAATCTATGAAAGTTAACATTTTTAAAGTAAGCAATGAAAATGACAGTTATATTATGTTTGTTAAGTGACATTCCTTCAATGGAATAATCAAAATGTTTCACAGTGAGGAAAAAAAAGTTCAAATATTTATACAAAAATGGATATCAAAGATTTATTTAGAAACTTCAAGTAACATGATAACTCATGGAAGATGTTCAATGTGTCCACCATTATTTTCGGAGTATAATTGATAACGTCTTCTTATATTTGAAAGTGCATAGAAAATTGATAAAATTATTGACATTCAGAATCTCTATCCCAAGTCCAATCAGGTCTTTTATGGGTTGATTATTATTATTATTATTATTATTGATAACAATGTCTTTTAGAAATCCCCAGAGAAATTAATATATCAGGGTCAAGTCTGGACTGCTAGGTAACCATTCAAAACTTCCATTATTCACTATCAATATTGGGAATATATTTTTCACATGTTCTTGAATTGGTGGGACTCTATGTGGGGCTGCCCCATCTTGCATTCAAATCATACTAACAACTTCGGCTTCCGAAAAATTCTGTAAAAGAATATTTCCTATTTCTGGGATGGGTATTTCTTGATAGGTAACTCCTGTCGATATACAGGATGAGTCAGAATAAGGCCGACAATTTCCGACTGCAAATTCCTCAACTCATTTCGAAGTGAAAAGTTGCTATCAAGGTATGTCCTAAAATGCATCCCCTATGAGATTCAGGATGTCGAAAGTACGAAAAAAAACAAATTTTAATTTGTTTTCTCGAAAATTCCTGACGAAAAAAAAAATTAAACTTAGTACACTGATCAAGGTTCATCAAAGTGCTTATTTGAAGTTATAATTTTTTATTTTCGTGAACCAGTGGCGTGGTTACGATGGTATGTGGTCATATGTTCCTTCATATTCTCTTGGGACAAGTAAATGGACAAATGAGCGTTTGATATCAGTTCGGCTCACCGATACTCAGCCTAAAAGTTATAACATTCCATGTGCCTAAAAGTGGAGGTTTCTGAGATAATTGAGAAGATTCTGTAGTGTTAGCGTCCTTCAATTAGAAATTGTCTGACCCATTGAAAAGCCTTGATAAAGACGCCAAATGAACGTCGAAACGTCGGCAATTTGAAATTCAGACTACTCATTGTGTCCTATTCCCGCTACCTCGTATCCTATAATTGGGAAGGAAAGAAAGTTTGTCCTATGTGCCATAATCGCACCTCCTGAAAAAAAAAATATGTTGGGAGAATCGGAAACCTAGCACGGGTGAGTCAGATTGAGACCGAGTACTCCATTTTTTCAATCTTCATATTATTTGATCGAATTAATGTCGTGGATTCACTGATATGTTACCATGCTTTCTTGCACATGATTGTTTCGACAGATCAACTGACGAACAAACCTAACCCCAAATGAACAACACTCCACTTAGTAAAAAGTTAAGGTCTGAAATAATTTTTGCGAAAAACTGAAGATAAGTACTCTTAATTTGTTGAAGTATATGTTAACGTATCATCATGAAAGCCATTTCTGATTTAATTATCTAGGAAATTATTATCCATTCAACATTTTTCAAACGCTTTTTATTAGCTTCACTTGTATGTTTGTTTATTCGTAACCGACTCCTTTGGGCGCGATTTTGGCCCACTTCTAGACGTACGAATGATTTGAAATATGGCAGGTGTACATGATTCCGGTGACAATGCATTAGGAAGTTTTTATTTGAAACAAAAAATGGCGGACGAAATTTGTGAATATGGTCCGATTCGCTTCAAAATTGGTATCCGAGTGTTTTTCTTGGTCAGAGATTATGATTCTGTTGTCAAAACTGGAGAATTCAAGATGGCGGCTCCAAATTGGAAGAAGGGTTTTGTGATTTTGGTCCGATTCTATCCAAAATTGGTATGTTGGAGGTTATTGGGGTCCAATATTATGATTATTTTAAGTCATAATTGAAGGATTCGAGATGGCGGCTCCAAAATGGCGAACGAGTTTTGTAATTATGGTCGGATTTTAATCAAAATATGGTATGTTGGGGTTTTTGGGGTCGGAGATTATGATTATTTTGTCATAATTGAAGGATTCGAGATGGCGGCTCCAAAATGGCGAACGAGTTTTGTAATTATGGTCGGATTTTAATCAAAATAGGAGAATAATAGTTAAAAAAAATAAATAATAATAATAATAGTTTGAAAAACTGAAAAACACGTTTCAATAGAAAACAAAACTGAAAAGTTGAAAATAAATTATAGTTTAAAAACTAAAAAACACGCTTCAATAGATAACTAAACTAAGAAGTAGAAAATAATTTTAAATGAGTTTGAAATAAGAATACAGTGATTAACAACAAATTTATCGCATCGTATAAAAGCGTGGGTGCTTTTTAAGATATTTTCCTAATGATTCTACTTTTACCAATATCTGTCCATGAAATATTAACAACACCCCACCCTTTTTTACGATGAAATAATTTTGTTGTTAATCACTGTATTCTTATTTCAAACTCATTTAAAATTATCTTCTACTCTTTAGTTTAGTTTTCTATTAAAGCGTGATTTTTAGTTTTTAAACTATTATTTATTATGGAAAAAAATAATCATTGTGTATTAATATCTATTTGAATGATTTCTTTCAATTCGTGATAACAAGTTGCGAAGTCGAGCTCCCCATGCTAGTTGATGATTGGCTGTTCAATACATCACTGATAAACGCATAAAACATACACGAAATTTGGAACTGAAAAGAAAGGTAGCCTATTTCCATTGTTCCTGGTAGAAACACACTGATATATCGATACTCACACATAATTGATAGTAACCCAAAATAGTTTTTAGTATTGTCAAGTCATCTGTCATCATTTCATTCAGTGAACATCGTTTCAAAATGGATTATCCATTCGAAAAATGGACATATATGCATGTCGTTTATGGTGAAACAGAGGGGAATGCCAGAGCAGCTGCTGAATTAAATCAACATAGATATCCAAACAGACATCATCCACATTTCACTACTTTTATAGCTGTGCATCGACGATTGAAGGAAACAGGGTCCTTCAAATTCAGTAGACACCATTGTGGTGCGAATTGAACAAGAATAGATAATGTTACGGAAGAACAAATTCTTGAACGATTTGCAGCAGATCCTTCTACCAGTACTCGAGCTATTTCGTATAGGTAACAGGTGTCACAATCGACAGTAAGTCGGGTAGCACATAAAAAACTATTGTATCCATCTCGTCTACAGAAGGTGATGGCCCTAGATGCTGGTGATTATGGCCCTCGTAGATTTTTTTGTAAATGGTTCTTGATGACATATGAAGGATCAAACGACTCTTCTATTCTCTGATGAGGCATGTTTCACAAGAGATGGATATTTCAATAGTGGGAACAGCCATAAATGGGATGAACAAAATCCGCATGGAATGTTTCGAAAAGGCTACCAACAAAACTTTTCAGTGGATATTTGGGTACGAATTATCCAAAATCGTATCGTTGGACCATATCTTCTTTCTTCCTGTTTGAATGGGCAGAACTACCGATCAAATGATCCGATGAATAAAAAACTGAGTTATTGGTCTCATTCTGACTCACTCATACAAGGTTTCCAATTCTCCCAACATTAAAAAATGTTCAGAAGTTTGACACATATTTCGATCTGATGTAAGGAATAAGCATTATGTGATTATTGCACATAGGAAACTATGTCTCTACTGAGAACATATCTTCAGTTTTCCTCAATTATCTCAGAAACCTCCACTTCTGGGCACATGGACTGTTCATGACTTTTAGGTTGAGTATCGATGAGCCGAACTGATGTCAAATGCTCATTTGTCCATTCACTTGCCCCAAGAAAATATGAAGGAACATATGACCACATACCATCGTAACTACGTCACTGGTTCACGAAAATAAAAAAATAAACTTTGAATTAGCATTTCAATGAACCTGGATTAGTGTAGCAAGTTTAAAATTGTTTCCTTCAGCAATTTTGGAGAGAACAAATTAAATCTGAATTTTTTTCGTACTTTCGACACCCTGTATCTCAGAGGGGATGCATTTTAGGACATACTTTGATGGAAACTTTTTACTTCGAAATGAGGTGAAGAATTCGTATTCGTATTTGTCGGTCTTATTCTAACTCACCTTGTATAATCATGAAAAATAGAGCCAACAATTTCATTTCAAAAAATTCCGCACCAAACGCTAACAGTTTTTCTTCCTGTTTTCTTCATTTGTTTTACCAATCTTTTCTCCCCACGACCTTTGTTTTTTTTTTATTGAAAACTGCCGTAGACAAGGATGACTTATCAGCTAATAATATTTTAGTTAAACAGTCGGGATCTTCATTCAAATCTGTTTTCAACAATCCAGCTTTTTCCACTTATGGAAACTTGTACGGGTTGAATTTTATATGGTTCATAGTTGTTCTTTTTTAAAATACGTTCGATTTTGGGAAAAAAAAGTACTCAGTTGATCGGCAACATTTTTTAAACTACATACAGAATTTTCTAAATTATACGATGTTTCAAAGAAGTCTATTCGCAGTATATCCCACTTTTCTTCCTCGTTTCCTTGAACTACGCGCTTTTTTCTACTGAAACTGAAGGAACGATTCACCTTTTAGTAAATATTCTTGAATATATTTTCTGACGGTGTTGGACGATTCGGATACAACACCGTACATGCACTTTTTGCTGCACGTTTATTCTTGTTGTTTTGTATATAACAAGTATATATTTGAACTTTTTCTTCTTCACTGTAAACCATTTTGATTATTCCAATGAAAAAATGTCACTGAACAAACATAATATATTTGTAATATTCATATCTCACTTGGAAAATGTTAACTTCCATAGAATAGGTATTTCCAGTAACAACTGGTCCAAGTCGTTCGAAGTTCAATAACTCGAAAACAGTATAAGATAGGGTGTTACCCCTATCTTATACCGTTTTTGAGTTATTAAACGTCGAACGACTTGGACCAGTATGGCATATTTCTGAAATCTGGAAAAAAATATCATTCCAAGAATTCAATAATTCACATTTTGAAAAAAAAAACTGAAATTTGCATGCTTCTGTATTTTTGATTGCATTTTATCAAAATTCAGTCACAACCAGACGTCTTTTACATTTAACTTTTGTTTCTATAGGCAATAATAACGATGATAAGGAATGGGTAATTCATAGTGAATAACTCGGTACATTTCGTTATTGTTCTGTAGTTGGGAAATGTCTGAAGTGCACGAACTAATCGCTTATTCAAACAGTGAGAAGGGAGCTGCATATTATACTTGTTGATATACTCCTATAAACAGAGCTCACAGTGAATGACGCTATGAAATGTTGAGATTGGTATAGGAGACAACTGAAAAATATCTGATGGCGCATTCAATCGAAAGACAAACTATTGCTTGTTGACATATGAATGTCTTTCTGACACAAAAAAACTCTTTCTTCGAAAATTTTGGCCCTTGTTAATGGAGACATATAGTTCTTGCGCATTGATTACATGGAAGGGTAGATCTTTGTGAAAATTTATGTGAATGAATTTTCATTTCTTTGTTCAGATATTCTGAATAAATTTCTTTTGAACTCTACAGACCAGAAAGGAAACTCAGATACCCCCAATAATATGAAATAAAAAAACTGGACGTGGATGTGATTATATCTCATGTGAACTACCGAAGAAATGCATCAACATTATTTCATCTTAGATAGTTCAACTTTTTAATGAATAATTGGCTAGCGGAGTTTTTTTCTTGTCTCAAAGAATCAAATGTAATCCCTTCCTTCAGAAACGATGAAAAAAAAAAATTCAAAACTACAGACCTGGTGAGTGAGTTTATGTAGTTCGAGTTAGAACGTACAGAGTTTGAACGTGTAGAATTAGAATTAGTACGTACAGATATGTTTGAAATGATATATTATATTAAATATTGTTAACATATTGATTTTATGATTGTGAAAATGAATACAAACATCATCAAATCAACAAGAAACAGATTATGAAGCTTTTGTTCAGTTTCACCTGTCCCGGTGTCTGTCTGTCTGTAATCAAATCTTGTAAGTTAAATTTGACCCATTTCTAATCGTCCGATTGATTTGGAATTTGGCAGATTCACATGATTCTGGGGACAATGCATTATGAAATTCTTGTGAGAATAAAAAACAAAATGGCGGCATCAATATGGCGGCCAGTTTTTGTGATTACGGTCAGATTCTATTCAAAAATGTTATCTAGGGGTTTTCGGGGTCGGAAATTATGTTTTGTTGGTCAAAATTCAAAAATTGAATATGGCTCCAAAATGGCGGACGATTTTTGTGATTATGGTCTGATTCTATTCAAAATTGGTATGTGGAGGTTTTTGGGGTCAAGTTTTTTTTTAACAAGCTCTTATTCAGTTGGACCTTTAAGGTGTTTGTCTGTGTGTCTATCTGTAATCAAATCTTCCAAGTTAAATTAGACTCACTTCTAATCGTCCGATTGATTTAAAATTTGGCAGGTGTACATGAATCCGTTGACAATATTTTTATGAAATTTTTGTTGGAAAAAAAAATGGCGGCTCCAATTTTCAGACATTTTTTCTGATTATGGTCTGATTTTATTCAAAATTGGTATCTAGGGGTTTTCGAGATCGAAAATAAGATTTTTCATCAAAATTCAAAAATAAATCATATTTAATACTACTTGTTATTTAACATCATAAATACCGAAGATTGAAAAATAAATAAAAGAAAAAACAAACTTTCATTGGTTGTCAATAAGAAAACAAAACTAAAATGTTAAAAATAAAAATTAAAAAAAAAAAATTAAGACAAACTTGTATGTATACGATTGATTTGAAGAAAGGAATTATTCCTTTCATTGTTTGATCTAGGTTGTTCTGTGAGTAACAGATTCAAAAGCTGCCTCAGATACGCAATAGTAATATTGCGTGGCAAATATTGAATCTGTTACTCACAGAATATCAAGGAATACTTTTCTTTTCGTTTTTGTATGAGTAAGAGGTTGTCTTGAGTTTGTTTTTCAAAATTTTATTGTATACTATACTGAACGACTTCAGTGTGATTTTAAATCAGTAGACCCACATCAGAAACTATATTTCTTTGGTCTCCGTTAGTGTCCTCTTGAACGTTTAGTAATAGGATTCCTTTTTTGCTCCATGCAAAATAAGTAAGGTTTGATCTCACGCAGTACGGTTGGCTTCTACAGGGAGCCAAAAGTTGGAGCCTAATAGAACGTATGGGAAACCGGAACATTCTCAGACTGTGGCTTTTGAAAGGTTGCCCCATGGAGGCCAACTATAGCGGGGGATATCCAATCTATCCCGCACATAGTAGTAAACAATGTATGCTATGATTTTGCAAGTATGTAACTGTCAAAATCTTCAAATTTGCTCGATAGGATGGAACATGCAGTCGTAGGTGAGAATTGGAGCCCAAATTCTTCTGCAACCATATCAGCTTCATATACTGGTGGCAGCTCAGTCCTACAAAATAAATATAAAATTGGTGAATACAGCTCAAATATCACCCACAATTACTCTGCTACTGAATCCTGGAATTGGGGTTTCAAAGAGGCCGTTTCGAAAAGGAATGTTATTGTTCAATATTAGCCTTGTTCGAAATACTGTTCCATGCTGTTGTTGGGGCTGTGCATGGTGATGCACAGCCCCAACACAGACTCTTCCTGGATCACTTGGCTACCGTGCTATTTGTGTGGAAAACCACGCAGCCCCCATTGCAAGAAACCACCACCGGTGTCGGCGGAACGAACTGTGGAAGGAAGGAGTACATATCTAGCCGGAACATGTCGTTTGCAGTTTCTACGATTTTTTCAGGTTTTGTTCTTGCTTTTGTGTTGAATCAATTCAAAGTTTTTCATCATGGCAGAAGTTGATTACATTAGTTAATGATCGTCCTATTCCATGTGATAAAACACAGGAATATTATAAGGACCAAATCCAAACAGGAAGGTTTCGAAAAGTTGGGCAAACAGGTAAAACTTTTTCCCATTATTTCTCAAATCTTTGAAAAGTAAAAAGAACGTCCCAACTTCGTCTGTTCTCATATTGATTGGATGAACCGCTCCGCTCCTTCGAACATCTGTACAGGATCATTCACCGTTCTGAGGTATTACGATCAAGTCAACCATTCAACGCGAACGTGTACTGCATGTAGGTCTGATAAAATCAGGTCCAAACTCGCGTCGGCTCGGCTAGATGTTGGTTACGACAGCTGGGTGAATGATGACCGTTCAGCCTCTTCGTACCGCGAACTATAAGGTATTTTGTACATTACCCTCCATCTATTCAAAGCCAAGATTCCAGGGACACCTTGCAGAGCATACCAGTTTCCCTGGGAGCTGAGTTCCCGATGTCCGAGGGGCGTTAATGAAACCTCTTCGAAGAACTCAAGCCATTTGCGAAACATCACATGGCAGTTGCAAAGTAGGTGTTCTGCAGTTTCAACGGAGTTCCCGCAGTAACAGTACAGTTCACTGTCTGATCTATCAATTTTGAATTGATCCTTGTCTAGTGAGCAGTCCCGTTACCATTTCCAAGTCATTTTTGTCGAGAAGCTATTCAGCTTTGTTTATAGATGGGCTCAGGAGCCTTTCAGCTTGTCTTTGCCCTGAAACTTTATTCCTGTGTGGTTCAAATTTGGTCAGCTTCCCTCTTTCTTGAGTTGGGCTTTGGAGGATCACAGAAGAGTGCTGAGCCATAAAATCATATGTTTGCCCTTTGCTTGGCAATGCTGTCCGCCAATTCATTGCCTTCGTTTCCCTTGTGACCTAGCAACCTGATTGTTCTCATCCATTTTTTTTAGAGGAAGTTGGCAGTTTCAAGTAAGTCTAGACTCACGAGTGTTTGACTTTGGAGCTTCAAGTGCTGCTTGGCTATCTGAGAGGATATGAATCTTTGCCCTCCTGGAGCCCCTTTCGAAGCATTCTCGGACGCAAATTCCCATAGCATGGGTTTCTGCTTGAACAGTTGTTGGGACTTCGGAAGCCTGAATCTAGGAACCGTAATATTAGTTTTAATAAATTTAGTTAGAGGTTAAAATTTTAATCCATTTCGAAGGCTTGCCTAGCTGGCAAAATATCTGATGGCTTCCACTGAGTTCTGAGCAATAATTTCCAGAATATTCAGATGTCCAATCAAATTTCAGCATGCCTGGTGCAGTTTGAAGGCACTTTCTGCTGATTCGTCCATAACATACAATACTGAGGTCATAACTTGATACGACTCTATACTCCGTGATTCTAGTACCTCTGTGAAAAGTGGCGAGCACACCACTAGTATGGCTCGATTGTCCCAAGAGCTGTCGCTCTTCTATTGGGTTGAAAGATTGATACGTTGAAAAATATTGCATCTCCTTGTCAGTAGTGGAAGTGGAGCGCGCCCGTGACTTGGTATATTTATATCTAATATTTTGAGATATTCCCAGTGTTTTTTTTTTTGTAAATACTTATTTGCCGAAGAACTTGTTCCACGTTTTCTACGTATTCGCTATTGTTTTATCTTTTGTGTATTATTAATGTTCCTGTATTTTTGACAACTACGAAAAAGGTTAATTGTGTTTCGTGAACAGTTGAACTTATTTCGAACCACCCAGGTGCTAGATCTCACCGGTGTGTGGGAATTTCGGTGGGAAGAATAACATTTGGTGAACATGACAGGACTCTGTAGTTGTTCGAAAAGTACATTAGTGCCGTAAGAGTATAGTAAGCGCAAAATTCGTGTACATATCGTGAAGAAACTAGGAAAAAACGCTGGAAAATATAATAGCATGTTTCGAAACAACTGAGAGAAATCGCAAAGTATTCAGTATGTGCTTCACAAGAGCGGCCAACGAATCAGAATCTCTTGGGAGTGCCTGAAGCCCAAGTGGGACAGTTCAAGTGCTTGCGATAATGAAGTCTACAATTCGATGCTTGATGGAGAAGCTACCGAAGAGCAGTTGATGGCAGAAATAAAACAGTGTGAAGCTTATTTGAGGAAGGTTTACAGGTTTGAGATTACAAGTTGGAAAACTCCTGTTGAAGCCTGTGGATGAGCAATCTGTTGATAGTAATACGGGTGAAGGTGGACCCGAGAAAAGGTAAGCGAAAATTCATATTAACCTGAGAATGAATTTGAACAATATGACGGCAGTATCAAGACTGGTTAGGATTTTGGTCACAGTTCAAGAAATTTCATTAAGATCAGGACATAGTTCAGTATGATATAATAGCTAGCTAGTGCAAGCTACCTTACCGTCGTGCACGTCAAATTGTAGAGAATTTTCCCTGTCTCGATTAAAACTATGATAGAATTCTAAATTGCATGAAATCGAGATTTGAACGCGATGACTTATAGATCGAATTCTACGTGCGCGAGTTGTTAAAGTTGGTTTCGAATGTACAGTCGTCCACTTCTCAAAGGTATTACGTCAATAAGTACGCAGCACTTCCATTTCCGCTAATCGAGTCGTGCTTGCCACAAGAATTACTCAGAATTGGCAGAGACCTCCTTATAATTCGATCCGTGATATCGAAAGACAATCCTCAAAGCGATGAACTTTGAAAATAGACTAAAAAATTTGTTACGTTTTGTGAGGACAGGGGGTGGAAAAAAAACAGCGGATCGTGTTAGCCAGTGAAGGTTTCGGTTTAACGAACTTTGCCGTAACGACGAAAACGAGCGGAAAAAGTCTTTCGGATATTCTGCTTGGGAAAAATGACTGTCGCGGGTGTATTGAATAAGAGTGCACTGTTGCCACGCGTGTTTTGCCAGGGAATGCACGAAAGTGACCAATGTTTCAAAGCACACAGAATCACTGCAGATGAACGAAAGAGTATTTCGACGAAAAAAAGTGTGTTTTAGATGTTTAGAACTCGGTCATCTGTAGCGCAGGTATGGGAGCCGTTCGAAAGTGCTTAGTTTGCGGTTCCTTGCATGTTTCGTTGATGTGTCTAGATTCACCTAGTGCACAAACAGTCAGAAGAAACCAAAAAACAACTGCAAGGTGTCCAGAAAGATAAAAGCAAGGCAAATTCAACTGGCGAACGTGTTTCTCCGCAGGTTTTACGAGTAGTGATTAGAGGCCCCAGCGAAACAAAAACAGGTTTGTAGATACAGGGAGCACCAAAAGTAACATCTTGAGATCTGCAGTGTCAAAGCTCATCTTACAGCCGAAAATTGCACATTGTTTATTCGATGGCTTACGAAAGGATGAGATGCATTGTATGAGGTCACAATTTTAGAAAGGAATTTCTGTCACATATTTGAAGTTTTAGACCAGAAGCAAATTTGCAATGAGGTTACGCCTTCTTTTCACGGTCTTTGGGTTGATGAATTGAAATCCAAAAACATAGAAATTTCAGACTTTGATAGTCAGGAGTCTATCGAAATGTTGCTGGGAGCAGATGTAATGAATGAAATATATACTTGCAGAAACTTAGTTTGAGTTGTGGGCTCGTGGCCTATGAAAGCTATGCGGGTTAGACAATCAAAGGAAAAATTATTCACACCCACAAGAGTCAGTCAATGACAGTTGTGTCAAGGTTAACCAATCCAACAATCACCGATCTGTCGACCCTGGAAGTACTGGGAATACAGGACCCCACAGACAGAAAAACCAAAATAGAAATAGCTGAGGAAGCTGAAGAGCTTCTTAACGATACCACGACGATTGACAAGGAACGGAAGTACGAGGTTAGATTGCCTTGGGTGGAAAACCATCCGCCTTTACCGACGAACTATAATATCGCAAAAACGAGACTTGGCAGCACGTTGCAAAAGCTGGAAAATGGGAGAATGACATCGCGGTACGTAGAAGTTTTCAGAGAATGAGAAAATCTGGAAATCATATAAAAAACCTATTGTGACACAACCAAAGGACACTTTTCACCCCATAGGCCGGTCATTAAAGAGGGAACAACTACGGTCGTCAGACGCAAGGGCACACGAAAAGTGCAAGCCATCCCTGAATCAGTGCCCTGAAAAGGGTGAAAATTTAGTCGAGAAAATACCTGCTATACTTACAAGATTCGGAGAGTATAAGATATGACACCTATCTGACGTGAGAAATGAGTTTTTGCAGATCAGTAGGAATTCGAAAAATCGGCATGTTTTAATGTTCTCATGGGTAGACGGAAAAGGTCAAGAGATCATCTACCAGCATAACACAGTCGTTTTCAGAGTGAATTGTAGCCCGTTCTCACTCGGTAGAGCATCACCTATTAGAATGTTTAGGAAGTTGCACAATAAATGTATGTGCATATTCTAGAGAAACCATTAAGAGACTCGTTACGAGCTTTTATGTCGACAACTCTGTTGCTAGTGTGCCAGATAAAGAGATCCTGGACAAGTTCATCAGAATGTCAGTGGTGGCGATGGCGGGAACACATATGGAGCTCAGAGGGTGGGAGTTTTCTGGAAAATGTGATAAAATTGAGAATTATTTTTCACTGGAACTGTCTCGATGGGATAAAAATTGTGTCTTCTGGTGAATTATTGTAGATTTTGACGGATACCCATCCATCGGATAGCAACTGTTAGCATTTTGTGGTAACTGCAATTTTCATTTGTGAAACTGCTTTTGCGATTGGGTTGGGCATTGAATATTGTTTTTGGTATTTTGGAATTTGGAAGAATAATTTGGGAATTACAAACGTCGACATTGTTTTTTAATGATTGCAAAATATCAATATCTATCAAACCATCAATGCAATGGAATTTGTTGACGTAGAATTTGTTTTTTTTTTCGCTAAATTCCCTTAAAACTGGTATCGATGTTTTGAAGATGATAATTGCCTAGTGATGGTGCTCATAGGCGTAAGCTTGGGCGAATTTTGATTAGTTTGCAGATTCAGTTTCCAAACATTCTTTGGACTCCCGAAAACTTGCTGATTGGTGGGGTACTTCTGATTGGAATTTTTTGATAGAGGCGTTCTGTTTTACGGATTTTTTCTATTTTGGTCAGAACTGGAGTGATTAATGGCATTTTGCATAAATCTGATGTAAGCTTCTTCCCCAATAATTCAGAATTTTACCAATCCCTTGTGTCTATATTCATCAATCTCTACTGGCGATTTTTAGTAATATTACTCTTACTCAACAAATGCTGATGATCACAACCATGCTACAAGGTCATCGAATGAACTCAGAACTCCTCAATTCAGATATCCGTCACAGAGCAGAATTCTATAAATGTCAGAACTTTTAATAAATCACCAGTATCTGTAAAATCATTAAATTTCAGCCAATTCAAGAAATGAGTGGGGAACCATTTACTATTATATTGTTTTCACTCAATAGAGAAATTCCTAACATTTGACCATGAATGCATGATATGCACCCCAACTACAAAACCATATCGCAATGAAAATACTCAAATAAAAAATTTAAAACAATGAAATCCTCTTAAGGCTAATGTTCAATATGAACCACGTTGTGATTGTTTTGTTGTGTTGTTTAAAAACTATTGAACATTTGTATTCACATATATATGTAATTCTGTTCTGCTCCTTTTGGTTGTTACGACTGTTTTTACACGCTTCATATTAGCTTGTATGTTTGTTTGTTTGTTTGTTTGTAACCGACTCCTTTGGGCGCGATATTGATCCATTTTCAGACTTCCGAATGACTTGAAATTTGGCAGGTGTACATAACTCCGGTGACATGATTGAGAAATTTTTGTGTAAGAAAAACAAATGGCGGCTTCAAATGGGACGAGTTTGTGATTATGGTTGATTCGCTTCAAAATTGGTATCCAAGGTTTTTGTGATCGGAGATTATGATTCTTTTGTCAAAATTGAAAAATTCAAGATGGCGGCTCCAAATGGGGGACGAGTTTTGTGATTATGGTCTGATTCTATTCAAAATTGATATGTGGGATGTTTTGGGGTCGAAAATCATGATTCTTTTGTAGAAATTGGAAAATTTGAGCTATAAAATTCGAAATGGCGGCTTCAAAATGGCGGCCGAGTTCTGTGATTGTGGTCTGATTCTATTCAAAATTTGTATGTAGGGGTTTTTGGGGTCGAATATTATGATTTCTCTTGTGAAAATTAGAAAATTCAATATGGCGGCTTTAAAATGGCAGCCGAGTTTTGTGATTATGGTCTGATTCTATTCAAAATTGGTATGTGGGGGTTTTTGGGGTCGGAAATTATGATTACCTGATTTAATAAGATCATTTCATTTTTTAATTTTCAAAAAAATAATAAAAATAATAGTTTAAAAAAAACTAAAAAAACACGCTTTTATAAATAAACCACACTAAAAAGTAGGAAATGAATAATAGTTTGGAAAAACTAAAAAACATGCTATTATAGAAAACCAGACTAAAAAAAAATAGAAAATAAGAAGAAAAATTATTTTATTTAAAAAAAAGCGTGGGGTGCATGGTATCAATAATTATATTGTACATTACACACCGAGGCTATACCATGCACCCCACGCTTTTTTTGAATAAAATAATTTTTTTTCTTATTTTTCATTCTCTTAGTCTGGTTTTCTATAAAAGCGTGTTTTTTAGTTTTTCCAAACTATTATCTTTATTATTTGTAATAGGTGTCTTTAACTCTCTTAAATTAACTTGACATGCTACAAACATATCATTTTATGTAACGTGGTTCAATAAATTCTATTCTATTCTATTCTAATGAAATGTTTAGTTTCGACCATAGTTTTTGGTTGCTTTGTACGGGCCATGAGGCAATAAGGATTCCTGGACCCTGCTTAAAATACTTCTAAACCTTGGTTATTGTACATGTTTCGTTCGAACTTACGGAGGTTGACGTTCCATTCGTGAATAGCTACATAATTTGATATAGTATTCGATAATTTTCTGATTTTATCATTCTGTCCTTGCCTTAAGTTATTCTATCAAGAGATGAACAATTTTCGTTCCTAGGATCACTGAAATTCCTTACGAGTTGAACTTTTATTTCATCAATCGTGGTAGCACAACTAATATCAACTACTTCACTTGTGGAACCCTTGAGTTTACTAATCATTGTTTGAAACAATATTACGTTTTGAAAGTTAGCAATATTTGAAATATCGTGAAAATGCTTAATTATACTGTCAACACTTCCAGGGAAGAATTGAAGTTTGTTCACATCACCATTAGAATCTGGGATGGTTTCAGCGTGAACTTTAGTGAAACTTGGGATGAGCATTCCAAAATTTGGGATATCGTTAACTATCTGTAAATTATTTCTATCTGGCAATATCTCTGCCCGAAAATTATTGGTATTGGTCCTGTTTGCTGAGTCACTTATTTCTAACTCAATATTATTTTCATGATCACTGAAGGATGGGAAAACAGAAGTTGAGGGGTCTGACATAAAAAGATTGAATCACTTAGAGTACTTTCGTATTCATTGAAGATCTGCAGCGATTGGTGATCTTTTGGTATCCACGAATATAGTTGTCCGATTGCACGCCACTGATGACCGCACCTTCCCTACCGACTGCGCCAATTACGTATTACGTTTCGAAGTTGTTTCAAAAAAAAAATTTACAAGGTAAAAAATCAGGTGTGAAAACAATATGAGTTACATCAAGACTAAATCTATGGTAAAAATCAGAAATGAACATGGATGAGTAGAATGCTGATTCGGTTCCTGGAATCTGGTAGGCTCGAGATGGCCGCATCGTGGGAACTGCTGACTTGGCTTGTGCCCATGAGAAGTGGATGATGTAATTTGCCGCAATTTTCTAGGTAGAATATTTCCACTATAATAATGTTTTGATTGGCCAAAACATACATGAATGATTTGAATTAAAAGTTTCCATTCGTTTCTAGAAATGTCAAAAAAATAATCAGAATGAAAAATTCTTGATATACGACACAATTATTTTCCTATAAGCATCGAACTTAGGAATGAAACATGAATTGAATCTTCATATATATGAACATACTCACAATACAAGAAAAGAAAAGTTACATGATACTCCTTCTGCATCAAAATCTATAGGACAGCGAAACTACTGATACTTAGTTCCACGATTTTTCAACCTCATACCAAATAAAAAAAATAGGGAATTGAAAGCACACTCACTTACTACTAATAGATGAGAAATTCATAGCTTGACTGAGATGTGATCAAAAATGTCTGTGTATATATTACAACTTGTACGTCAACACATCTGTATCGGTATTATATTATTATATGTATGTATATATTATAACTATCACATTCATAATATTTTTCAATTGTTTTATATTCTATCACTATAGCGATCATATTCTAGGCAAAGAAAACCTCCGCAGACAGTCTCTTACGTTGTAGAAAATGAATTATATTACCTGAATATGCTCTTAGCTATAAAATATATATTAAATATAATTATCTTTTAATTTTAAATTTATAAATTTTTAAAAAAACCTTTATATATATATATATATATATATATATATATATATATATATATATATATATATATATATATATATATATATATATATATATATATATATATATATATATATATATATATATATATATATATATATATATATATATATATATATATATATATAACGCTGAATTAGTGGGATATTTTTTAAGGAAACTGTACACTCAGAAACGCATCTTGCTTGCGTGACACAGCAAATAAGCCATGAGTGGACTGTTGGCAACGTCGCAATCCAACGATCGCTCGCATTTAGTTGTTCAAGATACAGTGCAGTTTGCTCTAGAAACATTGGCGAGGTATCGTTATTGAATATAATACAAACGTTTTCAGATTGAAGAGGGCCAGGAATGTTCGAGCTATCATAATTACCCAAAGATTCAATACCAAACGAAACATCAGATCATTTCCACGAAGCGATGTATGATGTAAACATTTTGCAAAAATTAGTTCGCTTCATTGATAAAGAGTCAGAATTATCAACATACATGAAATCATATGAAGAATGTATTTCAGAGCGATCTGAGAACGAAAGAATATTTTGTAATTAACCTAATTTAAGTGCATTGAAAATGTTATATCACAGGAATTATTGAAAAAAATTGCGCAAAAAACTATAACATACGATTTTCTGAAACAAATGTATCACGATAAAGAAGAATCACCTGAGTGGAAAATTGGGAATAGAAAAGATGGGAAAGCATTTACTTAAATCATTATTCATTCAAAAATAAATGTTCAGTCAATCAAGTGATTATTTAATATAATAGTTGGAAAAATAACTGATATTACATTCATTGTCTGTTGGAAATATGAGTCATTTTTGTTCATGTGAAAGAGAGTTGACGGCGTGCAGACAAGATCTTTTAATTCGATTTCTGCCCGAGAATAACATTCTCTAGAATTTAAAAATTATTGTCTGCACGCCGCCAACTCTCTTTCATAATATATATTACAGACAAAAAAAATCCGTTCTTAAAATTTTTGTTTATGTTCAAAAATATTCGAATTATGTTATACGTACATGTATTGTAGAAATGTATGGATAAAATGAAGTTTATGCATTGTTGTTTGCTGTTACTCGCTGAAACTACATTTTATTTTATATCTATTCCTATTGTCAAATGTTTAAAATGCATCAGTAGATATTAATGCAATTATTCAAAATTATTTTTCATAAATATGTGCATTCCAAAACACAGTTCAATTCAAACCACCAAGAATGTCGTGCTCTCGCTTGTTTGAATCACGAGCGCTCGCTTGAGGCGTTGCCACGATTCTCAGCCTTCCCTATCTTGCACTTCTCATACGCAAAAATTTTTAAACTTCTTATGGCAATAACTAAATAACTGTATGGCTACGAGTGTTCAATTTTTATAGAATTTGTTACTTACCTTTCAATAATATACTAGTTTTTCAAAAAGATCCGAATGGAGGGTTTTTAGTTATTCCTTGAAATGTGGTGTCCGCGGTAGCTCACTATAGGGATTACGTGTTAAACGTTTCAAATTTGAAGCCTCATATCTCGCTTTCGGTGTGGTGAATTCGAAATGTTACAGGTAGTATGTTAACTGGAAGTGGTATGGATATTGACGAAATCTGATTGGAAGTGGATTTCACGACAACTACCTTGAGCACTATAACCGCAGTAATGAATTCATTATGTATTTGATCCATTAGCACGAGTTCGTCCAAATATCGGTTCGTCAGAAAACGCATCCACTATAACCACTTCCTTGAGCTTTAAAGTACTAAGTTTCAAAAAAATTACGTTTCGAATAGAAACTGTTGTCAGGAAAAATGTATCAAAGGACCTATTATGATTCCGTCAAGTGAACTGGAAATCTTTATCAGCGCTCGGACATTTCACGAGAAATCAGGAATGAGGTTGTGAGATAGTTTATGATATTTATACCCTTGAGCATCAATTCCTGAAATCTTGGGATGGGCTAATAGTGGAAGCGTGTAGTGCCTGCGGGCAGATTCTGTGTACTTTCGCTTGGAAGTGTCTGACGGATTCGGTGATAATTAATTTCTCGCGCTTGGTTTCGTGTTAGTTCTGTCAATTTTCTGGAACACTGCCGGAGTAAATCATTTGTGACGTTTATCTATATCCATTTTTATTTCAGATCATCACTCACCATTGTGAATTTGGGATAAGAGTTATTATCAAAACGTTAGTTGTATAACCTGCAGAATTCTGACGAATCATATAGTAGATCCTACACGATAAATTCATTGTCTTCCTATGAATTGCGACGGTTTGATTCATTATAGTTAACTTTAGATGATTATTGGATGGAAGTGGAGTGGTAGTACTAAAGCAATGTATCAATACCTTCATCTATTCAACGTATCATATGATATTATTTCTCAAAAGCAATCCACAAATCCCAATACCAGGTGAATGTGATGAAACTGTTATCATAAAAAAACGAATAATTATGAAGAAACAATTCATCAACTGCTCCTAGGCTCCAAAATAAATGAGGAAATGGAAACAAACCCAACCACCGCATATCATAGTAAAAATAATCCAATTATGAGATATCTTCACGAAAAAATCCGAAATTTCAATGAAGTGAAAAAATGCCTGCAAATTGGAAAAACTATTTTCATAAAAATGTATGAGATGATCAAATTACATGGGAAAAATAATAAACAATTCTTTTTTAAGTTAAACGGTTTTATTGTAAAGACACATAATTATAATGCAGATAATGTACTGAAAACTTGAAAATTGGATAAGTAAAATAATGTTCTCAAGGTAAACGGTTTCATTGCGAAGAAAAATATTAATGAAGCTAAAACAGAATTAGGTTGGTACGAGATACTAGTCATCACACCACTCAGACTAAATTGAAATCGTGGAGCATAGCGTAACTTGAGTAAATATGTGAATGATCGTTCTGTGATGTCGCACGATGATAGTGACATTATCAATTCCACACATATCTTGCATAAGTTGTCCTATATTGATATAGAGAGTTAGGCTGAGAGCTGGTTGCAGAAGACCTGGCCAATCGAGTAACAGAAATCAATGACAGCTTGGAGGAATGTGGTGCATGAGTTGTGTATCGCTTTTTTCCGGAAACAGTTAACATACCGATGTAGCAACAGATTCGTGATATTTCCATTGGAAATCAACTTCCGAATGGTCAAGCGGTCTACTGTGCTGGTTCGAGAAAGTCCTGGTACCCATAGAGAACACAGATTTTGAAACAGGCAACATGTTTCAGAACCTGCAGGACACAGACAACGGTGGAATCGACACGGGTTTCTCCGAAGAACATCCTGAAGAGATCATCGAGAGTGCTGCCTAGCCAAAAAGAAACAACACAACAGCAGCCGACAGCAAAAACCAGAGATGGGAGAGCTCCGTCTCTCATAGTAATGGAAAGATTGTCAATCTCACAGGCGACAATGAAAAATCTGGCGGGAAGTACGAGAAAGAAGTTCATACTGGAGCATAAGCCCAACATCACCATAATCTTCACACAAAACATTCAATACCATGGTGAAGTCCAAGCACTACTCAAGGCAGCAGAATACCAGTTCCATACGTATACCCACAACCATGAAGAAACGCACACTTTGATTCTCAAAGTGTTCGACACATAGCCAGATCCAGGAAAGGTGGAGCAGACCCTGATTGATGAATACAACAAACCAATTATAAAAGTATATCGATACAATACCACCAAAGAGCACACGGGATTGAAGCCACCCATGGTTCCTCTCCTATTCCAAATGTACAGGTTGCGCCAGGCGGGTTTGCGGGGGAAAACAGTGAACAGGGGTTAAAGGGGATATCAGAGCATATGAGTCTACCAAAAACACTGGTACATACCAAAGATGATTGAAGCACTGAACAGCCTGATTCAGGAGGTCCACGGTACCAATCGTGAAAGAAACGAGTTGTTAGCATTCTAGAACTTTGCCAAGGAAAATGTTTGCTTGAAATTGACAGAGTCAGCAATTAATATTATCTTCTTGTTGACTTCATAAATACGCTTAACGTGGACCTGAGGCTGATGGGCTTCTCAATAGTCAGGGCTGACAGGCCCTAGTGCGCATAGGGGGAAAGGAGCAGCCATAATGATTAGAAATGGGATTCCATACTCAAACATATCAGGTAGGTATAGTACGATCGAGCATGTAGGTATTACCTTTGGAGGTGTAACGGATATTTTTGCAATATATAACCAACCCCGCAATAATTTCTCAGCGCTAGATTTATATAACCTATTAAACATCAGAAGTGAACTAATACTAGCCAGAGACTTCAACGCTGGGCGTCCTGAGTCGAATTATTCAGTCAATAATAACTCTGTGATACAATCCCAGATGATCCATCACACTTTTCCAATGATGGGTCAACGCCTACTACATTTGATTCAGTTATCAACAAAAATGTTCGCAACATTGGAGACTTAAGCACAGTAAACGCTCTTGATTACAGAAGCACCAACTGGGCAGAGTACACGAGGCACTTCAATCTCAAAACAATGATGAACTCGAGTATAAATGAGGAGCAAATTAATGCTGAAATCGGTGAATTTTTCATCGCACATTGGGAATCTCATACAATTCAAAAAGACGTAAGTGGTAACAGACAGGGAATATTGCCTCCAAAGATAATCCCAGGGACATAGTAACTAGAAATGAAATCAAGAGATTTAATGATGATACATGAAAGAGGAAACTGGAACAACTTGGCGTACGGGATAACTCGATATGGATAATCGCAACAAAAAAAAAGAAGAAATTTGAGCCAATGCCTACCATAGAAAGTGGTTTCGTGTGGGCGGTGAGCAATTATGAGAAGGGGAAGTTGTTCGCTGAATACTTCCACGATGTCCATATCAATACTACAGATATCACTGAGGAACAAAGGCGCGATACAGTCACAACTGAAGTTATCGGGATATTAAAGCCAGTTATGATCGACCCTGGAACCCTCAGTGAACTGATCACCATCTACGATGAGGTTAAGGATATTATAAACACTTTGCCAAGAAACAAAGCGCCAGGTTTGAACAGCATCTATGGGATATATCAGTTGTACTACCGCTTTCCCTGGTTTAAGTTATACCGAGAAATCCTTGAGCAGGCAGAGATTATACATATTTTGAAACTGGGGAAAACAAAAATCAACTCGATGGCTACAGACCAATCTCATTGCTCAGTACTGTAGCCAAGATTATGGATAAGATCCTCCTTAGATGTTCTGTTCGCCTCAAGAAAAAGATGAAAATCATACCGGAGGAGCAGTTCGAATTCCGAAAAGGAAGATCAACAGCCTCTCAAGTAATCCGAGTTGTCCACGGTGTGAAGAAGTCTTTCCATTGGGGGCAAAATACGGTCATGGTCCTGTTGGACATGCAAAAAGCCTTCGATACAGTTTGGACAAGAGGGTCTATCTCGAAAATGTTGAAGGCACACATGCCTTTATAATTGGAAATGTGGAATCTAGAGTATATCCGGTCGAAGCAGGTGTCCCACAGGGCTCCTATTCATCACCCCACTAGTACTCTCTATTTACACATAATTTTTTTATGTTTGCTGGTGCTGTATATGTGCATTTGTTTGCGAGCGAAGTGGATGCAAACCAAGTAGAGGTCCACCTCAATAGGAAGATTGTGCCTTATCTAGAGAGGAACACGACAAAACTGAATTCAGAGAAAACTGAAGTAATTATCTCCACAAAAAAGTTTACTGAAAATTAGATATTCCGTAAACTTGACGTTGAAGAAGTGAAGGTTGATGAGTCGGGATTGATGAGATACTTGGGGGTACGGATAGACAGGCTACTAAACTTTTATGAACATATCAATCTGGCAATTCAGATGGCCTCAGCGAAGATGTACCCTCTGATTACCAGAAATTCAAATTTCTCAATGGATAATAAGATTCCCATTTACAAGCAGATAATTCGACTTACTATGCTTCACGCCTGTCCAGTGTTCTGCAGCCTGCCTTAGCAATCATTATGAAGTTGGACAGGATGCAGAACATGGTACTCTGTATCGTTACTAATGGTGAGAGATACATCCGGCTGAATGCACTCTGAAGAATAATAAACATCACCAGCATTCACGAACACATCATACAACTTTCTTACAAATGTTACAGATATTTCCCAACCAAAAATCTTTTGACAAGAGATGTCACCCGCATGAGAGCACATCATAACTTCCCTCGAAAGCACGGAGTAGTAATATACAAAGCACTAGATATCTATCATGAAAGGGTTTTGGACCCTCCTCGAATCAGGCTAGTTTAGGACAAACAGGATATTTATCCTGTGCTTAATTTATATTAAATCAGTTTTTCGAGAATGCTTCTACAGATAAGTCAACAATAACGTGATAACCTCTGACAACATTGACTTACCATCAATTATCTAAAGTATACAAACTCACACGTAGGTACAGGAAGTGTGACAATACAGTTCAGAAACCTCGGATCTCAGCGGGAAAAGTATCTCAATAAGGGCAACTCGTCAACATCAGCGGGGGTGCCTTCCATTGTTTCCACCTGCAAATTCGTGCGGGGCATCAGAGCCTGGAAATGCATCTCCTTGCTATGGAAGCATAGTGAGGCAGATGTGTATTTTCCTCGACCTCTCTCCCTACCCCTCACAGTCCTCATCTATCCCTATTCGTATCTCCTGTAGAGTGAACACTGTATATAGTTATTGTATTGTGTGTAGTAATTCATTGAAATGAATCGTGAATAATAAGAGAAAATAAACACATGTTGATTTTGATTTTGGTTCACGGAACGGAGCGTGAGTTCAAACCCCAGCTCAAACACCTTTTTTTTTCTTTCGAAATTCAAAAATCATTTGTTTGCGGCAAATATTCGTCCCATGACAAATCATTTCTCGTGTCTGAGAGCTGGTTGCAGAAAACCTGGCCGATCGAGTAACAGAATGGAATGTTTTCACAAGCATTTATTCAATTTCACATAATATGTATGCTTAGTTCAAATCTTCTAAGTGAATTTTAACCTACTTCTAGTTGTCCGAATATCGTGGAATTTAGCAGGTGTCCATAATTCCGGTGACAATGCATTATGGAGTTTTTGCCAAAAAAATCAAAAATGGCGGCTCCAATATGGCGAACGAGTTTTGTGATTATAGTCCGATTCCATTCAAAATTAGTACCTGGGGATTTTTGGGATCGGACATCATGATTTCTTTGCCAGAGTTCATTAATTCAAGATGATGGCTCCAAGATGGCGATGATTTCCATGATTCAGTCCGATTCCATTCAAAATTGGTGTGTGGGACCTTTTGGAGTCAAACATCATGAATCCTTAGGAAATTCATGAATTCAGGGAGGCGATGTGTTTTGTTAATATGGCCAGATTTCATTCAAAATTGGTGGTATGTGGGTTTTTTTGGGGTCGTAGATTATCAACTGTAGTCAGAATTCAATTAGATGACGGATTTCATGAATGTCTAAGGAGCATGAAATGGAAATAATTTAAAAAAATTAAGACAAGCTTTTATAGAAGAGAATTTTTTTGCAATTGTTTGACCAACGTTTTTCTATGAGAAACAGATTCGAAAGCTTGCCGCTACTATAAAATAGATATTCTTGAGTGGAAAGATTTTCAATCTATTATTCACAGAATAATCTATGTCGAAAAAATAAAGAAATATTTTTTTTTCCAATAATTTAACTATTTTTAGTCATTCATGGAATTCGTCATTCTATTGAATTCTGACATAAATTCATAATCTAGAGCCGCCATTTTGAATTCATCTGCAACCAGCTCTCAGACATGGGAAATGATTTGTTTTGGGACGAATATTCGCCCCAAACAAATGATTTTTCAATTTCGATTAAAAAAAAAGCTGCTTAAGAAGGGGTTCGAACTCACGCTCCCTCTCGTGACCGCTCGACCATTCGGAAGTTATTTCTCGATGGAACTATTACAAACCGACTAAGATTTGCCTCCCGCTACGAGAAACATTCAGAAATCCTGGGACCTTCCACTTTTGAATATAACCCCAAAAAAATCACTTGATTCGTCCAAATCTGTAGTGGAAAAGGCTCGTCTGAAATCTGTTAGTATTAAAGAATCCGGAGCTTGGCTGAATGCTCTTCCTGTGGCTTCTCTTGGAACCCTTTCAGATGATGATTCTTTCAGAATATCTATTGGACTGCGACTGGGTTTAGATATTTGTATTCCTCATGAATGTATATGTGGTAGTGAAGTGAATCAAAAAGGAACTCATGGTTTGAGCTGTCACAGAAGTGCAGGTAATTTATCCAGACATTATCAAGTCAATGATATCATCAAACGTTCTATGGTATCGGCAGGTATCCAAGCTGTGTTAGAACCTCTTGGCACTAGCCGAGATGATGACAAACGTCCTGGTGGTATGACGCTGATACCTTGGAAATGTGGCAAACCTCTGGTGTGGGACTTCACTTGTGCTGACACAGTTGCAGCGTCCCATTCAGCGAATACTTCCAAGTCCGCGGGTGCTGCAGCAATATCCAGCAAAAAATTTAAAAGAAAGAAATATCGGAATCTTGGACATAATTATCTTTCCATCCAATAGCTGTCGAATTTTTTGGTGTCTTTGGCCCTGAATCTCTGTCTTTTATTCATGAAATTGGAAAGAGAGTGGGCTGCGCTACGAAAGATAAACGTTCAACGTCATTTTTGATACAAAGAATTAGAATAGCAATTCAAAGGGGCGATGATTCCTCAGTGATGAGTTCAATTCCTCCATCACATCCAGTGGATGAATCATTTTATCGTTCCAATTTTCCTAAGAGATACATATCAGTTATCGAAGATAATCACTCAGTTTTTCCAAAATCAATATCAGTTTCTCTATCACCGTCTTTGAATTACAGGAACAATGAACCTATGGATTCTTCGTCAAACATGAGTGAGCATGCCATACCGACAAGAGACTCCATTTCCACATTTTGCGTAAGAGGATTGAAGAATGTAGGAAATACCTGTTTTATGGATAGCATGATCCAGTGCCTTCCAAACACCAAGGTTTTGTTGGAATTTTCCAAGAATGGTTTTTGTATGGATGATTCAAATACTACTTCATCAAAATGAAAGGAAATTTAGTGAAATCTTGTAACTCTTTGATGGAAAATATCTGGAGTCCTGATTCTTCTCGAAAAATGGTGGATACTTCACATTTCGTCCGTTTATTCAGAAATTTTGCTCCTTCCTTTCCAGCAGATTCGGGAAAATTTTTGAGATACCTTCTGGTAGGTTCACATGAAGATTCAAATAAGGCGAGTGCAGAGAATCTACCATCACCAAACGATTTTGTTATCACGAATGATAATCAGAAAACTTCCATTTTTTGGACAAGATATCTGTCTTCTCATAATTCCAAGATTGTGGATACATTTTTGCCGGTACCAGCTGAAGTCTATATTGAGATGTACTTTTTGTTATTACTGCTCCGTTACCTTTGAACGTTTCTGGGTACTTTCAATCCCTATTCCAGACTTGCCAAAGGAAGTAGTGAATTCAACACAATGTATTGAACTGCTGACAAATGAGGAAACTTTGACAGACAATGCGAGCCCATGATGTCCAACTTATGGAATAAAAAGGGGAATTCAAAATGATGATTTGTATACAAACATTTCCAAACATTTTAGTTATGCATTAAAAACATGTTTCTTCGACTCATGGCTATAAATTGGACAATGTGAATAATTTTTCCATACAAAATTTGAATTTGGACCAGAATTCTGCTCAGAATGGACTGAATGCTCTTTATAATATCTACGCCATATCCAATCCTAGCAGCAACATTTCCAATACAGCATATACGGCATATTGCAAATACCTTTATTCTAATTGTTGGCACCTCTTCGATGACAGCCTTGTATTTTCCAAGATTGATTCTCTCAGCTCCCAGGGAGCATGTGTCCTGTTTTATGAGAAAGTGGATGATTTGATTTCTGATGGTGTTGTGGGTTTTTCCGGGTTTTTCTCCAACTGAAACAGCAAATGCGCCATCGCCTCGAGTCCCGGGCTTCAATCAAGATTTTCATCTTGATATTATTTAATATTTGAAACTTTGCTTTTGTATCTTCAAATTCTGAATGAAACAATTCCGTTTCTCAATTGGCCAGGTTTTATGCAGTCTCCTCTTAGACTTAGTATTGTGATGACTCCTACCTGGTACCTACCTAATTATTTCTTGACTTTTAGTATGTTATATGTATCATAATTATGTGTCTTCACAGTAAAATCGTTCAACTTGAAATAAACAGTTATTTCATTTTCAGCATTTAGTACATTACCTACA
Source organism: Gonioctena quinquepunctata (assembly GCA_018342105.1). NCBI lineage: Eukaryota > Metazoa > Arthropoda > Insecta > Coleoptera > Chrysomelidae > Gonioctena > Gonioctena quinquepunctata. Next base: position 135,292 of record JAFIRS010000179.1, read on the forward strand.
TCATTTTCATGTTTCTTTGAAATAAAACCATTTGACTCAAAAACTTGATTCGGGTGGGATATTCGAAGTCGAAAAAGTTTTTTTTTTATTAGATACCTGGATTTCACTTTTAATGTATGGACTTCCTAAACTCTATGATCCGCCATTTTAGATTTGTAAGTTTTTCATGGTGCACTTTATTCTACTAGCCAAGCACTATCATTTGATATCCATATTGAGGGTGTTGTATTGACTGTGTGAAACTCTATGATCCGTCATCTTGGAGTTGGATTTTATTCATGGTGTGCTGTATTCTACTAGTGAGGCTCTTTCATTTGATATCCATATTGAGGAGGTTGTATAATAATATAGAATCCGCCATTCTGTAATGGCAGCCATCTTGGATTTACAATGATACTGGATACAAATAATTGAATTGTCATCATAGCTAAAGGTTTGTACTGAATTTCGGATCGATCTGTGAATAGGAAAGGGGTGAATTTTAATGAAACATCACAATTCACCATCGACTACTAATATTTACTAGAAACAATGAATACATTATAACTGAATGGTACACAAAATCATCATGGTCAGGCTCCAACTGGATGATATTAATTATTGATGAAATTTGAATTCATTAGAATTATAATAATTTGTTGTTTTTTTTTGCTCTATTGAAATTTGAATATACACATGAATCAGTCTCCAATGGGCAGTGTCGCGTATGGAGAAGCATTTTAAAATTCAATTATTACCCAATGGCTATCCGAAATATTTTTTCCGCCAAATACAATCAAAATTTCTTTCGATATTATACGTTATTACAGAAAAACGATTAATATATCATTTACATTTGCTGTGCATGACAAAAACAAATCAAAAACTGTCTTTTTTTAATAAACACCCATAGGTATTTATATTCATATGATTACTTGTGTGAACATAATACAATGTTTGAAAGTGGACGAAGCTTCACCAAAGGATCCTAAAAATATCCTGTTGCAGTTTTCACAGAATCAACGCCGTCCGCACAGAAATTAAAATAAGTCATGCGTTTCAAAGCCCACCTACATGGAGAGAGTTATTTTCCTTGATGAGGACAAGGGTACCTATTTTCGGGGATGCCTAAGGGTTTAACCATTCCACTGTTCATAGTGAAGTATGCAAATATCCCTCGTGCAGCGTTGCCATATTCCTGTTGAAAACGCTGTATCATTTGCTACCATAAAGGCGATTGCATTTTAATCTTGTCATATAAGTGCAACAAAGAGGTGCGTGAAAATCGAGAATTCTAGAAGAGAATAAAAGATGTTGGAATGAAAGAAAAAGCCATATTGGCCCTCATCAGTATGGAGTAGTCACCAGCCAGAGATCCGGAGAGCTCTTGTCGAAGCGAGACACAACATAAATAAAATCATCATCGAGCTTAAAACATCTTTAGGTGCGTCGGAAAATATAACTTTCAACCGGCGACACCTAGTGACAGAAAGAAACACTCCATAAAATTCTCCTACCTCGTAAGGATTCTGAATGAAAGATTCCTTCTCAGTAGGAGTGGCTCAAATTGCCCGACTGGCATATTTTAATGAATGGAGAAGCCATATGAAGGGAGATAAGATATGAAATGAAATGCATAAAGCACACAAAGTCGTGTTCACAAAAGGTTCAATATAAATTGAAACACAATTGGTAGACCGACAGGCGAGGAACAACTGCTTTTCTAGCAAATACCACGCAGAACGTTGAATGATATTCACCTGACAATCCATGCAAACTTCCATATATGCGGATTGTAAGGCGGACACGACATGAATTAAAACATTATCGAGCTTATCAGAGAGAAACATTTGCGTACAATATCCATTTATATGGAGGTTTGCATGGATTGTCAGGTGAATATCGTTCAACATTCTGCGTGGTATCTGCTAGGGAAGTAGTTATTTTTCGCCTGTCGGTCTACCAATTGTGTTTCAATTCATATCGAACCTTTTGTAAAGACGACTTTGTGCTTATGCATCATTTCATATCTTATCCCTTCATATGGCTTTTCATCAAAATATCCAGTCGGAATGAGTTAACTTCTTGGAAAAGAATATTTTATTCATAATCCTATCGAGGTAGAGATTGATGAGTGTTTCTCCTGTCACTAGGTGTCGCCGGTTGAAGTATTTCGACGCACTAAAGATGTTTAGTCGATGATGTTTATTTATTGCTTCGAAACTCGATCTACTGTGATTGTACTGATGAGGGCAAAGAATCCTGAATCCGGTATGCGGATTGTTAGGCGGACACGACATCAATTCAAACATAATCGAGCTTATCAGAAAGAAACATTTGCGAACAATATGTTTTTTTCTGATGAGCTCGAATATGTTTAAATTCATGTCGTGTCCGCCTAACAATCATGCATACCAGTTTCAGGCTTTTTGGCCCCTCATCAGTACGGAGTAGTAACCAGCCAGAGATCCGTAGAGCTCTTGCCGAAGCGAGACACAACATAAATGAAATCACCATCGAGCTTAAAACATCTTTAGGTGCGTCGGAAAAAATCACTTTTACCCGGCGACACCTAGTGACAGGAAGAAACACTCCATACAATTCTCCGACCTCGATGGGATTCTAAATAAAATATTCCTTCCCAGTAGGAGTGGCTCAATTTGCCCGACTGGCATATTTTGATGAAAAAAAAACCATATGAAGGGGAATAAGATATGAAATGAAATGCATAAAGCACACAAAGTCGTCTTCACGAAAGGTTCAATATGAACTAAAACACAATTAGTAGACCGACAGGCAAAGACCAACTACTTTCCTAGCAAATACCACGCAGAACGTTGAATGATATCGACTTGACAATCCATGCAAACTTCCATATAAATGGATATTGTTCGCAAATGTTTCTTTCTGATAAGCTCGATTATGTTTGAATTCATGTCGTGTCCGCCTAACAATCCGCATACCGGTTTCAGGCTTTTTGGCTCTCATCAGTATGGAGTAGTCATCAGCCAGAGATCCGGAGAGCTCTTGCCGAAGCGAGACTCAACATAAATAAAATCATCATCGAGCTTAAAACATCTTTAGGTGCGTCGGAAAAGATAACTTTTAACCGGCGACACCTAGTGACAGGAAGAAACACTCCATACAATTCTCCTACCTCGATAGGATTATAATAAAATATTCTTTCCAGTAGAAGTGGCTCAAATTGCCCGATGGCATATTTTGATAAAAAAACATATGAAGGGGAATAAGATATGAAATGAAATGCATAAAGCACACAAAGTCGCTTACAAAAGGTTCGATATGAATTGAAACACAATTGTAGACCGACAGGCGAAAAATAACTACTTCCCTAGCAAATACCACGCAGAATATTGAATAATATTCACCTAACAATCCATGCAAACTTCTATATAAATGGATATTGTTCGCAAATGTTTCTTTCTGATAAGCTCGATAATGTTCAAATTCATGTCGTGTCCGCCTTACAATCCGCATACCGGTTTCAGGCTCCTTGGCGTCCATCAGTACGGGGTAGTCACCAGCCAGAGATCCGGAGAGCTCTTGCCGAAGCGAGACACAACATAAATAAAATCATCATCGAGCTTAAAACATCTTTAGGTGCGTCGGAAAAGATAACTTTCAACCGGCGACACCTAGTGACAGAAATCAATACTCCATACAATCCTCCTACCTCGTTAGGATTCTGAATAAAATATTCCTTCTCAGTAGAAGTGGCTCAAATCGCACGACTGGCATATTTTAATGAAAGAAAGAGCCATATGAAGGGGGATAAGATATGAAATTAAATGCATAAAGCACACAAAGTCGTCTTCACAGAAGGTTCAATATAAATTGAAACACAATTGGTAGACCGACAGGCGAAAAACAACTTTTCCAGTAAATACCATGCAGAACGTTGGATGATATTCACCTGACAATCCATGCAAACTTCCATATACATGGATATTGTTCGCAAATGTTTCTTTCTGATGAGCTCGATTATGTTTAAATTCATGTCGTGTCCTCCTAACAATCCGCATACCGGTTTCAGGCTTTCTGGCCCTCATCAGTACGGAGTAGTCACCAGCCAGAGATCCGGAGAGCTCTTGCCGAAGCGAGACACAACATAAATAAAATTATCATCGAGCTTAAAACATCTTTAGGTGCGTCGGGAAACATAACTTTCAACCGGCGACACCTAGTGACAGGGAGAAACACTCCTACCTCGATAGGATTCTAAATAAAGGATTCCTTCTCAGTAAGAGTGGCTCGAATTGGCATATTTTGATGAAAGAAAAAGCCATATGAAGGAGGAAAAGATATGAAATGTAATGCATAAAGCACACAAAGTCGTCTTCACAAAAGGTTCAATATAAATTTAAATACAATTGGTAGACCGACAGGCGAGACACATTCACTTTCCTAGCTGATACCACGCAGAACGTTGGATGATATCCACCTGACAATCCATGCAAACTTCCATATAAATGGATATTGTTCGCAAATGTTTCTTTCTGATAAGCTCGATCATGTTTAAATTCATGTCGTGTCCGCCTAACAATCCGCATACCAGTTTCAGGCTTTTTGGCCCTCATCAGTACGAAGTAGTCACCAGCCAGAAATCCGGAGAGCTCTTGCCGAAGCGAGACACAACATAAATAAAATCATCATCGAGCTTAAAACATCTTTAGGTGCGTCGGAAAAGATAACTTTCAACCGGCGACACCTAGTGACAGGGAAAAACACTTCATACAATTCACCTACCTCGATAGGATTCCCGATAAAATATTCCTACTCAGTGGAAGTGGCTCGAATTGCCCTACTGGCATATTTTAATGGAAGAAAGAGCCATATGCAGGGGGATAAGATATGAAATGAAATGCATAAAGTACAGTAAGTCGTTTTTACAAAAGGTCCAATATAAATTGAAACACAATTGGTAGACCGACAGGCAAAAAACAACTTTTTTCCTAGCAAATACCACGCAGAACGTTGAATGATATTCACCTGACAAACCATGCAAACTTCCATATAAATGGATATTGTTTGCAAATGTTTCTTTCTGATAAGCTCGATTATGTTTAAATTCATGTCGTGTCCGCCTAACAATCCGCAAACCTTTTTCAGGCTTTTTGGACCTCATCAGTATGGAGTAGTCACCAGCCAGAGATCTGGAAGGCTCTTGCCGAAGCGAGACACAACATAAATGAAATCATCATCGAGCTTTGAACACCTTTAGGTGCTTCGGAAAAGATAACTTTCAACCGGCAACACCTAGTGACAGAAATAAACACTCCATACAATTCTCCTACTCCGAAAGGATTCCAAATTAAAGATTCTTTCTCAGTAGTAGTGGCTCAAATTGCTCGACTGGCATATTTTAATGAAAGAAAAAGCCATATGAAGGGGGATAAGATATGAAATGAAATGCATAAAGCACACAAAGTCGTCTTCACAAAAGGTTCAATATAAATTGAAACACAATTGGTAGACCGACAGACGAAAAACAACTACTTTCTCAGCAAAAACCACGCGGAACGTTGAATGATATTCACCTGACAATCCATGCAAACTTCCATATAAATGGATATTGTTCGCAAATCTGTCTTTCTGATAAGCTCGATTATATGTAAATTCATGTCGTGTCCGCCCAACCATCCGCATACCGGTTAAGGCTTTTTGGCCCTCATCAGTACGGAGAAGTCACCAGCCAGAGATCCGAAGAGCTCTTGCCGAAACATTTGCGAACAATATCCATTCATATGGAAGTTTGCATGGATTTTCAGGTGAATATCATTCAACGTTCTGCGTGGTATTTGCTAGAAAAGTAGTTGTTTTTCGCCTGTCGGTCTACCAATTGTATTTAAATTTATATTGAACCTTTTGTGAAGACGACTTTGTGTGCTTTATACATTCCATTCCATATCTTATCCCCCTTCATATGGCTTTTCCTTCTATTAAAATATTCCAGTCGGGCAATTTGAGCCACTCCTTCTGAGAAGGAATTTTTTATTTAGAATCTTATCGAGGAAGGAGAATTGTATGGAGTGTTTCTTTCTATCACTAGGTGTCGCCGGTTGAAAGTTATCTTTTCTGACGCACTTAAAGATGTTTAAAGCTCGATGATGATTTTATTTATGTTGTGTCTCGCTTCGGCAAGAGCTCTCCGGATATCTGGCTGGTGACAACTCCGTACTGATGAGGGCCAGAAGTCCTGAAACCGCTAAGCGGATTGTAAGGTGGACACGACATGAATTTTAACATAATCGAGCTCATCAGAAAGAAACATTTGCGAACAATTTCCATTTATATGGAAGTTTGCATGGATTGTCAGGTGAATATTATTCAACGTTCTGCGTGGTATCTGCTGAGAAAGTAGTAGTTTTTCGCCTGTCGGTCAACCAATTGTGTTTCAATTTATATTGGACCTCTTGTTAATACGACTTTGTGTGCTTTATGCATTTCATTTCATATCATATCCCCCTCCATATGGCTTTTTCTTTCATCAAAATATGCCAGTCGGGTAATTTGAGTCACTCCTACTGAGAAGGAATCTTTTATTTAGAATCCTATCGCGTTAGGAGAATTGTATGGAGTGTTTCTTCCTGTCACTGGGTGGGGCCGGTTAAACGTTATCTTTTCCGACGCACCTGAAGATGTTTTAAGCTCGATGATGATTTTATTTCATTTCAATAATATTTTGTATAGATTTGAATCTATGAAGCGTAGTTCCCAGATTATTAACAACATTTTGTATGTGTTTGTTCCATCTGAGATGTTGGTCGATAGTTATACCGATCGAGGAACTATTGAAAAGGTTAATATTTTAAGTTGAATATTGTATATAAATATTTTCTTGGAAAAGAATAATAGAAGAATTCGCCTCATTTGAGAAAAATAAACAAATAAAAATCTTGATGATCTTGATTTCCATACAAATGGAAACCTCTGTTGAAATAATAAAATACTTAATATTTCGTGCAAATAGTTTGTTTATCGCAGAGCGCTTTCGACCCAGAAGGTCATTTTCAGTGCCTTCCTACAAAGTAAGTGGGTAGGTGAAACTGGATTGTGTTTTTTTTGTGAACCTATTGGTTCGGAAACTTTGAGTAATACTTACTCGTCAGGTTAGCACAGGAAGAAATTCATAAAGTAGCGATATATATATATATATATATATATATATATATATATATATATATATATATATATATATATATATATATATATATATATATATATATATATATATATATATATATATATATATATATATATATATATATATATATATATATATATATACCTTCAATGTATTTATTAATATACCTTTCTCATCATCATCATCATATTTCTTATAATATACTTCTTTAGTATTATTATTATTATCATCTCCACTTTCATTTCTCACATACATTCATTTTATACACAAAATATTTTTATCATTATTTCTTTTTATTTTTCTTCAAAATTCACATTATTTATTATCTATTTCCATATTTTACCTTCTTTATAATCTATATTGTTTTATATTTATAAACATTTTCAATATTGAAGGATAAGTGCCATGTGAAGTGGAATGAATAGAAAAATCGAATTAAACGGTTTTCTTCACATAGAGGATTCAATATAAAATTGAACCAGAAAATGGTAGATCTCAGGTGAAAAACAACTACTTTCCTGGCAAATACCACGCAGAACATTATATGATATTCACCTGAAAATCCATGCATACTTCCATATAATATCAATGGACATTGAATGCAAATGTTTCTTTCTGATAAGCTCGATTATGTTTAATTTATGTCGTGTTCACCTAACAATCCGCATACCGGTTTCAGGCTTCTTGGCCCTCATCAGTACGGAGTAGTCAACCAGCCAAAGTTCCAAAGAACTCTGGCTGAAGTGAGACACAACGTAAACAAACCATCATCGATCTTGTAACACCTATAGGTACGCCGGAAAAGATAAGCTTCAACTGGCGGTACCTAGTGACAGAAAGAAACACTTTCTATTTTCAATATTGTTTCTCACTTTTCTTCATCTAACTAACCTGTACCAATAATTTCATCAACTTTTCTGTTTCTCAGTATTTTTATTGTTATTCAATATTATTGTTTTCTTTCTATACTTTTTATTTAGACGTTGTTTTGTTTCCTCTAATATTTTCTCTCATTGATGTATTTTTACTTTATGTTTGTTTTCCATTTTATTTTATTCAAATATTTCTGAAATCATACCTATCTATCAAATCATTTTTTTTACCTTTTTCCATTTTTTATTCTTTAACTTGCCTATCAAATTTGTTAACCTACAATTTATTAATTCCTAAATTTTCATTTTAATTATTTATCTCTCCTTCTATGGAATCTTGCTTGTCTTGTAACTACAAGCCTATTTTTTATTTCAAAAATTTTCAATAAAATTTCATTTAACATTTAATTTTTTTATTTTTAAATTAATTTTCCTGTTTTTAATAATTTATTTATTCTATTCGCCCTGTAGATGTCATTTATTTGCATTACTATTGTTTTTTTATTTATATTTCCTTTTTCCAACTCAAATGTTTTGTTAGCCACGTATATATCATTCATTTTGTTTTTTATTATTTTATCATTTTCGTTCCCTTTTTGCAATTCAAAATTCATTTTTGCCATTATTATGTCATATATTTTCATTATTTTTACTTTATTATTTATTCTACCCTTTTGCAACAAAACCTTTTTATTATTCACGTTCATATTATGCATAAGTCATTTTTTTGAGATCGAAATTCATTTTTATATTTTGTAATTTTTTCATCTTTTTCTAATAAATTATTGCTATCATCTGTTTTTTGTATAACTACTCCCTGAATTTTATTTTGCTCACTACTTGTTTCTATTGGTTTACATATTTCTTCATTACTTTCTTTGAAACATTTTTCCATACTTTCTATTATTCTATCATTCATTCTCTCTATTTGCTCTTTGATTTCATTTTTTATATTTTCTGAATTTTCTTTCATTTGTTTTATTTAATTTTTTATACTTCCTATATTTTCATTCATTCTTACTGAATTTTCATTCATATCATTTTTCAATCTACTTTCCATACCTGCTATATTTTCTAAAATTTTACTTTCCATTCCTGTACTTTAACTTTTTATTTCTCTCTCTCTCACATTACTACTCTCACCTTCTTCCTGATCACCCCTATCTCTACCTTCTGCACCTTCTTCCAAGCCAACTTTCTTACCATCTCTCAAATCCATTTTTTATTCACCTATATTTAGTCTTATACTTTGAAATGTCACTTGCTAATGTTTCAGTGTTATTAAGAAATAATATTTTTCCTTTACTTTCCCTTACTCTGCCTTGAAATGATATATTGCCCTTACTTTGCCTTTTCTCGCCCAGATATAAATATTATGAAATATTATTTTTCCCTTACTTGCCTTTTCCACCTTTTTCTCAATAAATATTATGAAATGATATATTGCCTTTACTTGCCACTACGTTGGGACGCCATTTGTTATGGTTTGATGAATTTGTAAATATATATTTTTTTATTATTATTATAATTAATATATTTTTGCCCTGTGTTGGGCGACATTTGATATGGTTTGATATTTTGATTGAAAAATATTTCTATTATTATTCTTATAAGTATACTATTTGCAGCGCGTTGGGCGCCATTTGTTATGGTTTGATATATATTGAAAAATAAATATTGTAATATTTTTTTTTGCCCCACGTTTTGGGTGCCTTTTGTTATGTTTTGATATATTTTGAAAAATCTATAAATTGTTAACTTAAAATGAAGATAGCTAATTATTTTTGGTATTCTTTGAGAGCCAAATTTATATGATATAAATAGATATTTCTGACCCTGTAATAACAATTGTCAGCGAACGTCACTGTTCTCTCGTCACGCTACCAACAATTATTATTTTCTTCGCCACAGCTAACAACAGTCGGTACGCCCTTGTCTCATATAGTCGGTTCAAAAGGAATTTGGCTACTGGTGGCTAACTTCAGTTTACTGAATGATCTTAGTTATGTTAGTTGATCATTGTGGGAAAATAAACAAACCAAATATCAAAAACAATTATCTCCTTTATTCAGGAAGACTTAAAAATACCTGGCCTACGAGAAATAACTTATGCTGGAGTGAATCAAACAATTATTCACGGATACTCATAAAATGCATATCATGGATAGATAAACAGAACGTTACTTTCTCTGTGAGAGTAATTTTCTGTTATTGTTCATAAGAAGGTGACATAGAGTTCATCGATTGTGAAAAATGTTATTTGTGAAATAGTTCAGGACCGGGAAAGCACTATTAAAGGTTTTATACCTGGTTGGAACTGTTGGTGTTCACAACTATACCATAAAAACAGGAAGTCTCCTCTCTCCAGCCTTCGTTAGGACTGCAAAAACCATGTGTCTGGAACGTATCGATGCGGGACTCAGCTTTTGGAATCGTGGATATATGATATCATTAAGGTAATCTTGTTTTGTTAAGCAAATGATGGAATTATTCCATTTTTCTTTTAGTAAAATTTTGTGCGTGCTTCCGCTTTGGAAAATATTTTCGATCTCCTCGAAGCTTTTTTTTTCCGTCGCTTCGCAACATCTTGCCCTTGTTGTTCCATTTGAAATTTCGAATTCGCGCACCAAATTGTCACTTTGCACTGTTTATATTAATGTTGCACAATTTATACACACAATTAAATTCCCATTCTTATCATTATTTACAAGTTTGAATAATAATTGCTTATGATACCTTCTCTTTGCCATTCTCTCACAATTTCCAACTTTTCATTTGATCATCTCTTCTCTGATTGGCTATCTTTCATAAAGACGTTTGCTGTTCTCTCATTGGCTAACTTTTAGTTTGCTACAATTTCATGTACAGAGTCTTTCAAGTTTATAAATGTGTTGATTACTTTTTATTCATGATAATTTGGTAAATCTTGACTTTTAATTGTCTTTTGAGCAATTATGAGTTATGATAATTTTGATAGTGTATATAATTGACTGTTTTATAGTACTTTGACATTTTTATCTATCCATATCATACCTAGGCTCATAAAATACATTGAATTTTGAAAGCTATTTACAACAAAGTCTTGAAATTGATAATTATTCATTATTTATTCTTTTTGTGGCTTTTTTGTCTTTTGAAATTTACAACTGGCATAACATAACATAACAACATTCCTAAATTTATATTCAATAATTTTCTACTGGTTAGAAAATTTTGAATATCAATTTGTAAGGGTCTTTTCCCCCTTTTCCTTTTCTTGGCGCTTTCCTATCAAACTCTAAAATTCCCTCGGGCGCCACCTTTAGCTTTATAGTGGAAAAAGGCCACTTTTGCTCCGGGCAGTCTCAGTGAAGAAAATAAACACTCCAGGGGTCAGTATAGTATGGACAATACGGGGCCAGAAGGGCAGGCTTTAATTGCCCTTATCTGGGTTTCGTACCTGGGTGCTGACTGCACAATCAGTTGTTAAACTTAAAGCTCTGAATCAATTATCAAATAAAACAAAGGTCAGTTCCAAGTCATCCATAACAATTTATTATCTACTACTCTTTACAAGCTGGCTAGCGGTAGCCTTCAGGACTATAAATAACACGGCAAGCTATACTATAGAAGGGAGAAGGGGTGTGAAGCGTACTAAGGCGGGTATAGCCAGTAACTCAAAGCTCATGCGGAAAAAGATTCAAAATGTAGTATAAAAGCTCAAAAGGACGGGGTACAAACACGGTATAACAACATTAAAGCAAAGCGAGTCTCTACTGGTAAGTTTACGAACGGCCATACATATGAGAGGAGTAAGTATTTTGACGTTGTGCGTGTGTGAGGGCCTTTGGTGTTTCCTGACATTCCCTGTATACGGTGAATCCCCTATTGACGGTCTCCCGAATGTCTATTCTACGCGGCTGTTAGTGTGGCGAGGCCCTCATCAGTGCCTTGCGACCCAACTGACAGTTTGTTCCTCCCTTGGCTAATTTATAAACTCGTCTTGCGGCTTTCCGGCTTCTAAATTACACGACTGTTAGTGTGGCGAGGCCCTCATTAGTGCCTTGCGACCCAACTGACAGTTTTCCCTTTTTCGGCTAACTACCAATTCTCTTTGCGACTTTCCGGCTTCTAACCTACACGACTGTTAGTGTGGCGAGGCCCTCATTAGTGCCTTGCGACCCAACTGACAGTTTTCCCTTCTTTCGGCTAACTCCCCCTTTATTCGTGTTTATTTAGACAAAGGTCCCCACTTACGAAACCGGTCACTACTACTTACTCATAGAATTGATATTCTCACCGATTTCTTTGAAACTTCCGATCACGGCTACTGAACTTCTTCGTGGTGGTCACTCTGGCTTTTCGAACGGTACTACCAAGTGCTTGCGTTCTGAACTATACTTTGGCAAACTTTTCCCCCTCTACTAATTAGATTAAATCTATGCGCGGACTGATCGCGAGCGACATCGCCATTTATCAACACCTTGTACCTTATACCTTCTACCTTCCTGCGAATATTTACCAAGTACAACTTCGGGTGTTCTCGTGGTCTCTCTCGGGCCTGGCTCTGCTGCTCTCCCTGGCGTGTTGGCTGGCTTCGCTGCTTCGGAACGACTGACCGCTTTCTCCATAGAGAAACTAAAAATAAAGAGAGTTGTCAAACCTGCAGAAAAAGTTGGCACCACGTTTAGACAGTGGCGACATAACTCACAACTGGCGGAACTAAGTTAGTACAGGCGGGTTTTTCAAATGTATTACTTTTATATGGTTGATACGGTATATATTTCATAAGTGATCGATTTGCCATTCCTGTATTTCATATGAATGGTTGTATCATATGAAATACAGGGATGGCAAATCGATCACTAATAAAATATATACAGTAATCGATTCGTAGACTGTTAGTTGGTGGTTGAAATAAAGTTTCAAAATAAATCTTTGTTTCATGATATCGAAAACAGAATAAAAGTTCTTATAGAATAAGAATAATAAGTTTAACACCATAAAAAAACATTTTATTTTGTCTAGGACAAGGTACAACTACAGACAAAACAATAATAAAACTCTGAAAAACAGCAAAATTAAAAATATTCTTCAGTCTTATCATGAAATCAACCAAAATGAAAACAAATTACATTTACAACATACCTTCAATAATTTTGTTAATTTATTAGCACAAAGGAGAATGAGTAGGTATAACGAATACTCCAGTTTGATGATTATCATTAAGTAGACCATGTACTTCGTACTTCCTCAAATGGTTATAGGAAATGGAAACTTTTGGATGGAAATAAGTACCAATTTGTGAAAAAAATTCTGCAACTGATGGATGGAAATAAGTATCAGTTTGTGAAAAGCAGCTTATATTTTACCTTGTAAAAGAGTATTTCCAGGAATTTCGAATAACAAAACATTCCATTTTCGATGTTGGATTCCGAATTCAAGTCCATAGTATAATTTCTATCATTAATTTTCCGATGACAATAAGAGTAGAATTATTCTGAAATTATTACGTGGTTTGTCATTTTCTGACAAATGTCGAAATTGGAAAATTATCATTTCATCATTCGTCTGTTGATTGCGGGCAGCGTCTCCATGCGCGACTGGCCATACCAAAAACTTGGCTGTCAAGATCGCCAATGTTTCAAACAGTCTCTTTATTTTTAATTTGTCTATGGCTTTTTCTCGCCTTGGATCCAATGTCCAGAATATCGGCCTCCCCTCCTTCGTGACGTCAACGGCTGGTCGGACACAGTGTCATGTTCTCGGTGGCGACGGCTGGGCTATTTCTCTGCGTGGCGATCGGACTGTTGGCTCGTACGTGAATGAATCGCGATCCCCGTGGAGACTTTTGATTCTCGAGTTTTGCGTTCGTTTCAAGCGCTTGCTCCAGAGTGGGGCGGGTGACGTACGATTGCTTTGTTTCGCTATGTGTCCGAGGTGTTTTACGTAATCGATTCGGGAGGGCTATTTATTACGAAATGTGTAATTCATACTTCGCGAATTTATGTCGGACAAGAATGATATTTTTCCGATTAGTATCAAGGAGATAGGGCTTTTATTCCTTTATTTACACTCGGAGCTTGTGAGACTGTTGAAATGGATGAAAAACTATTGTAAATAAATAGAACCCTAGTAACTTCGTTACACACCCTTCCCACTTCGGGAAAAAGAAAAAAAAAACCTTTTTTTTTTCTTTTCTTAAACTAAGGTGGCCAAGTGACCCAATGAAAATCTTAAACGGAAATATACAACATTCGGGGGTCGATTTTTTATCTACCACCCGATCATTAACATCAATCTCATGAATATAAAATAAACAAATCATCAATTCAATTATAAGTGAAACTTATCAACGGGCATTGTATACCCTTTCGGAATCATACAAACTTATATATGCCCGACAGGCGCCTACCTCCCGTGATAGACGAACCCTTTATTCGAGGTAGGTCCACCTGCTACAATAAACGGAAAGAACTCGATAATTTTCAATTGACAGGAAGGTTCGAGATTACGAATTAACTTAACTTTTTCTTATAGCCTTTAAAACAAAACAAAAAAAAAATTAACCAGGCTAACTAATAAATTGCTTGAAAGTACTAATGCAAATGAAATCTCTACCCAGAAACTGAACATAGCGGAGCTATTTTCAACCGACATGAGTGAACGATAAAACAAAATGATCTTTTCTTCAACAAACCAAATTAATCTTCATTTCTTCATCACGGAGTATTCCTTCTCTAAAGGCGGTACGGGTGCTGAACTTCCGCATCGGGCATATGCGGGTCAGGATATGACATCAACAAGGGTGCTGAACATCCGCATCGGGGACATGAGGGTCAGGAAACTACATTAACATGGGTGCTGAACATCCGCATCGGGGATATGCGGGTCAGGATACGACATCAAACATGGAGGCTGAACATCCGAATCGGGGCATATGCGGGTCAGGATACGACATCAACATGGCGCTGAACTTCCGCATCGGGGATATGCGGGTCAGGATACTTCATTAACATGGAGGCTGAACATCCGAATGGGGCATATGCGGGTCAGGATACGACAGCTACACCGTCTGTCTTCCTCAGGGGCGGTCCGGGTGGAAGGGGTGCAAACATCCACAGTCCGGGCATTCGATATGCTGATTGGGGTTCGGACATCGGCACCGAGAATAGGGTGCGGAAAACCTCTCGCGACGTGGGTGGATCTCCTCTTTGGAGTATGGCGGGGCCTCACAGGGACAGTCTCTGGAAAGGATGTATTTCAGTCCACATCGTGAGCAGAACAGTGGGGGGAAAACTTCCTCTGGGCGGCTGCCTAGGTGACGTGGACATTCCGGGGGTTACATGTCCCTTAGTTCACCTCAGGATCTGGGCTATGGGCTGGGCGCAGATCTTCAATGTGGACTCGCAAAAATCGTTTGCCTGCCGGATTTTTGAGATTGTATACCACTGGGGATAGCACGTGGGTCACCGTGTATGGACCGGAGTATTTGGGAGCCAGCTTCGCGGCAAAACCCTTTTCAGCTGAGGACAAGTGATGCTCTCTCTTCATCACTTGGTCGCCCACATGACATCGCCATTCTCGGCGTCGCAGGTTATAGTGGCGGCTCTGGGTGGTGAATGCCTTTGCGAGATTTATACGGACCATTTCGAACGTTTCCCTCAGGTATTTGAGCCTCTCCGTGTGCCCTGTGATTTCGGCTTGATTACCTTCTCCTTCATCTTCCTGCGGGGGTGGTACCAGCGAACTATATATCGCCTTTGGTACTTTCATCTCCCTTCCAAAGTTCAGGAATGCTGGAGAATATCCGGTGGAAACCTGGTGGGCGGTATTGATCGCAAACAGTAGATCGGCCAGGTGTGAGTCCCATTTCCGGTGGTCCTGGTCGCAAAATTGGGCGATCATCGTCTTGAGCGTCTTGTTAGCCCTTTCGACGGGGTTGCTTGCGGTGTGTGGGGCGGTGTTCTGCGGTGGTTGATTCCCAGTTCTTTCAGCATGTCCTCGAACAGGTGTCCAGTGAACTGTGTTCCATTATCACTGAGGATTACTTTCGGGCAACCGAAGCGGGTGATGATTTCTCCGTAGAGAGCTTGGGTGACGGCCTTGGCAGTAGCCTTACGGATTGGCCGACACTGGACCCATTTCTTGAACCTGTCTTGGAACACAACAAGGAAAGTATTTCCGCGGGTTGAGCGGGGCAACGGGCCAACTAAGTCTGTACTGACGCATTCCCAGGGTTGACGGTTGACTGACGGTTGCATCTTGCCTGCCAGTTTCATCTGTGACGGATCGTATCTCTGGCAGGAGTCGCAACTTCGGACATACTTGGCAACATCGCGAAACATGCCTGGCCAGTAGTAGCGGGCGGCGATCCTAGCTATCGTCTTGGCTATTCCCATATGCCCGGCGGTGGGTGCGTCGTGCATTTCTCGCAAAATATCGCCCCTTGTTGACTTGGGGACACACAACTTCCAGGGGTTAGATAGTTCTGGCTCTGTCAGGTCGTTGGAGTCCCAGAAGTGACGGTACAAGCGGTCTTCCCGGATACAGTAGTCTGGAAACGCCTCAGGGCTTCGTTGCACCTCTTCCTTCTTTTTGTTATACCAGGTACAGTTGGCTACTGGTTCAACGGCAGTTACGTCTTCGGACTTCTCTCGTGACCCTTCGCTTCGTGGGTCTCTCGACAGGGCATCTGCCACTTTGTTCAACCCTCCTCGGCGGTATTTGACTTCAAAGTCGTATTGTTGCAGGAACATACTCCATCGAGCGAGACGTCCTACAGGGCTCTCGATAGAATGGAGCCAACGAAGCGACTGGTGGTCAGTGACTACTGTGAAGTGATATCCTTCCAAATAGGGGCGGAGTTTTTCGATCCCCCATACGATAGCTAGACATTCCTTCTCTGTCACGGAGTATGCCTTCTTGGCGGGTGTCAAAGTGCGACTGGCATATGCGATGACGTGCTTTTGGTCATCAGTGGTCTGAGTCAGGACCACTCCTAAGCCTTGGTCGGAAGCATCTGTCTGCATGGTGAACGGGTTGTCGAAGTCGGGACAGGTGAGGACGGGGGCTTCCGTTAGGCAAGCTTTCAGCTTCTGGAAAGCTTTTCCTTGTTCCAGTGCCCAATGCCAGCGGCGATTCTTCTTTAATAGCCGATGTAAGGGTGCTGCTACTTCAGAGAATGCCAGCACAAATCGTCGGTACCATGATGCCAGCCCGAGGAACCGTCTCAAACCTCGCACGTTGGTGGGAGCGGATAGTTCCACAATGGAGGCCACTTTCTCGGGATCTGTCCTGATGCCTTCTGACGTCACTAGATGTCCGAGATATTTGAGTGATCTCCTCCCAAACTGACATTTTTCTGGATTGACTCGCAGGTTAGCAGCACGAAGGCGAAGGAACACTTCCTGCAGGTTAGCGAGATGCTCTCCAAACGTGTTTCCTAATACGATGATATCATCCAGATATGCGAAGCAATATGGGTCCATTTCCGGTCCGATAATTAGTCGCTGAAATGTCGCAGGAGCGGCGTGGAGGCCGAATGGCATAACTCGGAACTGGAATAGTCCTCGGCCAGGTACTGTGAAGGCGGTCATTGGTTTACTGTTCTCGGATAGTGTGACTTGCCAGTATCCTTGTCGCAAGTCGATACTGGAAATATATCGAGCTCGGCGTAGTTTGTCCAGGATGGCGTTGATGAACGGCAACGGGTAAGCATCCTTCATGGAGATGGAGTTGACTTTCTGGAAATCGATGCAGAACCTCGGTTTGCCGTCCTTCTTCTGCACTATGACTACAGGTGAGCTCAATGGGCTTTCGGAGGGCTCAATGATATTCTCCTGTAGCATTCTATCAACTTCTCTATTGATTACATCCTGCATTCTGGGATTCTGGGGACGGTATCGCTGCTCTATTGGCTCTGGATTTAGGAGACGGATCCTATGTTCCACCAACGGCGTTACCCCATGAATTTCCTCAAATGGACGTAATTCGTCCTGAAGAAAGTCTTGTAAGCGGTCCTCTTCCTCTCTGGAAAGTGTCAGGGCCGGTCTTGACTCAATAATTCCAATGGGAAAGCACGGTGCGGGCCGAGCTTCCCTTGCAATGGGTTGGTTCTTTACCAAAATTTGCCCACTTCCTAGGTCGAGTCCAAACTGCCTTTTCCTCAATATGTCCATTCCTAGGACCATATCGGAGGACAGGCCACTCAGGTGTCCAAAATATTCCTTGAAACGGTGTTCTCCAACTCGGATCTCTACGTGATACGTGGCGGGGACGGTTACCGTTTCTCCATTGGCCAGTCGAGCGGAACTCATAGCAGTTGGAGTTTTCGGTACTCCTAGCAGATCCCACTGCCTAGCTTTCCTGTCTCCAACATAGGAGATTACTGCTCCGGTGTCAATCAGTGCTTCGGTGGTGCCACCAGGAATCTTTACGGAAAGATACGGTCGATGGTCGTTGGTCGAGATATTGACGATGAGGGAGGCGTCATGGGGGCGTGGCTGCACGGGCCTCAAGTCGTGGCAGCACCCTAGCGGTTTTCCGGCCGTGGGCAAGGACAATCACGAGACATTACTCCGTCTCGTTCGCATCGGGAGCAGAATATCCTTGGAGCGGATTGACATTGGCTCCTGAAGTGCCCTGTTTGCCCGCATCGCCAGCACTCTCGGCTATCTTCGATGGGGCGGCGGTTGACTGAGCTGGCCTGTGCCGCGGCCTGCTGATTTATGGGGCTTCTTGGAGACGGCGTGACTACTGGGGCGATAAGTCTTGTTACCGCTGGTGGGGCCGCTGGGGTTCGGTAGGGTGCCATAAACGGTATTGAGACCGGTTTCTGAGCTTGTTCGATTTCCGCTCGTAAACGCTCGTATTCTCGGGCAGCTTTGGCAAACCCCTGCACGTCGTTGAAGTCCGTCCTCTTGATTTCTCGCCGGAATTCTGAGTGCAGGTTGCGGTACAGCCAGTTCAACTCCTGGTCTGGCGGAATACCACCATGGCGGCGTATCAGAGTCTGTAGGTCGGTGATGTAGGCCGCTGTATTTTCTCGCAGGCTGTGCGTACTCCTACTCATGGCGGCTTCCAGATCGATTCGGTAATTAACTGGAAAGAAGAAGTCTTGGAAGGCGATACAGAAATTTCCCCATCTGGGCCAGCATGCCCGGTTATTCCTAAACCACATGGCGGGCATTCCTTCCAATAACTCTGGCATAGCCTGTAGAAGGCGGTCAGGAGCGATGCCTTGGGATTCTCGAATCTCCTCTAATCTTTCGAGAAAGGCGGGGTCAGTGGTCCCATCAAAGGTCACTCGCCAGTCCCTCACTCTTAGTGGAGCCATCCCTATACTCGGGGTTGGCGGCAGTGGGGCGGCCTGTGCTCCCACGAGGGTCCCGGTGAGCGCATGTGTCATGATCGGACTCCCGGTGCTCGTCACTGTTATCGTTGGTACGATTGTCGACTGGGCGGTGGCTGTAACGGCTCCTGTCGTTGTCGTGGGAAACGAAAACGGATTTGTGACGGCTGGCGCTGGTGATGCTGCCCGTCCTTCTCGGAGAAACTTTATGATCCTCCTTCGCTTCTCGTCGACGGTGCCGGTTGTATCTAACCGGAATCTAGTGAGCTCGGTGTCTAGCTCTTCTTTTCGTAGTTGATATACCCATCCGACGCGGGTGTCGTTGGGGTCACTTCCTGTACCTGGACTCAGAGGCAGTGGGCATGTGGCCGGCCCTGTGGTGGTCACTGGCACGCTAGTGGGGCTTCCCAGTTCTGTCGGCATCTTAGGTGAATATTCGGAACTCGTACGTCTTATTTGTCCCACTGTCGAAACTTATTTTTCTTGGCTGGCACGTCTTACTTGGTTCACAGTCGGAACTTCACTCTCCAGCTTCTCGAGAACGGTATGTCTTATCGATGAACGGATGGCGGGATCGCTTCTGCGCAATCGATTACCAGTGACGGGGATATCTTACGGCGCTGGCTCTCTTCTAAGCCGAATTTGACAATCTGTCAAAATTGACAGGTCGGTAGCCTATGACGGATTTTGGTGTGTACCCCGGAAACTTTCAACGGTTCCTACTCTCGGGCTGTCTGTCTCTTTTAAGACCTGGTATCTTGCAAATGGTCAACACAGTCAGTAAACGGATGACTGAAACGGATTCTGCGCCCCTGAAAACCTATTGACGGAGGGGTCACTCGACCTGCTGACTCTCTTTTGAGTCGAAGTTGACAATCTGTCAAAGATGACAGGTCGATGGCCTGTAATGAAATTCGGTGTTGCACACTCTGTGGAATCAGTTATAGCGATTCCCAACCGTCTCTATCTTACGAACTTGCTTTTTCTTTCTCAACTCCAGTATCTAGTTAACGGTTCGCCTGAACGGGAAACTGATGATGGCAATCGATTCTACACCCCCGAAAACCTATTCAACGAGGGGTCACTCGGCATATGGACTCTCTTTTGAGCCGAGGTTGACATCTGTCAAAATTGACAGGTCTGCCGATTTCAGTATATTTTGATGCGGTTTGACCAACGGAGCTTATTTCAGGGCTTTTTGACGGACTATGAGCTTTGGAATACTGATTTGACTTGGAAACGGACTCTGACCTACTTTTTAATTTTAGCAGGCTTGTTATACTATATAAAAACCGGTCCCTGCTCGGGCGCCAAATTTGTAAGGGTCTTTTCCCCCTTTTCCTTTTCTTGGCGCTTTCCTATCAAACTCTAAAATTCCCTCGGGCGCCACCTTTAGCTTTATAGTGGAAAAAGGCCACTTTTGCTCCGGGCAGTCTCAGTGAAGGAAATAAACACTCCAGGGGTCAGTATAGTATGGACAATACGGGGCCAGAAGGGCAGGCTTTAATTGCCCTTATCTGGGTTTCGTACCTGGGTGCTGACTGCACAATCAGTTGTTTAACTCGGAGCTCTGAATCAATTATTAAATAAAACAAAGGTCAGTTCCAAGTCATCCATAACAATTTATTATCTACTACTCTTTACAAGCTGGCTAGCGGTAGCCTTCAGGACTATAAATAACACGGCAAGCTATACTATGGAAGGGGGAAGGGGTGTAAAGCGTACTAAGGCGGGTATAGCCAGTTACTCAAAGCTCATGCGGGAAAAGATTCAAAATGTAGTATAAAAGCTCAAAAGGACGGGGTGCAAACACGGTATAACAACATCAAAGCAAAGCGAGTCTCTACTGGTAAGTTTACGAACGGCCATACATATGAGAGGAGTGAGTATTTTGACGTTGTGCGTGTGTGAGGGCCTTTAGTGTTTCCTGAGATTCCCTGTATACGGTGAATCCCCTATTGACGGTCTCCCGAATGTCTATTCTACGCGGCTGTTAGTGTGGCGAGGCCCTCATTAGTGCCTTGCGACCCAACTGACAGTTTTCCCTTTTTCGGCTAACTACCAACTCTCTTTGCGACTTTCCGGCTTCTAACTTACACGACTGTTAGTGTGGCGAGGCCCTCATTAGTGCCTTGCGACCCAACTGACAGGTTTCCCTTTTTCGGCTAACTACCAATTCTCTTTGCGACTTTCCGGCTTCTAACCTACACGACTGTTAGTGTGGCGAGGCCCTCATTAGTGCCTTGCGACCCAACTGATAGTTTTCCCTTTTTCTGCTAACTACCAATTCTCTTTGCGACTTTCCGGCTTCTAACCTACACAACTGTTAGTGTGGCGAGGCCCTCATTAGTGCCTTGCGACCCAACTGACAGTTTTCCCTTTTTCGGCTAACTACCAATTCTCTTTGCGACTTTCCGGCTTCTAACCTACACGACTGTTAGTGTGGCGAGGCCCTCATTAGTGCCTTGCGACCCAACTGCATTTTCCCTTCTTTCGGCTAACTCACCCTTTTTCGTGTTTATTTAGACGAAGGTCCCCACTTACGAAACCGGTCACTACTACTTACTCATAGAATTGATATTCTCACCGATTTCTTCGAAACTTCCGATCACGACTACTGAACTACTTTTACTCGTGGTGGTCACTCTGGCTTCTCGAACGGTACTATCAAGTGCTTGCGTTCTGAACTATACTTCGGCAAACTTTTCCCCCTCTACTGATTAGATTAAATCTATGCGCGGACTGATCGCGAGCGACATCGCCATTTATCAATATCGTGTACCTTATACCTTCTACCTTCCTGCGAATATTTACCAAGTCCAACTTCGGGTGTTCTCGTGGTCTCTCTCGGGCCTGGCTCTGCTGTTCTCCCTGGCGTGTTGGCTGGCTTTGCTGCTTCGTGACGTCAACGGCTGGTCGGACACAGTGTCATGTTCTCGGTGGTGACGGCTGGGCTATTTCTCTGCGTGGCGATTGGACTGTTGGCTCGTACGTGAATGAATCGCGATCCCCGTGGAGACTTTTGATTTTCGAGTTTTGCGTTCGTTTCAAGCGCTTGCTCCAGAGTGGGGCGGGTGACGTACGATTGCTTTGTTTCGCTATGTGTTCCGTGGTGTTTTACGTAATCGATTCGGGAGGGCTATTTATTACGAAATGTGTAATTCATGCTTCGCGAATTTATGTCGGACAAGAATGATATTTTTCCGATTAGTATTAACGGAGATAGGGCTTTTATTTCTTTATTTACACTCGGAGCTTGTGAGACTGTTGAAATGGATGAAAAACTATTGTAAATGAATAGAACCCTAGTAACTTCGTTACAAATTTCTTTATTTATATTTTTTAATTTTACTTCAACTAATACTAATTTTCTACTTTCAGAAAACTACTTGTGCTGGACTTCAAGAAAAACAAGTTCTACAACGATAACTATTATTTACAACTATTAGTACTACGTTCTTTTGTTCCAGAAAAACTTGACTTGGACTTCTTTTCGGATCAAGAGAGAAAACTTTTCTAGATATCTTAATATATGACATTTTATATTTTATTATTATCGTACTTTCATTTTATATTTTATACTGATATTATCTTCAATTATCAATTAGATTTTTATCATTATTGGTACTGCTTTCAATTATACTGTTTTTTTATCTTTCCTATCTTTTCTTTCAGTTGTTCTTTATATTCATATAAGCTATTTACAACAAACTCTTGAAATTGATAATTATGTATTATTCATTCTTTTTGTGGCTTTTTTGTCTTTTAAAATTTACAACTGGCATAACATAACATAACAATATATATATATATATATATATATATATATATATATATATATATATATATATATATCTGTTTAATGCATAAAACTGCATTTTTTACAGGTAACTCAACTTCATGCAAATTGCGGATTCACTGGAAGTGACATGAACTTTCGATTGTTAAATGGGACACCTGGTATATTTTCAGTTTTTTTGTCTCGATATGACATTTGTTACTGTTTGTAACCTCTTTTTATTTTATTTTTTCGCAATACATTTTTATTCTAGAGGACTATGGATACGTTCAATATCAGTCCTAAAATGTTTGTGGAAATACAACTTTAATGTTTTCGATCAAAATGTTTCAGTCATGTGACGTTTGATTTTAAAATTTTTATAACTTTTTTTCTTCAAATGGCAACATAGTGGCTCGTCGTGTTAGGAAAAAAGGGTATTTTATTACAATTAATTTGATACCGCACTCTATTTGGTTGTAAGAAAACTTTCGATTAAAAACTGAAAATACCATAACGTTAGAAATTTTTTGAAATGAAGCACCTGTTGAAAATGGAAAAATCATATTGAAACTATCTATTAACATATCTTAAGGGTTCCAGATGTTCAAAGTGACCTCCATCTTGTTGCTGACAGAGGCGAACTTTTCTTATTGTTGCTCTTACAACGTTTCTCAACTGTCTTGGTGTGATTCTATGAATAGCTGTCCTTACTTTGTCCTCTAATTCATGTCGTGTGGCAGGAGGTACATCGTAAACGTCGTTTTCAATGGATCTCCATGAAAAAATCTAGAGGCGTAAGGTCGGGTGACCTGGAAAGTTTTCAAAAAAGGGATAAATAAAGGTATAAATTGAAAACAACCCTATTTTACCTTGCTGGCCACCAAACTGGACCCATATTTCCAATCCAGTTATCGTTGTATGTTTCATGCAAATATTCCGTAACTGCCCTCAGGTTGTGGGGTGGAGCACCATCTTGTTGATAAAATAATCCAACTCGATTTATTAATGGAACTTCGGCCAAGAAATGCTCAATTTCCTGCGTGAGGGAACTTAGATATAAAGCCCCTGTCAGGACACCGTCAAAAATTATAGGGCCTAAGATTCTGTCCCCTAAAATACCAACTCAACAATTGAAACCAACCCTTTATTGAAAATTATCTTCCTCCATCAAGTGTAAATTTGCATCGGACCAATTTAGCTTATTATTTCTGTTGAAATGTCCCAAATTAGTGAAACGGCTTTCGTCAGTATACAGAATTTTATATGGAAATGTGTCACCCTTCAAATATTTTACAATACTCGAGTCTCCTTGCATTATCGTTTTGGTACTGGTGCTGGTGTAGTTGATATCTAAATGAATGATATTTATGTTTTTTCAAAATGTTAGCTGCATAAGTCCACTCCATACAATTCTCCTTCCTCGATAGGATTCTCGATAAAATATTTCCACTCAGTGGAAGTGGCTCAAATTGCCCTACTGGCATATTTTAATGGAAGAAAGAGCCATATGAAGGGGGATAAGATATGAAATGAAATGCATAAAGTACACTAAGTCGTCTTCACAAAAGGTTCAATATAAATTGAAACACAATTGGTAGACCGACAGGCAAAAAACAACTTTTTTCCTAGCAAATACCACGCAGAACGTTAAATGATATTCACCTGACAATCCTTGCAAACTTCCATATAAATGGATATTGTTCGCAAATCTTTTTTTCTGATAAGCTCGATTATATGTAAATTCATGTCGTGTCCGCCCAACAATCCGCATACCGGTTAAGGCTTTTTGGCCGTCATCAGTACGGAGAAGTCACCAGCCAGAGATCCGGAGAGCTCTTGCCGAATCATTTGCGAACAATATCCATTCACATGGAAGTTTGCATGGATTGTCAGGTGAATATCATTCAACGTTCTGCGTGGTATTTGCTAGAAAAGTGGTTGTTTTTCGCCTGTCGGTCTACCAATTGTATTCAAATTTATATTGAACCTTTTGTGAAGACGACTTTGTGTGCTTTATACATTTCATTCCATATCTTATTTCCCTTCATATGGTTTTTCCTTTCATTAAAATATGCCAGTCGGGCAATTTGAGCCACTCCTACTGGGAAGGAATCTTTCATTTGGAATCTTATCGAGGTAGGAGAATTGTATGGAGTGTTTCTTCCTGTCACGTGGTGTCGCCGGTTGGAAGTAATTTTTTCTGACGCACCTAAAGATGTTTAAAGCTCGATGATGATTTTATTTATGTTGTGTCTCGCTTCGGCAAGAGCTCTCCGGATCTCTGGCTGGTGACAACTCCGTACTGATGAGGGCCAGAAATCCTGAAACCGGTATGCGGATTGTTAGGTGGACACGACATGAATTTGAACATAATCGAGCTCATCAGAAAGAAACATTTGCGAACAATATCCATTCATATGGAAGTTTGCATGGATTGTCAGGTGAATATCATTCAACGTTTTGCGTGGTATCTGCTAGGGAAGTAGTAGTTTTTCGCCTGTCGGTCTACCAATTGTGTATCAATTTATATTGGACCTTTTGTAAATACGACTTTGTGTGCTTTATGCATTTCATTTCATATCATATCCCCCTCCATATGGCTGTTTCTTTCATAAAAATATGCCAGTCGGGTAATTTGAGCCACTCCTACTGGGAAGGAATCTCTTATTTAGAATCCTATCGAGTTAGGAGAATTGTATTGAGTGTTTCTTTCTGCCACTGGGTGTGGCCGGTGGAACGTTATCTTTTCCGATGCACCTAAAGATGTTTTAAGCTCGATGATGATTTTATTTCTTTTCAATAATATTTTTTATAGAGTTGAATCTATGAAGCGTAGTTCTCAGAATATTAACAACATTTTGTATGTGTTTGTTCCATCTAAGATGTTGGTCGATAGTTATACCGATCGAGGAACTATTGAAGAGGTTAATATTTTAAGTTGAATATTGTATAGAAATATTTTCTTGGAAAAGATTATTAGAAGAATTCGCCTCATTTATTTGTATGAGTTCTCAATTGAGAAAAATAAACAAATAAAAATCTTGATGAAAAAACATATACCTTTTTTTTTCTTCTGAGTTAGGGTCCACAATATCTTTTCGATGTACTTCAATTTCCAGCATTGCTTTTGCTTTGAAAGTGGTTATTTTCTTTGAGATATGATAGGAAAAATAACTCAATACTTAACGTAGATCCATTGATTTTCAGATATATATATATATTTATTCGATATTCAATTAAGAATGTTTTCCTTTTCAACAAGAATATTTCCCAAGAGGTAATCTTAAGTTTATTTTGCATTCGTGAATTATTCCATATCCTGTTCATATTCAGAAGGAAAAATAGCCTTATACTTATTCCAAACCCAAATTATGTCATTACTTGGTGGTTAATTTCATCTAACGCCGACTGTCTATAATGATCTAATCAATTTGGTGTCATAAATTCGTGCTCATTCTGGAAGTAATGTGTGTTTGGTCAAAGAGTCGCACAGAAAATTATAGTGATTCTTCTGAAAGAGGCGATGTGGAAAGTGCGGATGAGAAGGATGGGTAATTATTGGAGAACTCCATGAACAGTATGAGATGAATTTTGAATAGGGTGAACAACAGAGATGAAAATTGTCATTCTCGATACTCCTTTGGTAATTATAATTTTTCATAATCAGAAAACGAAATTAAATGGACCGTGGATTCTATACAGGGAAAAATAATCTGATTTCCTCTTCAGATGGCATGATCAAATATCCAGATCATATCACACAACTCTTTCCAGAAAAAAACACACACTAATAGATATCTCAACTATAACTCGAACTATCACGCGAGTGTCAGAAATGGTATATTTGAAGGCATCCACAATAGAACATGAATGATATGCCATTCAATGGAAAATCTAGAAGAATAAATTGTGTTCATTTGATCCATACTGAAGAACAATGAGTATCCATATGAATTCATAAAAAATACTCTCAATGAAATTACAAGGAACAATACACAAAACAACCGAGCAATGAATCTAGTACAGAAACAACCGCCAATACTTCCCAAAAATAACATAATACCTTATGTCCCCAGATTATCTGAAAGGATTGGTAACCAGTATGACTTCAGAACAACTTACACATTGAGATTCATTCTTACACAACCGAAGCCAAAAAACAGAGGGGAAGATTTGAAAAAAACGTGTCTACAATATAATTTGTTTCTGTGGAGAAAGTTATTGGTGAGACATCAAGACCGATGATAATTATCGAGATTATATTGAGAATCGACGGATCTTAGATTCAAAATGGTCAGAACATATTTTCAAATCCAATGGCGACCACATAGTAGAATGGAATAAAACGACAATCCCAGCTATATAACCTCATAACAAGAAGAAAAAACATTCTACTGTGTGGTGAAAACTATATGGTTGGTTGGATGGAAAATGTTTCATGCGCAGATATTGAATCCTGCCTTTTGTTAGGTTCTATGTACAGAGAATGTAACCTTTCAATGAAAACATTTATTATTATTATTATTATTATATATCGAAAAATTCTTTTGATATGGATCACAAATGGAAACCTTTTTTGAAATAATAAAATACTTTTTGTATTTCGTGCAAATAGTTTGTTTATCGCAGAGCGCTTTCGACCTAGAAGGTCATTTTCAGTGCCTTCCTACAAAGTAAGTGGGTGGGTGAAACTGGATTGTGTTTTTTTTGTGAACTTATTGGTTCGAAAACTTTGAGTAATACTTACTCGTCAGGTTAGCACAGGGAGGAATTCATAAAGTATCGATATTCACAATGTAAAAAAAATTGAAATTGTTAAAAGAGATAAAATTTTAATAAAATGAAAGTTCCTAAATATCACAGTAGGTAGAGACAAGGTTCTACTCAAACAAGCAGAATAAATGCAGAAGAAGAAATATCAATCAATTTTGTTCTGTGTTTCTGTGGTGGCAATCATACAATGCAGACTGTCAGGTTCAGATGTAACTTTCTAACCTAAGTTTTCAGGAGTCCATGTAGAGGAATGAAAGACCTGTATGAGTTTTCTTTTATATTTTAACGAAGATTATTGTTGACTTGTTCTTCTTCGATCTTTCGAAAAGTCCAGTATGTGACTCCATGTAAAATGGGTGAAACGACTTCAGTTGAATGTGTGAATTTATATTGGGGCTGACATTGTGTTTATTTACTTTCAGATGATGACCAGAGGAGAAATGTTTGTTTTTGTTCAGGTTTTCATTCAAGCGGACATTCAGAGGTCTGCAGGTTCTACCTGTGAAGGGATAATACAATAAAGAAATGCATAGTTTGAAAGAAGTAGCCCACAATAACGGTAACGATCCCAACGTGATCAACTACCTCATACAAAAATTCAGAAATTAAATGGAGAAGAAACTTAGCGTCTCCAATCATCCGTAGTATAGAGGAATATATTTCAATACTCCTTGAGTATCACAAGAAATATACTAATGTATGAAATGTGAGGTGTACAACATGGAAATTTCCTATAAGACTAATAATAACCTGAGTCGATATTTGAAATTAAATGGTACAAATTATCAAAAAGTAGTATTCATAGATTAAATTGCAATGACTGTGATGCATCCTACATCGGTAGAACCTGCAGACCCCTGAATATCACAAACATTCCTCTTTTGTTCATCATCTGAAAGTAAATAAACACGGTTTAGCCCCAATATAAATTTTACATGGAGTCATTTCAAAGAATTACAACAGACTGGATTTTTCGGAACATCAACTTATCGTGGAAGAACTAGCCAACAATAATATCTGTTCAAATCTAAAAGAAAACTAGAACAGGTCTTTCATGCCTCTAGATAGACGTTTAAAATTTAGGTTAGAAAGTCACATCTGAACGTCTTTCTCTCTCTTTCTTGCTCTCTCTATTTTTTTGGACCTTGCTTCCTAGTGGCGCACTTGCTCAGCTCTCTTACTGTCACCTAGTTTAATGAGAGGCTTCGTCCTTTGGATGCATACGTCTTGCTGTGGGCAATTATGAATCCATATATTATACTTTTTTATGTTTCATGACTTAATTCCAATGGTATGTTGGTTTCTTCTCCTTCTTTTGCTTGTTTGTTCATCTTCTTGTGAGCTGGAAGGTCAGTTATTGGAAATATAGTACTAACAAAGGAATAACTCTTCTTGCTACGGAGCAGAGGCAAAGCATTTCATAACCATAGAGCTGCCTCGGATAAAAAAAAACGGGATTGGTGAGAATGAAAGTGGGAATTTTTTGATATATATATATATATATATATATATATATATATATATATATATATATATATATATATATATATATATATTGTTATGTTAGGAAGGGCCATTTATATATTTTAAAGATGAAAAAAAAATAATTTCATAAATAAACCACAGAAATAATAAATATTTAATAGTTAGTAGTTCATGAAAAATTGTTTTATATTTTTTTTTTGGATTCTATTTCCTTCATGAAGCCTCTGTATGATATTGATAGGTAAAAATATACAAATACTATAATGCAATCATTTTCATACATTGTCAAAATGATTACAACCTATAATTGTTTAAAATACAACAAAAGTCTAGATTTACGAAATCATTCTGAATTAAATGTGATCAACAAGATTATAAGTTCGAAACATACATTATATTAAATTGTATTTAACTAGAAATAGCCAATGGGAGAACAACAAACTTCTTGATGATAATAGCCAATCAGGGAACAGGATGGTCAGATAAAAGATTTGAAATTGTGGAAAAGTAAGAACTGAGAAATGTCAAGAATAATTATCATAAAATATTGTATTTAGATTATAAGAAATGTAAAATATATTCGTTCATAAGTTTTCTCATATAACACCAAATCAATGGAAGTGCGACAAGGAAGTGCACGAGTTTGAAAATTCAAATAAAATGGACGAAACAGAAATGGTATCCAAGGGATGAAAAAACCAAGCTGATTGAGATTGAGAATTTTTTTTTTGAAGAGAAGCCAGGTACAAAATTTTTATGAAAGGAATTTAGAACTTCTATTCATGAGAATATAGTTTTTCAACAATAAAAAAACCAATACAACTTCTGAATAATCTCTATACAAAATGAACAAGGATAAAAGAATATTACCTTTTTTGGTTATCCACATGAAACTTGTCCAAGCTGATTTAATGGATTTTGGAGGGTTCCTTTTGAAATGATTAGTTCCTGAGAGGAGTGGATGAAATTGGAATTCAGATTATGCCAGGTATTGCATCAGCGACAGTTCCAGCTCCAGGTAAGAACATTAAGTGCGCATCACAAATTGAATCACTTCACAAAATAACTCATATCTCTGAAGAACTCTATGATTTGGTATTGAACTATAAAAGAATTCTTCCAACTCTAAAGAAAGAAGTGAGGTTATATTTACATATCCTTCACTGTTTTCCATCATTTTATAAAGAAAATTCAATTGATCATAGTTATAAGTTATCTTTTGCAGGCCAGGTTAAGATAAGTTTTCCTGAATAAAGGAAATAATTGTTTTTTGATGGTTTTTGGTTTATTTTCCACAATGATATGCAAATATTTTATAATGAACTGAAAATAGTTCGACTGACAGCAAAACAGGCAGTGGCTCTATCGCCAGTACCGGCTCCTGAGGCGAAGGCGTACCAACTGAGATTAGTCGTGGTGAGAAAAGTAATAATAATTGGCAACAACGTGGCGAGAAAACAGTAACGTTAGCTGGCAATTATTATTTCACTCCTAAACAGGTAAAAATAGGGATAAATGTTTTTAAAAATGATATAGGTTTGTTTTCTGGAATTCAAATTAGGCAAGATCAGTATAAATTAACAAATAAAGAAAAAAGAGGAACAATAAACAAAAATGGTCTAACAATAAAAATAGTAGATGGTGAAGAACTATACGTTATCACAAAGGGATTGGCAGAACAGGTGATTACATATATACATCAGAAATACATACATATAGGAATTAGAAAAGTTTGGTTAATATTTAGAGAAAACTATATGAGTTCACAAGATTTGGAATTAACTAAAAAAATCATAGCCATATGTCAAGTTTGTCAATTAAGTAAATATAAGAATAAAATTAATAAAAATGAAACAAAAAGTATTATTACAACAAAACCTTCACAAATAATATCAATAGATTTTGTAAGTAATTTGATACCAACGTACAACAATAATAAACATATATTTGTAATAGTGGATCATTTTTCAAAATTTATCAAAATATATTCTACAAAAAGGACTAATTTTGAAACTGTTAAGAATCTTTTGACAAAATTCATAGTAGAAATAAGGAAACCTAAACAAATTATTTTAGACAATGCTACATACTTTACTAATGAACAAATGAAAAATTTCTCACAGAGTGTGGGAAAACAATTGAATTTCACTAGTATTAGACATCCATCATCAAACCCAACAGAAAGATATATACAGAAGGTAATCAAGTATTTGAGATTGACGTCGCAGCAAAATCATAAAACATGGGATGAAAAATTAGAGATAATAGAAAAATATTTTAATGAAGTACCTACCACTATTACGAAAGAATGTCCTATATACATCATGACAGGAAAAATGCCTGAAAGAGAATGGACCATGAATGAAAGAAATATGCAAGGAATAATATATAAAATAAATATAAGAATTAGAAGAAATGCTGATGAATATATAAAGAGGGGAAAATAAAAGAGTAACTGGAAGGACAATGTTAAAGAAGGGAGAGTTAGTCATTATAAAAGCACTAAGAATACCAAATAAAAGACTTGGTATTTGTGCAAAGTTTTTAATGCCATTTGAAGGACCCTATGAGGTTGACAATGAGAATGCAATAAATAGCTATAGGTTAATACATCCTCAGACAAGGCAATTGAGAGGAATATTCAATATTGAGAATGTTTACAAATATAAAACATAAATATAAAATATTGTTATGAATATCAATTTAAAAGTAAAAAGAAAAAAAAATATGTTCTGTAAATGATAGTTATCGTTGAAAAACTAGTTTTTTTTTTTTGGTGGGAAATCCAGTATAGGTAGTTTCCTGAAATTAGAAAAATAGTAATAATCAATGTAGATTTAATAACTGTAAATAAAGAAATGGATATTCAAGGTTTTCTAACTAGTAGAAAAATATTGAATATAAATTAAGGAATGTTGTTATGTTAGGAAGGACCAGTTATATATTTCAAAGATGAAAAAGAAATGATTTCATGAATAAACCACAGAAATAATAAATATTTAATAGTTAGTAGTTCATCGGAAATTGTTTAAAAATTTTTTTCGAGATTCTATTAATTAAAATTCAAATAAAATGGACAAAACAGAAATGGTATCCAAGGGATGAAAAAACAAAGCTGAAGGAGACTGAGAATTTTTTTTGAAGAGAAGCCAGGTACAAAATTTGAATGAAAGAAATTTAGAACTTTCATTAATGAGAAGATAGTTTTTCAACAATGAAAAAACCAATACAACTTCTGTATAATCTCTATACAAAATAAACAAGCATAAAAGAAGATTACCTTTATTGATTATCCACATGAAACTTGTCCAAGTTGATATCATGGATTTTGGAGGGTTCCTTTTGAAATGGTTAGTTCCTGAGAGGAGTGGATGGAATTGGAATTCAGATTATGCCAGGTATTGCATCAGCGACAGTTCCAGCTCCAGGTATAAACTTTTAGTGCACATCACGAACTGAATCACTTCACAAAATAACTCATATCTCTGAAGAACTCTATGATTTGGCATTGGACTATAAAAGAATTCTTCCAACTCTAAAGAAAGAAGTGAGGTTATATTCACATATCCTTCACTGTTTTCCACTATTTTATGAAAAATTGTCAATTGATCATAGTTATAAGTTATCTTTCGCAGGCGATGTTGATATGAGTTTTCCTGAATAAAGGAAATCATTGTTTTCTGATAGTTTTTGGTTTATTTTCCACAATGATATGCAAATATTTTACTTATAAACAATGAACTGAAAATAGTTCGACTGACAGCAAAACAGGCAGTGGCTCTATTGCCAGTACCGGCTCCTGAGGCGAAGGCGTACCAACTGAGATTAGTCGTGGTGAGAAAAGTAATAATAATTGGCAACAACGTGGCGAGAAAACAGTAACGTTAGCTGGCAATTATTATTTCATAACAGTTTTATCATATCACAATATAACAATTGGCTTCCTATCTCGGAGCTGAATTGCCTACATAAGTATTAGAGGTATACCAAAATTGAAATAACAATATATTATACAGGGCGAAAATAATGATCATAACAAATCATAATAACAAAATTTTACCTATTATAATAATTGTCGCCCAATAAAGAGCAATAAAAATTAATAACAAATAGTATTCCATAACAATATATATATATATATATATATATATATATATATATATATATATATATATATATATATATATATATATTTATATATATTACAAAGTTGGGTAAATATAAGATGTGATAAAACGGAAAAAATTGGATGAATATTCATGTGATATAGTTTGAAATCATCTGTAATACGAGAACTACGAAATGAGCCACCTAAGCCATACTAGCTTGTGTTGAACTCGAATTTAAGATAACTAAATTTGTTGAAGGTACTTACAATTCTATATAGTTCCAAATATAACATAAAAAAACAAAATTCTTCAAAATATTACTATGTGAGATTGAGAGTGTTGAGAAGGAAATGGAAGGAAAAATCTGATATAGCTGATCAGCTGAAATAATCAAATTTAATATAAAATATACATAAATTATCCATCCTCATTATTGTATGAAGAGAGATAAATTTACTTCCCATTCACATGTTTATGAATTTATTATTTTTATGAAATTATGGAAGTTGCTGTTTATGAAGGTCTTGAGTTTGAGTTTGTTTATTTTATTGTTTTAATAGTTTTTTAGATCGATGGGTAAAATATTATAAAATTTTGGGCCGCAGTAAAAAACGAATTTTTGCACAGTGCTATTCAAACAGAGAGATTTTCTATATGTCGTGTGTTGTAAGTGTGGAATTCAATAGAGAGTGGATTTTTGAATATCTATAACAATCATTGAAGAATAAAATATACGCGACTCGTGATATAGTGTTTCAGTAGAATATCGTTTCGGTTTCTTCACGATTATTTTTATAAAAGTATTCTGGGTCGTTTCCAAGTTATGGAGAGACGTTTAATACATTACACCCCAAACTATAATACAGAATTTTATTACAGATTCTGCCAGAGCATTATATACAAGGAGCAAGGTTTTTTTGTTCAGAATTTCTCTTAGTAGTAAGAACTTATATATGAGTTTTTTAGTCTTTTATTCACATACTCGACATGGTCAGTCCATTTGGGGTGCTCATCTGGAATCAAACCAAGATATTTTATGGATCTTACTCTGTCAA
This sequence comes from Gonioctena quinquepunctata, assembly GCA_018342105.1. Taxonomy (NCBI): domain Eukaryota; kingdom Metazoa; phylum Arthropoda; class Insecta; order Coleoptera; family Chrysomelidae; genus Gonioctena; species Gonioctena quinquepunctata. The sequence continues at coordinate 169,843 of JAFIRS010000179.1, forward strand.
CATGTGGACAGTTGCAAGATGAACCATTTCCAGTACATTGAAATATGATGGTTGATTTATCAAGTTGGCCTTTTGTGAAGAGGAGAATGTTATAAAATAAGTTTTTGTTATATTCAAACCAAGTAAGTTATAATCCACCCAATGCTTTATTTTAGTTTGATTTGATTCTGATGTAGCGATAACTCCTCTCTGAGAGTTACCTGAACATAAGAAGACGGTATCATCAGTATAAGAGATTATGGATGCTTTCACAGATTTAATCTTCATGATGGTATTTATATAAATCAAAAAGAGGAGTGGACCCAAAACTGGTCCCATAGAAACACCCATAGTCACTGGTAGCAACTCACTACTGACATTGTCTTTCAGCACACTTTGTAGCCTATTGGACAGACAATTGAGTGAATGTTCCTTATAGTTTCCACTAATATTCTATCAGGACCTGCTACAGATTTATTATTCAGAGGAGATATTACTGAAATTAATTCGTTTTCACTAACAGGTTGCAGAAAGATAGAATTATTCACCCAAGTGTTTGACATCTTCAATTTTCATTGCCATATATATATATATATATATATATATATATATATATATATATATATAGATTGACGAGTTCCGGGACATTTTTTCTGGTTTAAAGTATGATTCAGGGACAACTGTATAGTTCCGGGTCAGTCCTGGAAGTTTTTTATATAATACGCATAGTTCAGGGACGTCCCGGAAGTTTTTTATGTTTAATGAATACTTCCAGGACATGAATTGAGAACTCATGTTTTATAACTAAAATACCTGCAGGAGATGTTTTCAAAAGTTGGCGCAATACCCTACGATAATGGGGTAGAAAATTATTTCTGTTTATTTATCTGTCTGAATCAAATCTTGTAATTGAATTTTGACCCACTTCTAGTCGTCCGATAAACTTGAAATTTGACACAGGTTTATAATATGCACTATGAAATTTTTGTTAGATAATGAACAAAATGGCGACTTCATGAATTTTTTGTCGAAGTTGAAAAATTCAAGATAGCAGCTCAATATAGCGGACGAATTTCGTGATTCTATTTAAAATTCGTTTTTGGGGATTCAAGGTAACGGCTCCAAAATGATGAACGAGTTTAGTGATTATGATTCGATTCCGTAATAATTCGAGATAAATTTGTTGTTGAAACCCGATAATTCAAGATGACGTATTTCATAAATGACTGGGGAGAATTGAACAAAAATGAATGGAAAAAAAAAGAAATGCTTTTATTGAAATGCATTGAAAAGAAATTTTGTTTTTCCAAATGTGTCGCCTACAACATATCCAAAAACGCAAGAATACCAAACCAAACCAAAAACGCGGCAAGTTTTGAATCTGCCCCTGATATGTCTACAATTTTTTTTTCTTTTTAATGCATTTTAATAGAAGCTCACCTTTAGAAAAGCTTAATTAATTTTTATCCATATCTGAACCATTGAGCGAAAAATAGTAGGTATACTTCATTTTGATTTGAACTCTCATAAACTTGAAATTTATAGGAAACGTGTTATCTGGTATGAATAATTGTCAGTTTTTGGTAACATACTAACAGATTGTATACATATTGGAAACACGAACGTCTAAAATTTTAATATCCAAATAGTTTTTCGGAGAACTGAGAACACACTTCTGACTGACAAACTGCTCCAGGAACGCATTGAAATAGTTGAGTAAATAACGTTTTCCTGCGACCTCGTATTAAAGAGTCTGTTTGATCTACACGAAATCGATCGTTAATGACTTTTATTAACCATCAGTTTCACTTTTAATGCATAATTGTGATATATGCAATCTAACATACACCAAAATCGACCATTAATAATCAGTAAATGGTAGATTTGGTCCATTAATGTTTAATTGTGGAATAGGCAACTAAATATAAACGAATTCGAATATTATCAAATGTTGATGAAAAAATTTTGTAATCAACTCGTATATTGAAACGGCGATTGATGATCTCAACATTAACGGCGCATTAAAATATCTCGATCACTAATCGCCACCATTAATATACTAGTTGATTAAATAACTATTTCCGACGACCTCTTATCAACTAGTCTGTTTAATCTACACGGAATCGATCGTCAATGACTCCTATTAACCTTCGATTTCTCTTTTAATGCAAAATTGTGATATATGCAACTAAACATACACCGAAATCGACCATTAAAAACCTTTAAATGGTCGATTTGGTCCATTAATGTATAATTGTGGTATAGGAAACTAAACATACACCAATTCGAATATTATTCAAATGTCAAATCATATTACCTTCGCGCTGTCAAATTTATGTATTTTAAAATCCAAATATTGTAAGTTTCCCCCTAGTTGAAGGGAATTAATATCGAAAATTTCACGATGACCCCAGGAACGAGGTCGACGGAATTTTTTTGTAATCAACTCGTATATTAAAATGGCGATTAATGATCTCGAACATTAATTCGCTCGCTTCGCTCTCGCGTTGAAATATATCGATCATTAATCGCCACAATTAATACACTAATTGATTAAATAACTATTTTACCGTTTCACTTGTGAGGTAGCATTTTTCACACATGCTTCTAAAAATACTTGGACAGCTACTGTCATCTCAATAGTATAGAGTTAGAGCTGTATGAAATCATCATTTTCAATCGGTGAAAAAAAGAAATACTTATTCATTATAGAACAGAAAATGACAATGTCGCAACACATACCAAATATATATTTGTAAATTGATTAGTTCCGGGACATTTTATTGGGTTTAATGTATGATTCCGGGACAATTGTAATGTTCCAGATCAGTGTAGATATATTTTTAAGTTAGTGAATACGCGGTACGGTACTAGAAAATGTAGCGTATTTGGTACATATATATATATGATAGGTATTAGTTGTTTTGCCATTGTAATAATCTATGTATTACATGTATATCAAATACCGATCTTTTCTGTTCAATCGTCCAAGACAAACTATCTCTTTCCACTTCAGTGTATGGTACAATGTAATATCTATCAAGATTCACTGAAGTCTCACTCATTAAGGTTTCAGAATACCCGCGATTATTCTGTTTCTGAACCGCAAGGCGTTGACGGTCTTGGATACAAATGTAGAAATTAAATACTTTTTTCTTATTAAATGCATTTTAATGAAAGCTTACCTTTCGAAAATGTTTAATTCATTTTTATTAATATTTAAACCATTTAGCGAAAAATAGTATACTTCATTTTGATTTGAACACTCATATGATACTCATGGAAAACGTTATTTGCTATGTAGACTTATCGGTTATTGGTAAAATACTTACAGATTTTATACATATTGGAAAAACGAACGTGTATAATTTTAACTTCCAAATAGTTTTTCGAGGAACTGATAACACACTTCTGATTGACATACGAAGGGGCAATGGTGAGTGTTTGAATGGCATGACCAACAAGTGAATTTGCTACAGGAATTCATAGAAATAGGGTCTTTACAGAATATCTATCAGATGTAGTTCAATGTCCAGCGTGGCTTTAGCCGGGGAAGTAGTTCTTTTCTGTTAGACATTCACAAAAAATAACTTCATTTTTATCGTGGATTTTTCAATTCACAGAAAAATCTTTTTATCAATTTTCAATTGAGAATGTTTCCCTTTTCAACGTGTTTACTGTTTTTCTTGTGAGGTGGCATTTTTTTCACACATGCTTGTGAATATGCTTGGATAGCTACTGTCATCTCAATAGTATATAGTTACAGCTATATGAAATCACCATTTACGATCGGTGAAAAAGAGACATACGTATTCATTATAGAACAGAAATTATCAATCTCGCAACCCATACCAGATATATATTTATAAATTGATTAGTTCTGGAACATTTTCTTGTATTTGATGTATGATTCCGGCACAGGGTGGAAATATTTTTATGCTAGTGAATACGCGGTAAGGTACCAGAAAATGTAGCGTATTTGGTAGATATATAGATGATAGGTATTAGTTGTTTTGCCATTGTAATTATCTATGTATTACATGTATATTCAATACCGATCTTTACTGTTCAATCGTCCAAGAAAAACTGTCTCTTTCCACTTAGTGAATAGTACAATGCGCGATATCTATCAAGATTCACTGAAGTCGCATTCATTAAGGTTTCAGTATACCCGCGATTATTCTGTTTCTGAACCGCAAGGCGTTGACGGTCTTGGATTCAAATGCGGCCGTCCTGTGGAAATTAAAGTTTTTTTTCTTATTGAATGCATTTTAATAAAAGCTTACCTTTCGAAAATGTTTAATTCATTTTTATTCATATCTAAACCATTTAGAGAAAAATAATATACTTCATTTTGATTTGAACACTCATAAACTTGATACTTATGGGAAACGTTATCAGTATGTATACCTATCAGTTTTTGGGGAAATACTGACAGATTTTATAAATATTGAAAAAAAGAACATGTATAATTTCAATTTTCAAATGGTTTTTCGAAACACTGAAAACACACTTCTGATTGACAAACTGACATACGAAGGGGCAATAGTGAGTATTTGAAAGACAAGACCAACAAGTGAAATTGCTCCAGAAATTCATTGGAATAGTTGAGTAAATAACGTTTTCCGGCGACCTCGTATCAACGAGTCTGTATAATCTACACGAAATCAATCGTTAATGACTCCTATCAACCTTCGAAGTATCTTTTAATGCATAATTGTGATATAGGCAACCAAACTTACACCAAAATCGACCACGAATAATCTGTAAATGGCCGATTTGGTCCATTAATGTATAATTGTGTTTTAGGCAACTAAACATACTCGAATTTTAATATTATTCAAATGTCGATGAAAAAATTTTGTAATCAACTCCTATTTTGAAACGGCGATAAATAATCTCGAACATAACGCGCTCGACTCGTTCTCGCGTTAAAATATCTCGATCATTAATCGCCACCCTATAAACTAGTTGATGAAATAACTATTTTACCATTTCAATAGTATAGAGCTACAGCTATATGAAATCATCATTTACAATCGGTGAAAAAGATAAATACTTATTCATTATAGAACAGAAAATAACAATGTCGCAACACATACCAGATATATATTTGTAAATTGATTAGTTCTGAGACATTTTCTTGGGTTTAATGTATGATTCCGGGACAATTGTATAGTTCCAGATCAGTGTAGACAGATTTTTATGTTAAGGGGCCAAAACCTTTGGTAGATATATAGATGAAAGATATTAATTGTTTTGCCATTGTAATAATCTATGTTTTACATATATATTCAATACCGATCTTTACTGTTCAATCGTCCAAGACAAACTGTCTCTTTCCACTTCATTTGATGGTAGAATATGATATCTATCAAGATTCACTGAAGTCTCATTCATTAAGGTTTCAGTATACCTGCAATTATTCTGTTTCTGAACCGCAAGGCGTTGACGGTCTTGGATACAAATGGCCGTCCTGTAGAAATTAAATATTTTTTTTCCCATTCAATGCATTTTAATGAAAGCTAACCTTTTGAAAATGTTGAATTGATTTTCATTCATATCTGAACCATGGAGCGAAAAAAAGTTTACTTCATTTTGATTTGAACAGTCATAAACTCGATATTTATTGGAAACGTTATCTGGTATGTATACTTATCAGTATTTGGTGAAATACTCACATATTGTATACATATTGCAAAAACAAACGTGTATAATTTTAATTTCCGAATAGTTTTTCGAAAAACTGAAGGCACACTTCTGATTGATAAACTGACATACGGAGAGACAATGATGAGTATTTGAAATACAAGACCAACAAGTGGAATTGCTCCAAGAATCCATTGAAATAGTTGAGTAAATAACGTGTTTACCGTTTCACTTGTGAGGTAGCATTTTCTCACACATGATTGTAAAAATGCTTGGACAGTTACTGTCATCCCAATAGTATAGAGTTACATCTATATGAAATCATCATTAACTGTCAGTGAAAAAGAGGAAATACTTATTCATTATAGAACAGAAAATAACAATCTCGCAATACATGCCAGATGTATATTTGTAAATTGGTTAGTTCTGGGATATTTTCTTGGGTTTACCAAGTCCCAGATCAGTGTAGACAGTTTTTTATGTTACTGAATACGCGGTACGAGTAAGAGAAAATGTAGCATAATTCATAGATAGATAGATGATAGATATTACCTGTTTTGCCAATGTAATATTCTGTTTTGCGTGTATATTCAATACCGATCTTTACCGCTCAGTCGTCAAAGAAAAACTGTCTCTTCCCGCTTAAGTATATGTTACAATGTGATATCTATCAATATTCGCTGATGTGTTGGTCATTAAGGTTCCAGTATACCCGCGATTATTTTGTTTCTGAACCGCAAGATGTCGTAGGCGCTGAAAGTATTTTTTCTTTCAAATGCATTTTAATGAAAGCCTACCTTTAGAAAATGTTGAATAATTTGTATTCATATGTATATGATTAAGCGAAAAATAGTATACTTCATTTTGATTTGAAAACTCATCAACTCATTATTAATGGGAAACGTTATCTGGTATGTACACTTATCAGTTTTTGGTAGAATACTCACAGATTGTACACATATTGGAAAAAGGACCGAGTTTAATTTTAATTTCCGAATAGTTTTTCTAAAAACTAATAACACACTTCTGATTGATAAACTGACATATGGACATATTTGGAATACAATACCAACAAGTGGAATTGCTCCAAAAATCCATTGAAATAGTTGAGTAAATGAAGTGTTTACCATTTCACTTGTGAGGTAGTATTTTTTCACACATGATTGTAAAAATGCTTGGACAGTTACTGTCACCCCAATGGTATAGAGTTACAGCTATATGAAATAATCATTAACTATCGGTGAAAAAGAGATATATTATTTAATATAGAACAGAAAATAACAATCTCGCAATACATGCCAGATATATATTTGTAAATTGGTTAGTTCTGGGACATTTTTTGGGTTTAATGTATCATTCCGAGACAATTGTTTAGTTCCAGATCAGTGTAGACTATTTTTTATGTTACTGAATACGCGGTACCCGTACGAGAAAATAGCGTAATTTGTAGATAGATAGATAGATTAGATAGATAGATGATAGATATTATCTGTTTTACCTATGTAATATTTCGCATTACGTTTATATTCATCACCGATATTTACCGTTTAGTCCTTGTAAGACTAACCACCTTCCCACTCGAGTGTATATTACAATGTGATATCTATTAATATTCGCTGATGTCTCGTTCATTAAGGTTCCAGTATACCCGCGATTATTAAGTTTCTGAACCGCAAGATGTGGTAGGCTCTGATGGTCTTTTTTTCTTTCAAATGCATATTAATTGAAACCTACCTTTAGAAAATGTTGAATAATTTTTATTCATATCTGAACCATTAAGCGAAAAATAGTAATACTTCATTCTGATTTGAACACTCATGAACTCGATATTCATGGGAAACGTTATCTGGTAGGTATACTTATCAGTTTTTGGTAAAATACTCACAGATTGTATACATATTTGAAAAACAAACGTGTATAATTTTAATTTCCAAATAGTTTTTCCGAAAAACTGAAAACACACTTCTGATTGATAAACTTACATACGGAGGGACAATGGCGAGTATTTGAAATACAAGACCAACAAGTGGAAGTTTTCGAAGAATCCATTGAAATAGTTTTTTTTACCGTTTCACGTGTGAGCAGCATTTTTTTACAAATGATTGTAAAAATGCTTGGACAGTTACTATCATTCCCATAGTATCAGAGTAACAGCTATATCATCATCAACTATCGGTTAAATAAAGAAATACTTATTCATTATAGAACAGAAAATAACAATCTTGCAATACATGCCAGATATATATTTGTAAATTGGTTAGTTCTGGGACATTTTCTTGGGTTTAATGTATGATTCCAGGACACTTGTATAGTTCCAGATCAGTGTAGACAGTTTTTTATGTTACCGAATACGCGGTACGAGTACAAGAAAATGTAGCGTAATTTATAGATAGATATATAGATAGATTAGATAGATATATGATAGATATTACCTATTTTACCATTGATTCGGTTTTACGTGTATATTCAAAACCGATCTTCACTGTTCAGTGGTCTGAGACTAACTGTCTCTTCCCACTTCAGTGTATGGCACAATGTTATATTAATCAAGATTCACTGATGTATCATTCATCAAGGTTTCAGTATACCCGCGATTATTTTGTTTCTGAACCACAAGATGTCGTAGGCACTGACGTTTTTGGAAAAAAGTGGCCGTCCTGTAGAAATTAAAATTACCTTAATTTCCCTGGGAATTTAGTGCTGGAGATACTTTTTTATAAAAAAAAGTCCTAATCCATATGAAACAACCCTCTGCATGGATGCGCTGTCATGGAAGAAAATTAAGTATTGATTCAAATATATATATATATATATATATATATATAGCAGAGGTACCTACGTTGTTGAAATATTCCACCAGTATTTCCCTCTTTTTACTTGTGACATACCCCGGAATCATATATTTTTGTTTAGTTATATTGTTTTCCTCAACCTTGTGAAATCGAAACTTACTTTTAAATGTTTCGAATACCTAATGAAAACTTCCAGTGACCGAGAAAAATCACTTTGGTAATCTCAATTGAATAAATTTGTAACGAATTCATAATTTTCCCTTTTTTCAATATCCTCGGAAATTTCAAGTGGCATACCTATGACCAAAAAAACATGAATAGATACATACGTGGATTACTTCACCGATTTGTGTCAATCAAAGTGTCCTGGAAGTATACTATTTTCATCAATATTATTTGTTAAATGAAAATCCTCTCATATATCTTCAATTCTCAAATACATAAGTATAATCTAATTGATATATGACTGAAGTATCATATATACATGGGTGAATTACTTTACCGATTTGTATCAATGGAAATGTCCTGGAAGTATACCGTTCTTCCAAAAACATTTGTCAAATCAAAACGAATTCAAACATTTTTATTATTTCATAACCCCCGAATACACTAAGTGATATATAACAGAAATAACCTATATACTTCAGATAATTACTTCACTGATTCCTAATCCAATGGAATGTCCTGGAAGTATACTGTTTTTCCCAAAACTGCTTTAGAATCAGAACGGCTGTACATATTTTCATTTTTTTGATATCAATGGGAACCCCAACTTATATATGATCAAATTAACCTATATACGTCGATATACAAAATGTGTCCCTGAACTAATCAAATTATGTTTGTAATTTGATTAGTTATATATATATATATGTATATATATATATATATATTATATATATATATATATATATATATATATATATATATATATATATATATATATATATATATATATATATATATATATATATATATGTATATATTCGAGCATCTGTTTAATGCGTAAAACTGCATTTTTTGACAAGTAACTCAACTTCATGCAAAATTGCGGATTCACTGGAAGTGACATGAACTTTCGATTGTTAAATGGGTCACCTGGTATATTTGTCGTTTTTTTGTTTCGATATGACATTCGTTACTGTTTGTAAGCTCTTTTTACTGAAAATACCATAACGTTAGAATTTTTTTAAAATGAAGCATCAAATAATTATATTGCTACTACCTATTTACATATCTCAAGGGTTCCAGATGTTCATAGTGACCTCCATCTTGTTGCTGGCAGAGACAAAATTTTCTTATTGTTGCTCTTACAACGTTTCTCAACTGTCTTGGTATAATTGCTGCCCTTACTTTGTCCTCTAATTCATGTCGTGTGGCAGGAGGTACATCATAAACGTCGTTTTCAATGGATCTCCATGAAAAAATCTAGAGGCCTAAGGTAGGGTGACCTGAAAAGTTTTTAAAAAAGGAATAAATAAACGTATAAATTGAAAACAACCCTATTTTACCTCGCTGGCCACCAAACTGGACCCATATTTCCAATCCAGTTATCGTTGTATGTTTCATGCAAATATTCCGTAACTGCCCTCAGGTTGTGGTGTGGAGCACCATCTTGTTGACAAAATAATCCAACTCGATTTATTAATAGAACTTCGTCCAAGAAATGCTCAATTTCCTGCGTGAGGAAACTTAGATATAAAGCCCCTATCAGGACACCGTCAAAAATTAAAGGGCCTAAAATTCTGTCCCCTATAATACCAACCCAACAATTGAAACCAAACCTTTCTTGGAAATTATCTTCCTCCATCAAGTGTAAATTTGCATCGGACCCATATAGCTTATTATTTCTGTTGAAATGTCCCAAATTAGTGAAACGGCTTTCGTCAGTATACAGAATTTTATATGGAAATGTGTCATCCTTCAAATATTTTATAAAGAACCAATCGGAATACTCGAGTCTCCTCGCATTATCGTATTGGTACTGATGCTGGTGGAGTTGATATCTAAATGAATGATATTTATGTTTTTTTTTAATGTTAGCTGCATAAGTCTTCGAAATGTCACATTCTCTTGTGATATCCCTGAGTAACGTGTTAATATTCACTTGAACGTGTGCCAGAACATATATTTCTTTTCCTTCACTCACAACAAACAAATCGTTCTCATCATTATCAGGCTCATTTCGTTTTGGAAAATAGTGCCTTTTCGGGTGACGCCGATCAGGATATCTCTGTGCGTAGAGACGTGCCGCATCGGTTGAATTTTGCCTACACTCTCCAAAAACTAATAACATATCTAATTTTTCAGTTCTTGTATGCATATTGTTATTCTTCATGATTTTCAAACAATGAGGTACACAATAATTATCCAATTGACTTTGTAGAAGAGATGTAAAATAATATGTCGACACGTCAATTTTTACCGCAACAATTTAATGATTTTGTTTCAGTTGTGTTGGTCACAGGCTACTCGATAATTTTAAATCTTATTTCAATCTCAATAAGATTCTTTGTTTAACAAAAGCTTCAACGTTATATTTTCAGTTTTTTATCGTAAGTTTTCTTACAACCCAATAGAGTGCGTTATCAAATTAATCGTGATAAAATGCTCTTTTTTTCTAACCCGACGAGCCACCAAATTTTGAAATCAAACGTCACATAGCTAAAACATTTCAATCGAAAACAGTGTAGTTCTATTTTCACGAACATTTCAGGACTAAAAAAAAATATTTGAATGTATCCATAGCCCTCTAGAATAACAATTTATTGCGAAAATAAAATAAAAAAAAACCGTTACAAAACAGTAACAAATGATACATGATTGTATTCCAAATGGCATATGTATACAAAACGACTGTAGATATACCTGGTGTCCGGAATTTGCATAGAATTGAGTAACTTGTCAAAAAATGCAGTTCTATGCATTAAACAGATCCTTCAAATTTCATTCAATTATCTCCAAAAAGAAAAAAGAGTTATAGGGGCGAGCCACCTTCCGTGGACACCCGGTATATGTGTTCTCATATGGAAGGAATTTCATTATTACATCTATCTGAACCTGTCAGTCTGCTTTTTTGATTTTCACCACAGAAACATGGAACAGAATAGATTGACGTTACTTCTTCTGTTTGTTTGAGTACAACCTTGCCGCGACCTACTGTGATGATTGGGATTTTACATTTCATTTCAATTTCATGTCTATTAACTTGGATATATACGATTTTAATCTGTTTGACATTGTGGAAGTCGTTATTATATGGATTTATTTTTGTGCTAACCTGACGAGTTATTGTTACCTAAAGTTTTCGAACCAATAATTTCGCAAAAAAACCATCGAGTCTCACTCACCCACTCACTTTCCAGGCAGGCACTGAATGTGAAAGATGTCAATTGATTTGTTGAAAATATAAACAGGATGTTCATAAAATCAGATGTGGAATCATCTGCGACTAAAAGATAAACTTAATAGTCACTATCTTCCATCGTCAAGATAACCTCTTTTGGGGTATTCATGTTGAAAAGGGAAACATTCTCAATTAAATATTGATAGAAAGATTTTTCTGTAAATTGAAAAATCCACGATTAAAATGAAGTTATTTTTTGTGAATGTCTAACAGAAAACAACTACTTCCCCTGCTAAAGCCACGCTGGACATTGAACTACATCTGATAGATATTCTGAAAAGGCCCTAACTCAAAAGAAAAAATCCGAAATTGAAAATTTGCATTTTTATTCAGATAGTTATTTGGTTTTCTAATCCAGACTTAATTAAGAACTAATAAAGATGAATGGGGCAAAGAAGTATGTTCTCCAAAAGAGAGTACTCACTAGAAATCATTCGTAACATTGACGCAGGAGAGACATCGCATTCACTAGGTCTTCAATACATTTTTGTCGACTAAAATCTATTTCACGCTTCCACGATCATCAGGGAGACCGGAAAAAATGGGAAACACATTTTCAAGAAGCAGTCTCACTTTGCAAAGATGGAAAAAGTTAGAATCATTTCTTTTGGAGAGACACTTTGAAATTAGTGTTTTCTGACATTAAAACCTGTCATGGGGTATGATAGATTGATTTGTTGAAAATATAAACAGGATGTTCATAAAATCAGATGTGGAATCATCTGCGACTGAAAGATAAACTTAATAGTCACTATCTTCCATCGTCAAGATGAACCTCTTGTGGGGTATTCATGTTGAAAAGAGAAACATTCTCAATTAGATATTGATAGAAAGATTTTTTTTCTGTGAATTGAAAAATCCACGATAAAAATAAAGTCATTTTTTGTGAATGTCTAACAGGAAACAACTACTTCCCCGGCTGAAGCCACGCTGGACATTGAACTACATCTGATAGATATTCTGAAAAGACCCTAACTCAAAAGAAAAAATCTGAAATTGAAAATTTGCATTTTTATTCAGATAGTTATTTGGTTTTCTATTCCAGTCTTAATTAGGAACTCATAAAGATGAATGAGGCAAAGAAGAATGTTTTCCTAAAGAGAGTACTCACCAGAAATCATTCGTAACATTGACGCAGGAGAGACATCGCATTCACTAGGTCTTCAATACATTTTTGTCGACTAAAATCTATTTCACGCTTCCACGATCATCAGGAAGACCGGAAGAAATGGGAAACATATTTTCAAGAAGCAGTCCCACTTTGCAAAGATGGAAAAAGTTAGAATCATTTCTTTAGGAGAGACACTTTGAAATTAGTGTTTTCTGACATTAAAACCTGTCATGGGGTATGATAGATTGATTTGTTGAAAATATAAACAGGATGTTCATAAAATCAGATGTGGAATCATCTGCGACTGAAATATAAACTTAATAGTCACTATCTTCCATCGTCAAGATAAACCTCTTGTGGGGTATTCATGTTGAAAAGGGAAACATTCTCAATTAAATATTGATAGAAAGACTTTTCTGTGAATTGAAAAATCCACGATAAAAATGAAGTTATTTTTTGTGGATGTCTAACAGAAAACAACTACTTTCCCGGCTAAAGCCACGCTGGACATCTGATAGATATTCTGAAAAGGCCCTAACTCAAAAGAAAAAATCTGAAATTGAAAATTTGCATTTTTATTCAGATAGTTATTTGGTTTTCTATTCCAGTCTTGATTAAGAACTCATAAAGATGAATGAGGCAAAGAAGTATGTTCTCCAAAAGAGAGTACTCACCAGAAATCATTCGTAACATTGACGCAGGAGAGACATCGCATTCACTAGGTCTTCAATACATTTTTGTCGACTTAAATCTCTTTCACGCTTCCACGATCATCAGGAAGACCGGAAGAAATGGGAAACACATTTTCAAGAAGCAATCTCACTTTGCAAAGATTGAAAAAGTTAGAATCATTTCTTCTGGAGAGACACTTTGAAATCAGTGTTTTCTGACATTAAAACCTGTCATGGGGTATGATAGATTGATTTGTTGAAAATATAAACAGGATGTTCATAAAATCAGATGTGGAATCATCTGCGACTGAAAGATAAACTTGATAGTCACTATCTTCCATCGTCAAGATAAACCTCTTGTGGGGTATTCATGGTGAAAAGGGAAACATTCCCAATTAAATATTGATAGAAAGATTTTTGATTGAATAAAAAAAATAAAAAATAAAAAGAAACTATTTTGCCGATGTCACCAGTTGTTGGACTATACTCTTTGTTTTTATAAAAAAAAATTATCAGGAAAGATAAATAATTGAATTCTTATATTACTCAGAAAAATGTATTCTTTTCTTTTTCAATCCCGCCACTGGCCACCAGGGTAGAAGTAGTGAATAATATACCGTACTATCGAACAAAAATAAATTTTTCATACTTACTAACACTATCTTTTTCTGATGTCCCATATAGTCACCCTATCTGGTTTTTTGTTTCTATTGAGACCATAAGAATACATATAATATTTTGAATATTATTCGGGCAGCTGTCACCAGCGGAATGGCCAAAATTAGATTATTCGACACATTCCACAAATTTTGAAAATAATTCAGTATACCAGATTTTGAAAGTATTCTTGTAAGGCACTGATCAATTTTGGTAACCTGTCCTTCAGGACAATAAATTCGGCCTTGGCCTAACATGCGAGCTCTATTTTTGAACAACTTCTCTTTTCCAATTAATCAAATAGTTATTTTCTCCTCAAATAATTTTTTTCTAAATATTAAAAAATATTTATACTTTTTTCTCAAGTGAAATGACTTTCGAATTGAATTAAATCTTTTTTGTTGCTTTTCTCTATTTTCAAATAATACACAAAATAACTTCAATACTTCTATTGAATAAAAGCATGAAAAAAATATTACATCTTGGAACAAATCAAAGAGAAACAATAACAATATAATAAAATGAACAAATAAAATCATATCTAGCTTCAACCAAAGAATTAAACCATAATTTCGAATACATCGATCAATAACAAATTTCAATAAAAGAGCTCATACTTTTATTTTGAAAACAGATAAATTCCATATTTCTGGTAAAACCCTCTTATTTTATATTCACCGATAATTTCCCAATTTTAATAAAACAAAATTGTGCATTGGCGTCAATACAAAAACAGGTTATGTTTTGTACATGTGGTTCACCCCAAGAGTAGAATTAAAGCCAGCGTTAAACTACTTTTCTCCTAAAAGCTTTGCACTTACCCTGTAGAACAAGTATTGCCTCGAATAACCAATTTCTCCAAATACTTGTCCCAGTTTTCTGTCTCATGTTTCAAAGACACTCGTATATATTTCCTTTCGATCTAACGATACAATAAAAAAATCCTATACTTAAACCCCACCCATTTTAACTCACGAAAAACTCACTTTATCCCGGAATTTCATTCAATTATTCCTCGACGCTCAAAAATTTCAGTCAAACAAAATAGTAATCCCCTCCGTCGTATAAAAAAAACCTTTTGATTTCAAACAACTCAAAGTTGGATTGGAAAGAGTTGAAGGAATATCAGAAAAAAATGAAATAGTCCTCCAAAAATTCAATGAGGAAAGATTGGTTAAAATACGCACTTTCGAAAACTTCCATTTCACTAATGGTTTAGAGAAATTTTAAAAACTTCTGAAACCAAAATTTTCTGATACAGATTTGACTATAATAGAAGAATATTCAATACGGGGCATTACGCAAAAGAAAAAGAAGTCTCTTCAGCATCTGCTAAATCAGCAGTTTGATAAGGATTGGGAGAACATACAGAAACTGCACTGGTATCGGGCATTACTACACGGTCCTACTTCGAATAAGGAGGATCCTGAAGTTGATGAGGAGGATGGAACATGTGACTGCTTCGAAGAGGAACCAGCTATCCATATTCCATATTTCCTAAAAACATTTTCTCACTTTTTTCTCAGAATGCTTTTTGTCGAGAATACAAACACTTATTTTTAGTTGTGTTGTTTTGTTTATTTTCTAAATCACATTATCCTAAAAATTGAGGTAAAACATTAACTCCATTTCAGAATCTGAAATTCATGCAAAAACAGATTAAAATCAGATTTCATACAAAAACCGATAAATTAAAAAAAAAATTATAATAAAAAAAGGTAAAAAATGTTATGTTAGCAAAACTTGAGATTTATATTATATGATCCACGGATAGTTAAGTCCAGTTATAAAAATTTTCAATTATTTCTGGGATCGCGCTGTATAAGTTTTCCGTCATTATCTCAAAATGGATAAATATGGATTTATCGGTTTTTGCATGTTTGCTCCACAATTGGTTGAGACATTTTTGTCCCTTGAAAATAATAACTTGTATTCCTCAATAGAATAACAAAAAATAAAAATAAAACTAATTAAAAATGTATTTGTTCATTTAGTTGACAATTTGTTACAAACAATTTCCAAATCTCATTTTTTTTTCTGCAACTACTGAAAATGACAAAAAAAATCGATTGATTCTTATTTTTATAGATTTTCCTAAAATTACGGGCAATTTCAAATGAAAAGAGTTGAAAAAACAGATAATGAATGATTTTACAAAAAAGCTTAATATCTTGAGTATTTATTAACAAATATGTGGTTAATCACCGCTAGAATACATGATGAAGTTGTGAAGTTGAGATTATTCAATAAGAACCGTGTATTCCATAATCAATTGATGTTAATGACTGTAACCAACATTTTTGGAATAATTCAAAGAAATATGAAATCGTCCTTAAGTTTTTTATACATTATTTCCGTAATATTTCTGTTTGGATTTTTATATTAATCGCCAAAATTACATTGAAACGATCTCAAACATACACAAAGCCCGTAATAACATAAGTATTTTGTAGGCCTGCAAGCGATGTATTCACGCGGCAACACTTTGTCTTCATCCTCTAGGTGTTGTTGAAAGGGGTCCCTTCAGTCATGCATGCGTCAAAAATATTTTGGAAATGCAAGAGCAAAATCGTTGGAATTTTATCGTTGCTTGTTTGAAATTTCAATACAATGTCCACGTTGTATTATTTGTTTTATAAAAAAAGTTATATGTGATGAAGAATTCTGCATGGCCTAAAACCAAGAAAAAAATAAGCAGATATACATTTTTTGCATTTGTATACGAGGTTTGTTGAAAAATGTAAATTTTCCTTACCAGTAAAGTACCCTTATTTTTCACAATATCGACAATCCTTTTAAAAATTCCAAATTTTAAACCGGGACAACCAATATTGTCATTCACCATGGAAAAAACTATTTATAATAATTTTTTGGTTATAAATTCAATTTTGCAAATCAAAATATTTATTGTATTGATAAATATGATGATATTTCGGTTCATAGGTAAGTTATCTAACAATTTGCCATTGCATTAGAATGAATAATGCAAGCATATCAGATTATTTCTTTTACAAATGAAAAGTTGAACAGAAGATGAAAAGTTAACTAAATAGTAACATTTATAACATTTATAAATTCTAACTAGCGTTTTGACGTTTGCTATAAAAACTTTCTCAGTGCATCCTAGATTGAATGTCAACGTGTAGACAAATTGATACCCCACAGAATTGGTCAGTGCAACCTTGATAAAATGTTGATCTATAGACACAAATTATCACTTATAATACCACAAGAGCTTCAAAATTATCGGGTATTTCCCGATAGGTTCGTTGCAAACAAATTAAGGAGTCAAGTTTTTCAGGTTAAAAAATCACGAGCGCGAAGCGCGAGTGATTTTTCCTGAAAAACTTGACGACTTTATTTGTTTGCAGGGAACCTTGAGGCAAATGCCAGATAATTTTGAAGCTCGTGTGGTATTCGGGGGATTATTTTTCCGTCCCAAAAAAGTAGTAAATTAGTTCCAAACTGTTTTTTTTGCCTTCTCCGTATTAATGGGAACATTTCCTTTGACTTTTTTATCGATGGTGGACAGAGAACAAACTCCAAATCGACTCATTTTCATGCAAAATCTCCAATTGTCACAATTGAATTCAACCTGTCAGTTTGAAGTGTGGTTAATTTGACTGGATCATGTTTTGTTTTTTATATATAGCAACTACCAGAGAAAATTTTCAAAAAATTATCAGTATAATACCATGTAGGTTGTACCACGTGACGTCGAATGGTGCAATTCTATTGGTCGATATTTGGGTCGGAAAAATAATCTATGGTAATACAAGGAAGAGTTAGTAAAGATACCACAAAGAAGAGTTAGTAAAGATAACAATTTTTTTCAATAGATGGATGATATTGGATAGCTGAGTCTAGTATTCAAGTGGGATCAAGTTTTCTCGATAAAGATTGTCGGTATTGTAAAAAATAAAGATACTTTACTCCTGAGCAAAATTCACATTTTTCGACAAACCTCGTATACAAATGCAAAACAAACCTATCTGATCATTTAATTTTGGGTTATTGCCCATGCATAACTTTCCATCACGAATTACTTCTATTCATGAAACAAATAATAAACAAGTTTTCCATATGGTGCCGACTAACTTGGAAACACTGTATATGAAAATCAATGGCTGTCCGCAACAGTAAGCACTGTCAGTGATTTGTATCGGAAGATAGGAAGTATAACAAAACTTATGGAATTGAAAACACTTTTAAATGTATACCATTGATATCTTGTATACGCATCTGATATCAATTTGGCTTGATTAATCGAATAGAACAAATCTCTGATTTCATATTATCAAACAAATCAAACAAAGATCTATAAATGTCACTAGTATGTGGTTTATATCAACCTTTGGAATTTGTCCGAGTTTCATATAGGTCAAAGAGAAAAATATTCCAGATACGGAGACCCGTCCAAGAAATAGTTCCATAGATGTCTAAGCAAATTTCTTATATGAAAAAAGGTGTTCTGATAAATTGCAGATGATGTGCTATGAGTGGAACAGAATGACGACAGCTCGACCCCCCAGAAATGAAGGAATACGAGAAACTCAAATATAAACTCAATAGACTGATTGGCCTAAATAAGTACTCCTTTTCGATTGACTCGACTGTTACTTGATGGAAATCCATAGTAATTTCAAATCAAAATACACGATTAGATTTCTCATAATTAGAAGCTACTCTCTTAGCGAAGCATGTTGTGTATTTTATTGAAAATCATGTGAAAATCGAATCGTTCGTTGTGTTTGAAAATAAATAATACTGTCTGGCCAAATTCGATATTTAGTATTCAATTAATCATGTTCGTCTACATATTCATGAAAGAACCTGCATTGTAATACAGTTTGTGCCCACCAGAGCTATTTCATTATTTTTTATAGTAGTTTTATGGAATAATTGGGGTATTCTCAGATAGGGTTACTTCAATTTTTGTTTACTTATCAGCCACTTTCATTCAGAATATTACAGAATTCACTGAGACAAAAGATAGAGAACAAAACAGTTATACATTTTTGATGAATGAATTCAATATTTCATCACCGCAAGAAAATTGGATACCCAACAATATCTACAAAAAACAACTTTGAATTACCTGGAAGCAGAAATGCATTTCTCCCTTCAACTGATGGGGTCCAACTTGGTTTTTATTCACATCTAAATGTAGCTGCTATTTATTCAGAGACCGCTGTTGAATAACAATTTGTATTCCTTGTTTACCCAGTCTGCACGCATGAAGAAACAATCCAAAAGCTAATTATTTTCTGACCCAGATTCATAACTCACACCTTGGAAATATCACACTGAGAATAACCATTAGGTTAATATTTATGATGGAGTTCCTCTGGAGCTCACGTACACTATACGTTGTTCTCCATATAAATCAATGATACACTGTTACATTGTACAAGACAAAGAATTTATTTACTGCTTCCAACCCTCTGGTTGGACCTTGGATACATTAATCATTTTTTGTATACTTATTGAAAAGCGCCAGGAAAACTCATGAATAATATCCTCCCGTGGAAAATATCCCGAAAGGATTCTTATGTTCCTCCTGAAACAAACTGAGAATGCATGAATGGATATGGACCTCACATGCTTCCAATGGATTTTCAGAAATATATGGAAATTAGTGTTATTTCCATAGTGAAAGGCCATTTTCCATGAATATCCCATTTAATGCTTTCGGAAGTCTTTCAATCTGATCTGTCTTCATCTCCAGTACCCTTTTCTTTGTTTGCGGCAATTTATTTCGAATCATACTGGATGAAACTGAAGGGAAGACTCGGTAATGCACTCTTGGAGTTTGGGTACGGTTCCGATAATTATAGGGGTACACTGAATTACCGCCTGAGAATTTGATGACAATACTAACTTAATAACAACTAATATTTAGTTTTATACCCATATAACTTATAACATGTTTCCACCCTCAACATGTGCAGAATCATTTGACTCAATTCCTCTTATTCGCTAGATTTGAAATTGGGCATATACATCACATCAACTTCAGTAAAATGGAATGGTACTTTTTTCCACGTAGGAAATCATCTGCAAAATGTCAGGGTATCCCAAAGGTATCTCAGTTTTGTGCCATTGAATACAGATAAGTCGTCGTGACCACTTTCATTTTTCGGTTAGGGACTATGAATTTTTGTCAAAATTCAACATTTTAAGATGGCGGGTGAGTTTTTTGGCACCGGAAAGTTCTTGGGTTTCTATATACTGCATTCCATTGAATAAGATTGACGTAGATAATACGACAGGGAAAGAAAACAGGAGGTTTTTTTTCAATAAAGAATAATTCCCAACCAATTCAGATTTTTTTTCTGGGAAAAAAAACAGATGGCGCGGCCAGTCGGAAAAATTGATTCCATAATTTAGTTGTTGATTCTGAAAAAGTCATCAAACAAGCTAACGAATCATGTGTAAGGAAAACACGAACAGCATTCCTATTTCAACTCCAAACTCTTCAATAAAAAAATAGAGAAGAGTTCGAATTTTTCTGAACCCTTCTGATATCTTAATGAAATCTGGCTAAGATCAACAAACAGAAATTCTATTTCTGTATAAACCTCTACATCGAAAGTTGTTGAAGAATCCAGATCTCTCTGAATTATTTATGATATTTCTATGTTATCTGACTCAAATCAAAAGAAAAAGAATAACTGGCACCCAAGAATATAGACAAAACTTACTTGGGTTTCAATCGTAATTTCTCTTAAAAAAATAATATCTAATATTTAACTTTGAAATCCAGAAATGTCAAGATATATTATGTTTGTCGGCGGAAGGAAAACTAGAAATTAAACTCTCTAATCAACTACACGAGCGGAAAAACTTCAAATGAAAGGAGCATACAGGGTGAACACAAATCAATAGATCTCATGAGTGGTAATTAACAGCAAGTTTTGGTTTTTTGACTTATGTGTACATTTCAGAGAAAAAATAAAAAGAATGGAAGGTATAGTGCTCAGATAGCTCTTTCGGAAGAAGTTTGCCAATATGGGTGTGAACATGAAAGATTGAGATTTTTTTTTCAATATTTCAACGGTCGCCATTTCGAAACTACTCGTCCGAGCTTACCCATCTTCGAACTCATCAGAGGCATTGACAAAAATATTTTTATGCCCAAATTCGTTCCATTCGGTCGAAAAAAATGTCCTCCACTTTGTTGACAAATTTCCGTTATATATATATATATATATATATATATATATATATATATATATATATATATATATATGTATATGTATTTATACAGGGTGAGTCAGAATAAGACCGACAAACTCCGACTACAGATTCCTCACCTCATTTCGAGGTGAAAAGATGCTATCAAGGTATGTCCTAAAATGCAATTCTCTGATATACAGGGTGACGAAAGTGCGGAAAAAATTGAGATTAAATAAATTTTCTCCAAAATTCCTGAAGGTAAAAATTTGAAACTTGATACAGTAATTGAGGTTTATCGACGTGCTGATTTGAAGTTATAATTTTTTATTTTCCTGAACCAATGGCGTAGTAACGATGGTATGTGGTGAAATAATCCTTCTTATTTTTGAATCGATATCGCGGATTCCTGATATGTTACCATACTTTCCTGCAT
Organism: Gonioctena quinquepunctata; assembly: GCA_018342105.1. Taxonomy (NCBI): domain Eukaryota; kingdom Metazoa; phylum Arthropoda; class Insecta; order Coleoptera; family Chrysomelidae; genus Gonioctena; species Gonioctena quinquepunctata. The sequence continues at coordinate 191,720 of JAFIRS010000179.1, forward strand.
ATGATTGTTTTGACAGATCAACTGACAAACAAACCCAACCTCAAATTCATAATACTCCACTTAGATAAGAGTTAAGGTTTAAAATATTTTTTGCCAAAATCTGAAGATAAGTACTCTTAATTTGTTGAAGTTTATGTTGGAGTATCATTATCCAAGCCATTTCTGATTGAAATATATAGGGAAGTATTATCCAATCAACATGTTTTTGATGAAGAAAACAATTATTATGTATTAATATCTACTTAAATGATAGGAACGGCTTAGTGGGTACATACACTACATAGAAACAAACAGGCATTGAAACAAATGATCAAATGGACCACTATTTTGTTCAATACACAATTGGCATCTCCGTATCATCGACTGTCGTACGATTCGGAATATTCCTGGTGTATCCTGTATTAACGTACATGCTGCTAGAATTCTAGCAATCAAATAATCCAGAGATTCTAACGTGTTTGATACAATAGGGATTCAAGGTATCCCCACAAAAAAAAGTCTAGTGATGTTGAATCTGGAAAACGTGCGGGCCAATATATGGGACCACGTCTACCTCTCCACGGATCATGAAATGTTTGATCAAGAAATTGACGAACGATTCGTTGGGAATGGGCCGGTTCTCCATGATATTCATACCACATTTTTTGACGAACCAATGGAGGTATGTCTTCGAGTAACCCAGCTAAAACATGTTCAAGAAACACTCGGTAGTTCTGCCCATCCAAACGGAGAGAAAGGAGATTTGATCCAGCGATACGAATTTCGATAATTCCCACCCAAATATTCACTGAAATCTTCTGTTGATAGCCTTTTAGAAATATTCCATGCGGATTTTGTTCATTCCATAAATGGCTGTTCCTACTATTGAAATATCCATCTCTTATGAAACATGCGTCATCCGTGAATTGAACATATCTAGGAAAATCGTTTGCTCCTTCATGCATCCTCAAAAACCATTCACAAAAAAATCTACGAGAGCCATGATCACCAGCATCTAGGGCCATCAGCTGCTGTAGGCGGAATTGATACAACAGTTGTTCACGTGCTAACCGAATTACTGTTGATTGTGACCCTTGTAACCTATACGAAATAGCCCGAGTGCTGGTAGAAGAATCTGCTGCTAATAGTTCAAGAATTTGTTCTTCCGTAACATTATCTCTTCTTGTTCTACTCGCACAACTAGTGTTTTCTGAATTCAAAAGACACTGTTTTCTTCAATCGTCCATGCACAGCTATGAAAGTAGTGAAATGTGGATGATGTCTGTTTGGATATCTATGTTGATATAATTCAGCAGCACTTCTGGCATTTCATCCAGTTTCACTATAAACCAAATGCATATCTGTATATTATCCAAATGAATAATCGATTTTGAATTGATGTTCACTGACTGAAATGATGACAGATGACTTGACAATAATACAAACTGTTTTGGGTTACTGTCAATTATGTCTAATGTAAGTATCGATATATCAGTGTTTTGATCACCAGGAACATTGATGAGTGGTGTACTGAACAGCCTACCACAAACTTGCATGAAAGGCTCGACTCTGCAACTAGTTATCACGAATCGGATGAAATAATTTAAGTAGATATTAATACATAATAATTGATTCTAATCATAAAAAACATGTTGGTTGGATAATATTTTTCTAGATAGGCTGCTCTTAAGAGACAAATACTGAGTTTGGTTCAAGAAACTCTATAACAAGCTGCTACCGGAAAAGTTATTGCGGAAACCAGCCTATGTGAAGGCCCTGCCGATACAACAATCACCAGATGAATAAATTATTGTGGAACTGGTCCTAGTTCATCTTCACACGACGTTTTCTCAACGAAACATGAAAGTATTTCTCGCAACAAAGCTGTTCAAGTGAACACGATGAAATATTGCAATGAATTATAGAAGCAAAGGTGTCAATGTTGGTTCTCAAACGAAAATTTTAGCATTAGCACCGTTTCTCGTACCAGTCGACTTCACCTATTGATACCGCCCCGAATGCCGGTGCAAAAAGGAAGGTATTCCTAGATATAAAACCAACAGACGATTTATCGCTGAGAGAGTACTTCATCCAAAGCGAGTTGGTCTCCAGTTAACGAGGACCGACAATTTAAAAATGTAATGCGTAGTAGTGTAATATTGGAAAAGAGCCCAAAATGATGTAAGGACTGCCTAAAGACAGTTACCATTCGATAAAATTATTTACTGAAAATATCCCAATATCGACATTTCAATAACCCTGGGAAAAATGAAGTTAAATTCATTATTTGACATATAAGCTATACATTTTGGCTATATACACACTCTAAGAAGAATATTTTATGAAGTATTTGATTGTGTGGCATGAAACATCTGACATAGTTGAATATTCACCCTTCGGTTTGAGAACACGGTATTCAGAAGTTGTCCCACTTATAGATTGCTTGGAAATAGAAATTGAAAAATCTTTTATCGCAATCCATCAGTCTCAATCATGGTCAAAATATGAAGAATGTAACACTCTAGAGTATATTATTTCCTGTACTCGAGATGGGTTAGTCATTTTTATTTCGGAAGGATATAGTGGAAGGGCTTCTGACATCATTATAGTAGAAAATTGTTTCTATCTAGAATGAATACCTGCAAACACAGCAGTTATAGCATACAGAGGCTTCAAAGACTCATCGCATCTGATAGACAAGGGGAATGTACCCTTATACAGCATGAGGTGAAGCAGTCTAAAATAATAGCAGCATTGGGAATTCATATAGAGTGTGTTATAAACAGACTGAGATAATTCCTCATGTTGTTGTCTCACGCATGTGTACATCACAGCTCAGTTTCGATAATAGATGAAGTAATAATAATTGCATGCGAAATGTTTCAATAAAAAAACTGATTCAATTTTTTATTTTTCTCCATATTGGTATGTGGCACACACAGAAGAAACCGTCTTTTTAATGTTGAAACTCTAAATATAATGATTGCCTTGACTCAACTAAGGACTTAAAAATCCATATAAACATGTCCAAATTTGCTTGATTTTCAAGAAAACTTCATTATTAGTTCGAAAAATATTGTCGATAAAAGTTGGTGCTTATCAAGAAACTGAGAAAGTCATGTAAAGTTTTTGGCTTGTAAAATTTATGCATTTTTTTCGAAAAGTACCTACCCCTATTTGTGAAGTACATAAAAATATATTGAAAATATTTCATTGTCATCTAATGACTATTCAGATATCGAATATCAGTGAGATAGGTACTCATGAATAAATACATGAGTGTCTTGCGATTTTTGAAATCTGAATAGTTACTTCGATGACATGGAATATTTTCAAGGAATTATTTTGGTATGTTTATAATTTTTTTTTTGTGAAATCAATAATAAAAAATGTTTCCATTTGTTGCATAATTTTTGGGAGCATGAAATAGGAAAATGTATTGGGAGTTCCCTGCCCTATAGTTGAACACTTGATGCCTATTGAAACACAAACAAAGAAAATCCTAATAAAATATTTTAGCTAGACTTGTGGAATTAAGTTAGAATGCATCAGATCAATTTTGAAATTTATATTTCGAAAAACGATGAAATAACGTTGTTAGACATGTGAGAAGTAAAATTCCAAGTTGCTCTTCATTACCACCATTTATTTGATATTCTCACACAGAATAGAAAAAATAACATTTCTCCAGAATATAATGCTTTTTTCTAAAATATTTTCACAATAGTTCCCATCGTAATCCACGATATACATGTCTACTTTTCTCGATTTTTCGAAATGATGATGTACAACACAGAAAAGTTCTGTTTTTAATTAAAAAATACATCTGCATTTGTACCCGAGCCATACATTTTAGAGATATAACATTTTCTTCTGAAGCTTATCTGCTCATGGCTTTTCCAGATGGTAAACATTCGATTTCAATAATGTTATCAATACTGTCGCCATCAGTAGACGCGTCAAATACGGAGTAATTGGGGTTTGAGATTAAACCCCCTTTATTTTCATCTTCTTTTAATACTTGTTTCTCTAGCAAACGCCCTCTTGTCATTGCTTCTCTGTCATTCACTTGAATTGCTCACTTGGAGTACCTTCGAAAACTTTGCAATATGCTGCTTCATGCATCTTCGAAGCAGTGATCTTAGCAAACCGCAGCATATGCCACAAAGGACAGTCATTCTGATAGGCTCCTTCACAAAATGATTTGACCATTGTTCTCTTGTAATAGTTGATGAACTCTGTGGAACTTGCTGGTTCATTTGGTAGTGTATTTATTAAATGATGAATGTTTAATTTTTCTATTTTGCTTGATTCCTTGTAGTTTTTCATGAGTTGACTCTCCATATGACCGATGCTCCTGCTATGGTTCATAGTAATTGGCAGAAGGCTTTGATGAAGCAGGTTTGGTTTTAGATCTACTACCCAATTCTTTTGCTTTGATATACTTTTGGGTTTTGCCTATCGTGGACAATTTCGACAACAACAGTCGATACTAGTAGAGGGAGAGTCATTGCAACACATGTGTAGCCATGCTATGAAAGCAATTGCATGCTTAAATCCATATGAAAAAAAAATTGTGATATTTTCGAAATAATACATGACCACGTTTTGACTTCCGACTTGTAATAATGAAACAAAAATGTGTGAGTTACAACATTTATTTTTCAACAAGTGAACGCCTGCTGAATAATATTTCACCCATAACTAATATCTACCCGAATGTGCTGCGAAATGTTCATATTCTGCAGAGATAATTGTCTGCTCTGCTTCATCACATACAGCTATTACAAAGTTACATTATTGTTTCACATTATGTTCGGGGGTATTACGAGCTTTCACTATGTTATGTACGCCACTGGTTTATTCAGTATCTGGAGTGATATATAAATAAAGAAGTACTTGTGTGGTGGGGGTAACATTTCCGAACACAGAAATCAGTGATCGTTCTTGCTTGTAAAGTCCAAGTGTATCGACGTTACGATATTAATTATAATTCTTCAAAGAACCCACAATCTTTCATTTAGTGCATTGAGTTAAATACACAACATTTTGGCGACGAATTCGAGAGAATTATACATATCAGTTCCGGAGTATACAACGAAAAGTTGTCAATTGGAAAGTGACAGAAATCGGACAATTTTTGAATGAAACGATGGCCCTGATAGGTAATATTGAACCTTTCAACGGTGGAGCCGAAGAATTTGAAACCTATTTGGAACGGGTGGAGCATTTATTCAAGGTTAATATTGTTCCAGAGGAAAATGAAAGTATCTCTGTTCATTACCCTGGCGGGTACACAAGTATACCAAACGATGAAAAATTTAGCAGCTCCGAAAAAGCCTAGTGAGCTGAAATATACCGAAGTGAAAGAGTGTCTTTTGAAGCATTATTGCCCACCTGTCACAGAAATCTACGAGAGATTCATCTTCAATAAATGTCACCAAAAGTTAGACCAAAGTATTATAGAATATATAGTCGAATTACGCAAAGTGGCTAACACATGTAAGTTTGGATCGTTTCTAGATGATGCTCTGAGAGACCGGTGGGATGCAGTCAGAAAATATACAAAAAAAACTCTTGTCTCAAGTCAAATTAACTTTCACAGAGGCATGTCAGTCAGCTCAAGCTTCAGAGTTGGCGGAGAGGCAAGTTAAAACGTTATCAGACTGCGATACTAGTTGGAGTGTCAACTACGTTCAAAAGCAGAAACAAAAGTTCAGGCAGCAAATAAGGCCAAAAGAAGTTGTTAAAATCAGTCCGAAGAAAAGGCAGGAAAAAAAAAGAATCCAGTGCTGGTAGTTGCGATAAATGTGGTAGAAGTCATCCCAAAGATGAGTGTCCAGCAGTCAGATGGAAATGTTATTTTTGTTTCAAGTTGGGGCATGTTAAGCAATTATGTCCATCCAAAAGAGCCACGACACTAGCCGCAGTTGAAGAAGAAGGTCAGAACGAAATCTCATTTGAAGAAGTAAACAGCGATTTGTTCAATTTGAATAATATGCATGTCAGTTTAGCTGCACCACATCATATCTAGTTGGGTTTGAATGGTAAAAGGGTAGCTTTTGAAGTAGACACAGGCGCATGCAAATCGGTAATGTCCTTCAATAAATATAAGAGTATTTTGAATTTACCTTTGGAACCTGTAATGTATAAACTCAATGTAGTTTCAGGTCAGGGTATCAATGCTTTGGGTGAGTGTCAAGTTGACGTGAATCATGGTGATCAAAACCATCATTTAATTCTGACAGTAATCGAATAAAATAAGGATTTTGTACCATTATTGGGTAGAAATTGGTTGAATGTTCTTTTTCCTGATTGGCAAACTGGTTTCAGTTTGAATAGTCAAGATGTCAATACGATCTCGGAAGGAGACACAATCAATATTGTAGATGAGTTGGAAATCAAGTATAAAAGTGTATTTGATTCGAACTTATGTAGTTCTATCAAAGATTTTCATGTCAAATTCAACATAAAAGAAAATGTCTTTCCGGTAGTCAAAAAAGCTTATTCTATGCCCTATGCCCTGAAACCTTTGGTTGAAAAAAAAATCAAACAAATGGTTCAGGTAGGTATTCTGAAACCTGTGAGGCATAGCGAATGGGCCTCACCCATCGTAGTTGTATCGAAAAAAAATGGTGATGTTAGAATTTGTTCAGATTTCCGTATCACTGTGAATAAAGCACTCAATATTGATCAGTATCTGTTACCAACTCCAGAAGATATTTTTGCAAGTTTGGCAAGGGGTAAAATCTTCACGGTTTTAGATTTGGCAGGTGCTTATCAACAGTTAAAAGTTCATCCAGATTTTCAGAAATTTCTAACCATCAATACTCATGTTGGTTTGTACCAATACACGAGACTGACATATGGAATAGCATCAGCGCCATCTATTTTTCAATCAATTATGGATCAAATGTTGAGCGGAATACCTAATGTTAAATGTTATCTCGATGATATTCTGATAGCAAATAATAATTTAACGGGAGCACGAAGTACTCTAGAAATTGTCTTGAAAAGATTGTGTTACTATAATGTAAAGGTTAATGGGGAAAAATGCAAATTTTTGGAAAAGCAAGTTGAATACTTGGGGCAAATGATAGATAAAGAGGGGATTCATCCAACTGAGGATAAAATACGTGCAATAAAAGAGGCTCCAGAACCTCAAACTTTAACTCAGTTACGAGCGTATCTTGGTTTATTAAATTATTACGGAAAATTTATACCAATGTTGTCAACGCAGTTGAAACCTCTTTATAAATTATTGGAGAAAAACGAGGATTTCAAATTTGATCTTGTCTGTCGCAGAGTTTTTAAGCTTAGTAAAAATTTAATTGCGTCGAATCAGGTTCTCGTGCACTATGACCCAAATAAAACAATAGTAGTGTCATGTGATGCAAGTTCCTATGGTGTAGGGGGTGTTTTGAGTCACAGGATCGATGGTGTTGAAAAACCAGTGTTATTCGTGTCAGGCACGTTATCAACCGCTGAAAAAATTATTCTCAACTTGAAAGAGAAGCTTTAGCAATCATATTCAGCCTTAAACGATTTCATAAGTATTTGTACGGTAGACAATTTATATTGATATCTGATCATGAACCTTTGAAGGTATTATTCAATCCTGATAGGCCCATTTCTGTTATGTCGGCTTCGAGAATAATTCGGTGGAATGTAATATTATCAGCCTACGATTATAAGATAGAATATCGTAAGGGTTCGCAACTATTTGAATCGGACATGTTGTCTAGATTACCTTTACAGGATTCAACAGATGTTGATAGTTCTTTGAATTCATTCAATTTGGTTACAGAATTGCCGTTATCATATGAGGACATTGCGGAAGTTTCACGCAAAGATCCGAATGGATTATGTAAAAACCGGTTGGCCTTCCAAAGTAGATTGTAACTTGAGGTCTTACTATTTGAAGCGAAATAAGTTATCCGTTGAAGAAGGGTGCCTGATGCTGGGTATTAAAGTTGTTATACCGCACTCCTTGCGCCAAAACGTTTTAGATTTACTTCATGAAGATCATCTGGGAATTGTTAGAAGTAAAATGTTAGCTAGATCTTCATTAGGGTGGCCAAAAATGCAAGAGAATATTGAAACTCTTGTAAATAACTGTGATATATGTCAACTAGGTCAGAAAAATCACGAAAAGTTTTTGATATCCTGGCCAAACACTGATAATGTATTTCAAAGAGTTCACATTGATTTTTTTCATAAAAATGGTTGTCAATTCTTGTTGATTGTGGATAGTAAATCGAGGTGGATTGATATTCATTCAATGTCGAAGGGTACGAATATCAAGCATACAATTGAAAAATTAAAATTAACTTTTTCTATAATGGGATTACCAGATACTATTGTTAGTGATAATGGACCGCCATTTAATTCGAACGAATTTACGAATTTTTGTCGCACCACAATCCTAGATTTTTCCCTGCAAATTCAGGCAGGACGCAGTCGGGGATGTCGTATGCAGCGGCGGCCCGTGATAACCCTTCTGTACAGACATCTCAGCTTAATAGTCCCAGAGATATTCTGTCGACTTTAGATCAAATGAGGACACTGCTTGCACAGTTCGCTGAGGCTGCTGCAACACTTTCGACTGGTTTCAACCCTGACTAATGGGTGAAAGGCAGCTTCCGAACTTCATCAAAGCTGTGAGTTGGAATTGTAATGGCCTTCTCCAGAATAGACTTGAGTTTCAAGAGTTTCTTGTAGAAAACAACATTGATGTTGCTTTCCTGCAGGAGACTCGTTCATAATGGAGAAACTGTTAGATTTCCTAACTACAAAATGCTCAGAAATGATCGACTTGGACTTCCGGGTGGCGGCGTTGCCATTTTGGTGAAACGCTGTCATTCGCATGTTCAGCTTGGCATTTCCAATGATGATACCCATGGTATAGAAACTGTAGGTATTGTTTTCAACACGAGGAGTGGTCCTATGCGTTTGATCAGTGCTTATAACCCTCCGAACAATCGAATACAACCTGAAGCGCTCCATACACTCTTGATGGAAACAGATCAACCTGTTTTGGTCATGGGCGATCTGAACACTAAGCACACACAATGGAGTCGTGCCACCAATCAGAATGGTAGGCGACTGTGGCAACATTTTGACAGGAATGAATACCAGGTGTTGGCTCCGGATGAGCCAACGCATTTCGGTCATCACAGGCCCGATGTGCTTGACATTGCTTTGGCCAGGAACATCACCTGGAATTGGGACATTCGTTCTCTCTCCAAGTTGGGCTCTGATCACAACCCGGGGATTTTAACTCTAGGGGGTGATCCACCACCTCAGACAGATCGTATGTGCACCAAGGTGGACTGGAAGAGGTTTCGTTCGCTTCTAGAGACAGGTTACTGTACTCCTGAGAGAATAGATTCTCTACTCGAGTTGGACGAGGCCGTAGCACGTTACGAGCTCACCATCAGAAATGCTCTCAGGGATTCCTCCCGAAGGGAACCGGCTCCTAGATATCAGGATAAATTTCCTCGAAGAATTGAAAATCTTATTCGAGATCAAAATCGGGCCAGAAGGGCCTATCAAAGGAGTCTGTTTCCTGGGGACAGAATCCGTCTGAAAGAGTTGAATAGGGAGGTTAGAAATAACGTAACCGAGTTCAAAAACGAAAGATTTGGCAAAACATTAGAAAATTCAGAAAATGACGGACAACTTTGGAAATTAAATAAAAATTTAAAGTCATGAAAGACTGATTTCCCCCCTATTCATGGAGAGCTCGATATGTGCTACGACTCCGAGTCCAAAGCTCAAGCTTTTGCTGACTCGATGGAAAGACAATTTGAACTTAATGAGCATCCAGACGATGATCTGGATCGTGATCTTCTACTAGAAAATCGGGTTCACCGCACTCTAAGAGAACCTGATCGTGATGTCATTCGTCCAGCTTCGTGGGATGAACTTAAGGCGCATATCAAAAGATTGAATCCCAAAACAGCGCCTGTTTGTGACGGAATTCCTAATTGTATGATAAGGAATTTTCCGGATAACCAGGTGCAGTCATTATTGAATATCATCAACAATTCACTGCGCCTCAAAAAATTTCCTCGAGGGTGGAAGCATGCCATCGTGGTCATGATCTCGAAAGAAGGTCAGAACCCGACCTTCCGCAAAATCATCGACCAATCAGTTTGTAATGCTGTTCAGCTAAGTTGGCTGAAAAAATCGTTCTCGAAAGGCTTGACAATGAAATGGAGGACAGAAATGTCCTACCGAATGAGCAGTTCGGCTTCCGTCGCGTCAGTCCTCCACCGAGCTACAGGTTTTGAGGCTGGTGGAAAATACAATCTCCCTAAACACCAACAATAGTGCTCATATTGTCCTTCTAGACATAAGTAAAGCATTTGACAGAGTATGGCACGAAGGCCTGCTCTGCAAATTGATCGATTTCCACTTGCCTTTGAGCCTGGTGAAGTGGATAAAGTCGTTCCTCATGAGTAGGACATTTCAGACCAAGGTTGACAATTTCCTCTCGGACCTGAGAGAAATTGAGGCCGGCGTTCCTCAGGGGGCAGTACTGTCTCCTGTATCATACGCACTCTTCACCTCCGATATACCACGAACCGAACACGTGAAAATCAACCTGTTCGCCGATGATACGGCCTTACTTTCCTCGTCAGCCAACCACCTGATGGGTGTTGTTTATTTGCAGAATGCATTAAACGACCTCCAGCAGTGGTACCTGGAGTGGAAAATAAAGTTAAATCCCGATAAAACACAAGCAATCTCGATGGGTCGCAAGAGAAACAACCCGGAGAGGAAAGTGACTATCGCTGGAAGGGAGATAGAATGGTCGGAACAAGTCAAGTACTTAGGGGTTACTGTGGATCGTCGGCTCACCTGGAAGCCGCATGTGAATATAATAAAAAACAAAATTGCTGAGAAAATCGGCGCACTTTACCCTCTGATTATTAGAAGAAGTAAACTCTCTTTAAAAAATTAAGTCGAAATCTATAAAATGATGTTCAGGCCTGTCATTTTGTATGCCTCAGCCGCCTGGGGCCAAACCTGCAGGACTAGCATTCGCGTCCTGGAACGGGCGCAAATGAAAGTCCTGAGGATGATAACGAATGCTCCGTGGTATGTGCGGAATGATCGGATACTTGAAGACTTGAACCTGCCTTCCATCAGGAGTATAATCAGAGACCGCAATCAGAAAGTATTCGATTGCTCAATAACCCACGAGAACCCCTTCGTGAGGGAAGCTACTGATTACAACATAGACGACCCCTCGCGCTTTGAACGTCCCAGGCACTCCCTGGAGTGATGGGCTATCTATCAACCTATCCCGGGTAGTGGAAGCTGCATCCTCCATAGAAATTTAATTTTTCAAAATTTAGATTTAAAATTCTTTCTCGGCTATTTTTGAGAACCGCTATCATGGGAAGGGCTGGAGACCGGTCTCCAGTCCTTATCCAGTCAAAATTCCAAATCCGAAAATGGCTGTTGCCCAAAGAGTAAGAGCCTTAGGGTTACACTCGTGTTAACTAATAGTGATAGAAGATCCTGAACTTCTGACCAAACAACAGCTCAACGACCTTTCAATTTATTCTGACAGAGTACCCTGTCAAAATGGCTTGAGAGATGTGAACGGAAAGATCTGTTATTGTTTCTATGTACACTACGTCAAAGCCTTTCAGACGATTTTCTCAGTGGCACGTTTGAATATTCAAGTAGACAGTTTAGGGAAGCGCACATTACAGACTTTCAATCGGTCGATAGTTTGATTCGAAAGCAGCCGATGATAAAGTTTGAAGAGCAGTACAATTTCCTTCAAACTCTTCAGTCTACCAACTATCGGCCGACTACTCAAATACCATGGAGCGTTGTAACGAGTACCCAGATTCGCCAATTATTCAGTCTGATTCTACAAATTTTACCTGTGTGATAAACGTTGCTAACAATGGCGTTGATAACAGATGAATCAGAAGAATAACTAATTGAAGAGATTGATGAATTACCAGCCCTGTTCAGAAAGAGTTTAGAAGAATATTCGGATGTGAATGTGAAAAAAAAACTGTCGTTGGAAGTTTGCGAAGCACTTATACCAGCATGGAATCAATTTGACCCTCAAGAAAAAAACAGAAACGAGGAAGGTAAATATTATTTATTGTACTTATACAACGATAAATATTACCGTACGTCAGTCATATTCTTCCTTCTTCGGATGTTTTCATTACCTATGAAGTTATTCATAAGGCAATCGTAGACTGTAACTGTGAATTCCACTCCATCTTCCATTCGTAGGTTATGTTGGAAAACACAGATGGCTTTGATAATGCGGATACAAAATGTTTATTAACGTCTGTCGTGCGGTGAAAAATACGCTACTTGTTGGCCATGATACCGAAAGTACATACGACTAAACGGCAGACTCTGATGTGTCTATAGTTGAAGATCCTCTTCGAGTAGTTCGATTTTTTCGCATATGGTCGTAATATGTGATTTCCTATTCCAAAGGCTTCGTCATCTACAACAAAAAATGGTATGGTATCTCCTCCTTCGTCATTAGGCAATTTTCTTCCAGGGGATACATTCAATTGCTTTTCTAAAAGTCGTTCACCCTTGTTAGATGATTCAAATATATGTGGATCATTAACTGTCCCATGAAAACCGACATCTTTGTAAACAAATTTATAATCTGCATCGGTCCGAGCTATTGGAACGCAGGAGAAGAATTTTTTGTAGTTAAAATATGAGGATCCCAATTGTTCAGGCTGCACCATCCGTGTGTGCTTGCCATCGATCGCTTTTTTCACGTTTGGGAAATTAGTGTGACGCTGGAATTCATTAGCAATTTGTATCCAATCATATTCTCGTTTCGTTGCCATATACAGTGGTTGGAGAATATTCCATCTCTGGTCTGACGTTGTTTTCACAATATTTCGTAGTGTAGACGCTCCAATCGAATATTCAAATGACAGCGTATTGAAACAAGACCCAGAAGCCAGGTATCTGGAGGAATCAATGAATAAATAACAATCGATAAGCAAATAATAAATGAGGTGAATGTTAATTCACATTTCTTCAATTGAGTATACACTCTCAGAGGATGACTCTCAATAATCATTCAACTTTTTGTTGAATAAATGGAATAATCATTAAGTCTTACTATTATGAACTGAATTTGTGCTTTTCTTATTACTGGTCACGATGCCAAAAAATGGAACAACTTGCGGACCTGTTTCCATAGAGAACTTAATGCTCAAAAACACGTAATCTGGTCAAATTATGAGCAAGAGATGAAAATATGTCCACTTCACAAGATTTTTTTAATCATCAACAGCAGGTGAAATAGGCTTGGCAGTATCTCACGATGACGACGTTGATCCTGAAGAACTGTAACCTCCTACTTCCACGCCCACCCAGCCCAACGACATAGATGCTGATGACAAAGCTTTAATCGGAGCATTGAACGTCCCAAGAGATGAGGATACAAATCTTGCACTATCAATTGTTCCATTACTCCAGGTTCTCACTCCAGAAGAAGAACTGGACACAAAAATTAATATTTCAAGCATTTTCAAACATATATTTGCTAAGCGCCATCCGACCGCTAGACCCACAACAAGTAACTGCGACAGACCACATCCAACGACGCATTTTTTTCCGATACCACATTAAAGGACCAGTTTTGCAATGCAACCAGTGACTATTCAAACAAATGAATTTTTATATGGTGAAGATTTATCACCTAATTTGACGCCAGCACAGGACATTCAGAACAATACATCGCCAGGATGTTTAAATGATATGGTGCAAACATATTCCATCAATTTCACGAAAAAATCATGAATTTGCCCCTCCTCCTCCGTTTTATAATAAGAGCAATAATAGCAGCTCTTCTCGAAAACATTTCCGTTCAATCACTGCGCACCCACCACCAACCCGACAGTTTAGTTGTAGCAGTGTGCAAGGTTGCAGTCCAATTCGACCAAACTATCGTGCAATAGTTTGCTCTGTAGTGTACGCCTACTGTTGGCAAGTTCGACAATCGAAATGGTATGACAATCACTTATGGAACGTTCTGTGCCAGGTAATTGAGATTCGATGATTATGATGAGAGATCTCCATATTGAAAGACACGTAACAAAATTCGCCAACAATATATGTAATCCAGAGCCAAATATCCCAGAGTAGTAGCAGCTATCGATGGTACCTATGGCTTCATGCCCAGGAAGTATTGGGTCCAGGCTATATGACAACCGTACTGCACTTGTAAGGGTCGAAACTTGGTAGAACTTGCTCTAGTAGTTGCTCCAGATGAAAATATACTCGTAATTCGAAGGCCATACTGCTCAGATGCAAGAATAAATGATGCAGAGATGTTGCAGAATAGCTTCGTTAGAGATGCGGATAGAATGACTTGTCGATAGAGGATATCGTGATGTCACAGAATTGCTTGTCCGATTAGGCATTCCATTGAGAATGCCATCGCATCTTCAAGATTGTCAAAGACAATTTTTTACAGAAGAGTAAATGACTAAGGATTGGTAACAAAGAAAACATGATTGGAACTAGCTTGTTCCGAACGCTTATATCCACAATTGTCTTCAGGTGAATACTGTATTCACCTGAAGACGATTCAACATGTTCCAAATCTGGAAGACTATCATCAGATTGCAGGATCGATTTTATATCACCATCTTCTGCTCATTATAGGAGGTGCTGATGCTGCAGCCACTCAGCAGTTATTGGAAAGAGCAAGAGAACCAAATGTTCTTCAAGCTCCACTTGAGGCATAAAATCTTAATTCAAAGAATGGCAAAGGTGGGTTAGCTGCCGATCAATACGAACAGATTGCCATGACCAGGACTGATGCGATTGAAGTTAATTTCAAGATCAGCAAAATATCAATTATGGATCTCATACCAATCAATTATTGATACTCAGAAGGAAGATGATGAGGACGTACTCCAATACAAGGTTACTATTGTACATGCAAAAGCGTTCGATACCGTTAGCCATCCAAATTCAATGAAATATCTCGAGAATATTGGATTTAGAGAAAATTACCGAATCTAATTGATAGTCAACTGAATAATCGACAGCATAGTGAACAAATAGGTGATACTTTGAGTGATGAAAAAGCTATACAATAGGCCGATTCTGTTCCAGGGCTCATTCTTTTTATATTTAGTATTGATGAAATGTTCAACTCACCTAGTCCTGGTGATATAACCAGTTTTTGCCGATGACACGGTTGTTTTCTTCAAGGACCGAGACTGGCTCAATCTGAGAGAAAAAATTCAAAACGCACTATCAATTTCCTTCGATTTTTACAGGAGCAAACTTCTCACTGTTGATATAGAAAAAAGAATATACAAACCACTCTCCAGTTATGAGCCAAACTTATCGAGTTTTGAACAAATTGAAATTAAAAATGAAAACCAAACCATGCGGCTGATGGAAAAAAGAACAATTAAATATTTTGGCATCGATTCCAGTGAAAAAACTCCGCTTTTGTTTGAGTAAATTAAAATATTTGAAAAAGTTCTTTGACATCTATCATTCCTGAATTATGTTTACTGCTCTTATTCCAAACACATATTTTTATGCATTGGGTAGAGTAACCAACAATCACTATCATATATGTATAAATGTATGAATTTATATATTTTCCTAAATTCGAAGAGGGAGAATACCTTTTACACCAGAATGAAAAGCATTACGAAGACATACCAATAAACCATCTCAAGATATGTAATTGCGAGGAAAATATCTATTTGGGTCTAATTTTGGAGAAAAAGACTGAAATATAGGCTTTCATCAACATTCCCAATATTTTTAAATCACCATAAGTATTTCAGATTATTATAAAATATATCTGATTTGAATTGAATAGAATTGAACTGCGTGCGGATCTTCTTTATGTGTTGAACTCCTCACTGGCGTAGTTGAGTGATTGCGTATTATTCACATGTTAATTTTCGTGAAAAATTTAATTTGTTTGTGCGCAACCGTCGCATCGGTAATGTAAGTTTTGACGTAACTCATACAAAAATCAAATTTTGTATCAAATGATGCAAACATTATCTAGTAGTTTACTTTCCTTTTGGCGATGGCGGTGAGAATTCAGAATATACGCAATTTGATGACTAATTGTACCATTTTCTAGTCGACGCAGATGTCTCAAGAGTTCAGCAGTGGAGCTTTTCTATTGTCATGAGTATGTTGCCAACAATTCCTTTCAATTTGCACAACCTATAAAAAAAATATAGAAAATCAAAATTTATGAATAAACTTTAGATCTCAAGTAGACAAAAATAATATTCAAGTTGAAACATCGTGTTTGCTAAAATCAAATCAGAAGGAAACATGAAAGTGACACTGATTTGAACGTTATTTCTTATTCATGCTGATGATTAAATTCACTAGTTACTCTAATGCGCATGAGCAAAGATTTTGATATTTATATTCCACTGGTTGATCAAAATATTGAAATCAAGATAGATTTCGCAGGCAAGGTATATTTTAGCACTTATTTTGAATGAAAAAAAAATCATTTAACTTTTTTCTGGATTCACTAGCTATCTGTTATTCACATAAACTCAAATATTTCCATAAAACAGTACATTGAGCATTGACTTCAAGCAGAACAACAAGATGGCACCACCGAATCCTACCATGAGAAGGAGAAATATCATATTTCCATAAGCGTACCGACTGAGCTGGGATAAGGTAGAAGAAAACAGGTGAAAGAATATTTGAAAAAGAGTAAGCAACAAAGCAGGATATTTTAGTACTGTTTTGATAGGTATTTCTTCTCAAAATTTTCAAAAAAAAAATTAATCATTTATTCAAACGTATCATAACGAATGGAAAATATTTCATCATGATGACTAGTTATTAATGAAATAAAATAATAACAATTAAAAAAAAATTAGAAGCGATTGTAAATTTAATAGAAATCGAAAAGTAAAACATTTGTTTGAAATCAAATACAGGAAAAATTTCAAGTTGACATTTTAGAATTATTGCATTGACATATTTGTAGGAGTGTGAATGGAGAAAATGGATTTGAGTGATGGTAAATAAATTTGTTTGGAAGAAGGTGCAGAAGGTATAGAGAGGGGTGATCAGGGACAAGGAGAGAGTAGAAATGTTGGAGGGAGTGAAACACAAAGTGAGAGCACACAATTGGACAGTTGGTTTAATAAAATAAGGGAATTCGTGAAAGAAAATTCAGCAAGATTGGAAGAAAATCTTGATGAAAACATAGCAAGAATGAATGGAAATTCAACAAGAATGGAAGAAAAAATGGAAATTATGAAAAATGAAATGGAAGAAAGTATGAAAGAGGATTTAGGAAGAAACACATCAAGAATGAATGAAAATTCAACAAGAAGGGAAGAAAAAATAGACAGAATGAATGAGAGAATAATAGAAAGTTTGGGAAGAATGGAAGAAAGTTTCAAAGAAAATATAAAAGAAATATGTAAACCAATTGAAACGAGTAGTGAGCAGAATAATAGGGAATTTCATGGGGTAGTTATACAAAAAACAGATATTACACTTCATTAGAAAAAGCTGATAAACAAATAAAAAATATAAAAATGAAGTTTGATGACTATAAAAATTTATTTATGAATGAAATAAACATGACTAAGAGGAATTTTGAAATGCAAAAAGTAAACATAAATGATGGAATAATAATAATGGAAAGTGAGGTGTCAAAAATAAAATTAGGAAAGAATTTAAATAAATATTAATATCAAAAACAAGAAAATTTCCAAATTATGGAGAAGAAAATAGTTGGCAATATTAACATAAACTTTGAACTGGAAATTTTCAAAATAAAATATATGCTTGAACAAATAGAACAAATGATTTTCCATAGAAGGAGAGACAAATAATAAATAAAGAAAAAAATAGGAAAAAATCTATTTTAGGTTTAAGAAATTCCACAGGTGAGGTAGGGAACAAAAATTTTGAAAATATTTCTGATAGATACTGTTTCAGAAACATTTGAATAAAATAAGATGATGTGAAAAATAATCTCAAAGGTAAAAATACAAAGATAAAAATTCCTGAGAACAATTTGCTAAGAATCAATGAGAGAAAAAACTGAAGGAAACAAATCTATACATGAATTGAAATTTGAAGAAAGACAATAATAATTCCGAATAACAATCACTGAAACTGGAAAACATGGAATTTGAAACAATTAGTGGTGCAGATCAGTTAGAAAAAGTAAAAACCAAAATAGATTATGAAAGGGAGATATAGAAATGGATAATAAATAATATGAATTTAGATAAAAAATCAAAAGAAATAAAGAGTAAAATATTTTGGGTATAAGAATAATGAATTTTAGAAATGAAAGTGGAAATGATGATAATAATAATTAAATATATAATAAGAAACCTGAAGGTGATGATGATAATGAAGGTGTATTAATGATTGAATTGAAGGTATATTAGGTAATCAATTATAAATGAATATAATAAGTTAATTATGTATGGATAAAGTATAGCGAAAGAGTATATGCAATGAATAAAAGTGAAAAAATTGAGAAATTCAGATTAATGAAATATCCAATTCAATATAAATACAGAGAACAGTTGAAGAAAGGGTTAGCAAAGATAATAAAACAGAGCATAGTTGAAAGGAGCGCCAATAATTATAAAAATCTAATGAACATTGAAAATATAAATCAGTATAAAATAAAAAATTGAAATATATATCAAGGTCACGAATGTTGTTATTTCGACAACGTTTCTCTCTGGAATTGAAGAGAGTTCCAAAGTCAGGTGGTTTCTGAAACAAAAAAAAATGAGTAAATTGAAAGAATAATAAAATTGATAATCAAATTTTACTAACAAGTATTAAAATCTTGAATATGAATTTTAGGGAAATTGTTATGATAAGGAATATTTGGTCAATGTGAAAACAATAAAAAGTTATATAATGATACTTATATATCACCTGAATACCTGCTATGTTTGTTTTGCAATTTTTCTGAACATTTTGATTTTCTGAAGCCTTGTACCATTATCTAGTCGACGCAGATGTCTCAAGAGTTCAGCAGTGGAGCTTTCCTATTGTCATAAGTATGTAGCCGACAATTAATTTGATTTACACAACCTATAAAAAAATATAGGAATCAAAATTCTTGAATGAACTTTAGATCTCGAGAAGACGAAAATAATATTCAAGTTGAGACATCCTGTATGCTGAAATCAAATCAGAAGGTAACATGAGAGTGACATGTCAAAACATTTCGATAGTAAATGATGAAATATAAAAATTTGAGTACAGAAAATTGTGAGATATGAATTTTAACAAACTCTGTATATATTATGTAACTATAGGAATGTTGATGGTTTATGAAATCCATAGAAGAGTTTAGAATGAGGAGGAGTATCCCAGGAAGTGGGTAAAAACCTTAAATTTGTGAGAAAAAACAAAAAGTGATGGTTAACAGAAAGAAAAAAAACGAGGTTTTAGGAGATAAAAATAATGTTTGAAAGAAAGCCGTAACAAACTTTGCTAATCAATGAATACGAAAAATAACCACAACCGGAAGCAAATCAACCATTTGACAATACCAAGTAGTCCAGAGAACAATAGGCGTAGAAACTACAAAGAAAAACTACTCACCTTCAGGATGCAGACAAATTCCTATCCGGACGTGGCCAACAACAAGGAGACCTGCCACAGTAAAGCTGCAAACTCTAATATCCAGAAACCACTTCCAGGATTCTCGGAAATATTCGAAAGAGACGAATAACAGGTACTTTTCAACCCAAAACTAAACAAAGTGAGGGTATTCATGTCAGTCATTTCTTTCGGGTACTTTGACGACTTTTATCTACTGATTTGAACGTTATTTCACATTCATGCTCATAATTATTCTACTAGTTACTTTATTGCGCACGAGCAAAGATTTCGACATTTCCATTTCATTGGTTGATCAAAATATTGGAGTTGAGATATATTTCGCAGGCTAGGTATATTTAAGTACTCATTTTGAATAAAAGAAAGATCATTCAACTATTTTCTGGATTCATTATTCATCTGTTAATCACATAATCACAAATATTTTCATAAAACAGTACATTGAACATTGACTTCAAGCGGAACAACAAGATGGCATCACTGAATCCTACCATGAGAAGGAGAAATATCATAATTCCATAGGCGTACCGACTGAGCTGGGATCAGGTAAAAGGATACAGGTGAAAGAGTATTCGGAAAAGAGTAAGCAACAAAGCCGGATATTCCAGTATTGTTTTGATAGGTGTTTCTTTTCGAAAGTTTCAAATTAAAAATAAATAATTCAATCAAACTTATCATAAAAAAATGGAAAATACTTCATTATGACGACTAGTTATAAATAAAATAATGATAATAAAAAAATTATACAAGAAATAATAATAATAATAGCAGCATCATAATAATATATATATATATATATATATATATATATATATATATATATATATATATATATATATATATATATATATATATATATATATATATATATATATATATATATATATATATATATATATATATATATATGTAAACAAATTGATAATTGGGGTATGCAGCAAAAGAAAAAGTGTACTCTTTAAAGTTTGTCCGAACTTTCGGAATTTTAAATTTAACCATGTTAGTTGCACTATGTTTCAAATCGTCAACTAATTATACACATGAAAATTAATTGAACAGTTACTAATTAAAATATTACAAATATAAATTCTGAAACATGTGTGCCTTGAGAAAGTACAATAGGTTATCTATTGTACCTATTGTACTTTCTCAAGGCACACATGTTTCAGAATTTATATTTGTAATATTTTAATTAGTAACTGTTCAATGAATTTTAATGTGTATAATTAGTTGACGATTTAAAACATGAGTTGCCAACTTCAAAGTCATAACTTATATTTCACCGTACTTTACATGAAGAACATTCATAAACGACATAGAAACTAATCTCAACAAAGATTATCCCTGAAGATGGAAATAAAACATTCCGAAAGCTTGGACAAACTTTAAAGAGTACACTTTTTCTTTTGCTGCATACCCCAATAATCAATTTGTTCACACCTAACTAGTCTGCAACGACTATCTTTCTCTCTCTATATATATATAACTAAGGCTAATTTTTATTTTCGATGTCGACATTTCGACGGGGGGACCCTCGTCCTAATCAGAAGATGGAGGCATTTACATCTTAGAAATATAGTTTCTACAATTATAGACATGTATGTGATCATTTGATTTTTTATAACTTATTTTTGTATGGTTAAATTCTTACCTTCGGAATTAGATTGGACCACCACTTCCTTCTTATTTCGTTTTCCATATTTAAGTATTATCATTCACAAGTAGGAGATTTGAGCCGGTTCTGGCTCTCCCCCCACCACTATGACGTCACGTGTGACCTTGAATAGTTGCAGGTGTGCAATGTGTGTGTGTTTGACCTTGAGATTTGACTTTGAGATTTGTCATTGAGTTTTGATATTGGGTTTGGTCGACTTTGAGATTCGACTTCAGTTTCGACCTTGAATATGACCTTGAGATTCATAACATTAAGTTTTGACTTTGAGATTTGACCTTGAGTTTTGATGTTGGGATTGTTTCGGCAACCAAAAGATTTGATCTCGATGTTTGTTTGACCTTGACTGAAGCTGTGGTGTAGGCATACATATTATGTGTGATCATGACCTTCATGAATCCTTGCACTCTCCAAGCGAGGAGGGCATTCATCCTGTGAGAGAGCTAAGAGGAACTGCGAGTATTGATGAGTGTGTTGATGCTCAAGTGTGTAATGACCTTCACAGTCCCATCTACTGGAAATGGAGTGGGGATGCCTCTTATAAAAATGTGTGGAGTCGTTGATGAGAAATCAGATGTTAGATAATATCATCAGAGTGAATACAGAGTACGAGAAGTTTCTCAATTCAGTGAGTGTATTTTTTATAAGGTGAAATAATCTATATTTTTTCATGCAGTCCTACTATGTCTTTTCTTTCAAAAGTTGTAGATTTGAAGAGAATCAATTCTTCAATAATTGAAAAGAGGGTGGGAGCTTTTGAACAAAGACCAATATCATCATTACCCATCGGTAAAGCTTTCAACATACTTGGTATGACGATTTGTATAACCCGATATGGGAGATCTATTCTAATGACATTACGTGATGATAATGATACTTTATTCAAATCATGGTTGTCAAAAAGTATTTCGGATGAATTCAATGCGGACGATGTCAGTTGCATAAATGCTTCAGATTTCAAATATACAATAACATATTTGGGTCAGAGTCCACAAGTAGCAGGAGTTTGAGAACTCGTCCTCTAGTAGAATTCAACTACATTAAATGATAATATTGTTTATATGTTAATAGTTAGGATATAGTGATTTTTATGTTGAATATAGATATTTCTCCATTAAAAAATAACATTCAGTGTAGAAGTACTATATTTGGAGCATCACATTTTCTCATGTAAGTAAAATTATTTGAATATCAATGGAATATATTAACAATTCTTTTTTTCGTTTCAGTTTTCAATATGTGGATGCATTACTCGAGTCAATGTTGGACGGAAGCCGTGGACATCAATACAGCCATCGAGAGATTGAACTCCTACTTGAATGCTTTGAGTCAAGATGTCCTCCATGCTACAGTCTATGATTTGAATGTTTGCTTCGATGAAGATGAAATCCAAAGATGTGCACATTTATCCGAGAAGTACGTCAAGGGTACAATACTTCGTGAGGAATTCAACCAAGGAGCCTTAAACTTGCAACAATTCTGTGAAGAAATGATCAAATTGGATCTGGAAGGATTTCTCCACACCCTTTTACCATTCCTACCTGATGACATCATCGAGAAATATCAACTATATGATGAATATGATGATGAATATGATCATGCAGATATTTGATATGAAATAAAACATATATTTACAAA
The DNA here is from genome assembly GCA_018342105.1 of Gonioctena quinquepunctata. Classification (NCBI taxonomy): domain Eukaryota; kingdom Metazoa; phylum Arthropoda; class Insecta; order Coleoptera; family Chrysomelidae; genus Gonioctena; species Gonioctena quinquepunctata. Next base: position 214,656 of record JAFIRS010000179.1, read on the forward strand.
ATCTTGTTTATTTATTTTTCCATTACACATAAACATTATTGATATACTTAAAAATATTCAGATACAATACAAAAATAAAATATTGAACATTTCAAAGTGAATTACGAACAGAGCCATCCAATGCATTGTAAGTCAAGAAGGTGTCGTGTATAATGAGTGCATAGACTTTGGTGTTGGCTGGAAATTTAGTTTTTCTTGTTTCGAACTCCAGCTTGATATCCACTGTAGATGATTTTGTAGCATTCGGTTGATGTAAACAATCAATGATGAACAGGGATTCTGTTGAAATGCTTCAAGGTCCATAAGAGGCTCACTCATATATTTGTCATAATAACTACGTTGGAAGTCCTCATATGCATAGTAAGCTGAAGAGAATAGTTTTTTATCAAAGTCCAGGTTCCAACGCTCATATGGGTAGACTTCAGAGTTCAAATACACTCGGATGTTATTAATGTCTGCATTTATGAATTTTGTCATATCCTGTGTTCTGTTTTCGGATGCAGTGGTACTTTGAAAACCAATAATTATGAAGCGAGGTGTTTCCAAAGTGTTGGTCGTTTTATTGCCCATATGTCTGAAGATGTGCTACGCAATGAGGGTAATTCATAAAGATCCCACATACGATAAGCCAACTTGATTTTTGAATTCAGACCACTCTTATTTATTCTACTGAATAATTTGAGCTTCTGCTTGTCATCGGGTACAACATGTTTTATTTTCCATTCAATCTTTGTAATTTCCAAAGAGGCATCAACGTCTCCAATATATGAATTCTTGAATGAACGAGCTATAATCAAAATCAGTTCTTGTTTTGCATTCAGAATGCTCTTCTTATAATCCTCGGCAAAACCCATCAAATATTTGAGAGGAAGTTTTCCACTGAATAAATGACTGGGTGCATCAATGATGTGTTGTTTTGTGTCGGAAAGTCCCCATCCAGTTGTCAAAAGCATGTGAGAGTGTGATTGACCAAATGAAACCATATTCTTCATTGTGGATGTTATACCTGGTTTTCGAACAACGGCAACTTGCTCACCACCCATTTCATAGCGGATCTCATCAAAGAGGAATGCCAAAGCATTGTTGGAAAGATAGCATACTTTGTTCACTTCTTTTGGAATGAATTTTCCTCAATGTAAATGAAACTGTCGGCAATGTCCAGTATTACATCTTGATTGTTGATTGCAATTCGGATTTCATCTGAATTCTTGAACAATGGTGATCCGTACGGCTTATAGGTATGCTCGTGCAGACTTATGAGAGAATGATCGACCACTGGTTCATTGAAAATATTCAACTTGTCACTGTTTGCTTCGAGTACCATTTTATTGTCGAATTCGGAGTCCAATTGAGTTTAGAAAATTAAGATCTCTCGCTGACAATGTATGTCTTTGTCGTTCAGCAAACACTTGTGGAATGACCTTCTTCCTGGCAAAGCTTTTCTTTTTGATAATATTTGATGAATGACGATCTTTGTTTGGTGAAAATATTTCGTATTCACTGTTTTGTCGTTTGTTGTAGCAAAAACCCATTACATTCGTTATTGTAATTTCTTCAATTCCAATATGACAACTATTTCTTCCACACTACCGAAATCAATGAGATTATTTCGATGATCCAATATGCGCAGAGTAATGTTGTCGATGAACTGACGTCCTTCCGGGCTGATGGGCATATAAATAATGTTGTTTGGCTCTTTTGTTATATTATAACCCGGCTCAACATCAACATCAAATGAAAAAAGAATATGATTCTCTTCTTCATTTATGTATGATCCTGAAATGATATTGCAATCCAATCGAATGAGTCTCACGGGTACAATATTCACAGGAGATGTAGATTCATGCATGCGATTTGCACTGAATTCTTTCTTCTCGAATCCCAACAGGGATGCTATTGAGTTTTCATGTTTCAGGTTCACCACATACTTTGATTGCATCATACATTTAAATGTATTATTGTTTGCTCGGAGGCTGAACAATTCATCCAATGTGGTGTCATCATGTTTCGCGCCATGAAATACATGGAATTCAAGTTCTCGTTGGATAACAGCATTTATTTCTTCTATCTCATATGCGCCACTTGGTATTTTTATAACACGTTTAGAACTGACTGTGGAGGCTTTATTTGCGGGAATGAAGAAAGTGATCAAGTTGTTTGTTTCCGTGACATTGTGGATTGTGTTGCATCCATAGAATCCCAAAAGCCCCAATCCATAACGGCTATTCTTATCCAACTCAATGGGTGGTAGAAGTCTGCACTCAAGACACTGGTTCCAACAGCTTGTAGCTCGAACTTTCGTGACATGACTGATTGCATTCATATGATAACAAATCATTTTATTGTTGTTCACAACACATGCGATATAATTTTCTTCGTTTCCTCGGTGGCATTGTGTGTCCCAATTCAACTTGATTGTTATTGGCGCCAATATTACAATCATCGATGGTGCAATAACAACAAAATAGTTTCCGAGGTATGGGTCCGTCATTCACATCACTGGAATTTGATGTTCCAACACTTGCATTGTCCATATGATGTTCATAGCAATATTTATATTTTAAAATATCAATATCCTCCTGAAGGTGTTTGGGAAGTATTTCCCAAACCGATGCAATTTCATTAGCTGCACAAGTAATCATGACCTCTTTGGGCATATCCGCAAGTTGACCTTTACTCATTTTTTTCAAGCTGCGTAATCTTGAATATGCGATGAGGGAATGCCCCATTCTCTTAATAGCCTCTCGATCCATTTCTGGCGTGAAATCCATTTTAGCTTTTTTCGGGTGATTGGAAGAGAGAGAAACTTCAAGCATAAGTGTCCACACACAACTGTATTGTATTTCTGCTCACGTTCATAATTATACATAATTTTTTCGACTGCATGTGTACCTTTCCGGAAGTAATGGACCAACTCCACTGGTGGGGGTAGATCTCCAAAACTATCGAAATATGTTGCAACTCTTCCAATTTTCCTGTATGCCACCCAATGTGTTCCTCGGCCGCTGAATCCATCCAAATTGATGATGGCCGTTTCATGATTACGTGGTCCTGAGGTTGGCAAATTATCACGCATGAACACACCACGAAAGTGTGGAATTTTCAATTGTTTGGCATAATATGTAAGATCTATATCTGTGAGAGGTTTAAGAGGTAGGGCATCAATTAGTTTTTTGATGTATATGGTTTGAGATAGATACCGAGGCCTTTGCGATATGGTTTCAAGAAAATACCGCTACCCTTTTTTCCTAAAGCTATCGCCTCCATCTTTCTGTTATGATGTTTTACCTCTTTCAGATCATTCCTGCTCGCACTTGCTGAATTTATAGCTCTGCTTATACCTGCAGCAGCACCAGCCAAACTACCCAATGCAGATAATCCAGCAAAAATTGGTATCAATGGTAAAATTCCGCCAACTTTCGGGATAGGTATTATGCGAGGTGTGCGAATTTTTTTCTTTCCGCCTGCTGCTTTCAAATATTTATGTGCTGCTTTCAATGCCATTGTTGTGGCCATCTTTCTATTGTTTGTCACGAATTGATTACCTCCAGCTTTATGTAATTCATCCCGAACTTTTCGTACAATTCCTGCTCCGAATGCTACTTTTCTGATTTTATTTCGTCCATTTTTCTTCGATTCATTTTTTCTCCTTCGTTTGACATTGTCTACATTACAACCCATACCGAAACGCCTTTTTGTCTTCATTATGTTGGTGACGAGTAGAGCGGCTGCTCTCTCACGAATACTTGCGTCCTTCGATTTGACCCTATCCCAAGCACTGTATTCAAGTTGTTTATCTGCTTTATGTCTAGCTTCAATATCGTCGAGATTCTCCGAGTATTGAATGTCGTGTGTTTTACAGGCCCTATCTAATTTATTGATGCCTGGATCGTTGCGAGCCAATCGTTTTTGTAATTTAGTTCCAGGTCCACAATATTGATATCCTCCAGGTAAATGCAATTCAAACGGCAATTTATTTATTAAAGAATTTACAAATCCTCGACCTTTTTTTTTATTATTCGATCTGTTGCTTTTACGTCTGCTCCGTGTGGTGGTAGACATTCAAATGAAACATATCTCACACATCTTGCATTAATAAGTGCCGAACCGTCAAACAATGCGCATTGTCAAGCAAAAGAAGAGTTTGCAGTAGATAATTTGGATGAGAAAATCGGGGCTGGATTAAATGGGGCGAACTCATTGAGACATGGTCCACTACTTCCATCATCTGTTCGCTCGCTAATCATCGGTCCGTCAAATTGCGGAAAGACAAATGCCATGATATCTCTACTGACACATCCACAAGGATTGCGATTTGCAAACGTTTATCTCTATTCAAAGTCGTTGAATCAACCGAAATATGAATACTTGCGCAATGTGTTAGCGCCAATAAAAGGATTGGGTTTCTTCACATTCAGTAATAATGCAGACATTGTGCAGCCCTCTGATGCCAAACCAAATTCAGTTTTCATTAGTGGATAATGTGATTTGGAAAAGCGGAATTATCCGATCATATTTTTGTATGGGACGCCATAAACTTCATCGTCATATTCAAGCAAGACGAGATGAACTTACATCATATTTTCTCTGATCACGTCTCACCCGATGTCACATTCAAAGAATTTCAAATGATGTGTGTGAATTGTTGGGATGATCAATATGGATTCCTTGTCATTGATAAAGATCGAAAAGTATGTGATGGACGATATCGCAAAGGATTTGATAGCTTCATATATCCTTGATATCTCAATTCGAAAAGACTTAATCATTCATCGGAACTCCGTCAAGGTCACTACAATAAACTCGTCATCCAAATAATGAATCTCTTTGCGAGATGAATGTGTAGAAACCAAAATGGATTTGAAACGTCAACTAGTTCAAGCGACCGAAGCCGTTCGACAAAAAATTCAATTCCATCAAAAGTGGAAATGTAGAAGAAAAGATTGCCCTTGAAAAACTTTATGATCCTATCACAAAACCACTCAATGCTCTTTCTTCTGCTGCTATTGTGAAACCGTCTACACCTTCTCGATTCATTCGAACCAGCACTCCAATTGGGAAAAAACAATCTTTCAGCAGGGACGTGTCATTTTCAGATATTGATAATGAAACCATCAAAGATGTGGATGGCGAGAAAATAGCTGCAACTACCCTATTCGAAACACCCACTTCATCAATGACGAGTTCACGAGATTTGGAATCTTCCAGCAATGGTTTGAGACTAAAACAACATTTGCAAAATATTAGAAATGGCAATAGTGCATATGATGTGAATTATGGTGTGAGGGTAGATCCTTCAACACAAACACTAAAATGGGAAATCTAGAAGTCCGTTTTGATGATGGAAATATTTCCTTCTGGGATGGTACTATGCAATTACGTCAATACCCTGGCACTTCAGATTTATATAACTTGATATTCCTCAAGAAACCGCCTGGAGTTGGTGATGCAAAAATTCGAAACACATATATCGAAATTTTGGATTTTACGAAAGCATTGTACAAAAAGTATGAAGTCAAAAATGGAATAAGATATAAAAAATCAAAGAAATATCAAGAAGTCATAAGACCACTATTGAAATCGAGAAATAATTCCAATACATTTGTGAATCAAAGCGGTGAAGGAATCAAAAAAATAAAGTTGCAGAAAGTGTTTACATCGAAACCGAAGAATTATGTATACTGGAATAAACCTAAAGAGTTAGTGGATCGTTTGCGATTGTTAATTGCTTCGAAAGCATCCGGTCACACAGGACATGAAAATGAGATCATATCAATAATAGAGGAGCTACGTGAAGAAGGTATTATATATTGATACAATTTTATTGAACAATCACTTCATCATTGTGATATCACCAGAGAACAAGAAGAAGAATGGCTAATAATATCAAACGTCATATTGTGGACGAGTTACATAAGCCAGCTCGTCGCAACTTCCAGAGAAGGTCAACTGTCGTCAAAGGCACAGGAGATTTGTGGCAAATAGATCTGGCAGAATTTCAACCTTATGCCAAAATTAATAAAGGTTATCGATACATTTTGGTGGTCATCGACTGTTACTCTAAATATTTGTGGACAAAACCAGTCAGAACAAAAACCGGTGAAGATATAACTGATGCCATGGCGATGGTATTGGAAGATGCCAAATATTCTCCGAAACATGTGCAAAGCGATCAAGGAAAGGAATTTTACAATAGCAATTTTTCATCATTGATGGAGCGAAAAATATTAAACATTATTCCACTTTTAGTACGACAAAAGCATCTATGGCTGAAAGAGTAATTCGAACAATCAAAACTTGGATCTATAAGGAGTTTTCAATGAATGGAAATCATAAATGGTTGGAAATCCTTCCAATCATAACGCATAGATATAACCATAAGAAACATCGCACAATAGGTATGAAACCCATCGAAGTTAAAACCACTACAAAGTTGAAAATCATCAAAAAGAAAAAAAGAAAGAAGATGAAAAAAATCAAGCCAAAATATCGAGTGAATGACATAGTTCGTATAAGCAAGTATAAAAATTTATTCGAAAAGGGCTATGAAGCCAACTTCACCACGGAATTATTCAAAGTCGTCAAAGCCAACAGTACATATCCACCAACATACATTCTCGAAGACATGGATAAGAATCCTATTCAAGGCTGCTTCTATGAAGCTGAATTGCAGAAAACTCAAAATCCGGACGTGTACCTTGTCGAGAAGATATTGAAGAAAAAGGCCAAAAAGTGTTTGTCAAATGGTTAGGTTTTTCCAATGAACACAATTCATGGATCTCAAAGAATGCCATTTTGTAATATTTCTATATGATATAATGTTTTGAAATAATAAACTAGTTTATGCTTCAAAGTATTTTTTTATTTTAATTGTCCACAACCCACACAATTACATTTGCACATTCAAATTCAATATACTCAAGTCAATACATTTATTAAATTAAAACTATTCACTATCACTGTGAAATACATTGTTCAAGTCTTTTATGCACTTCTGATATGTCATCATGACAGCTTCCTTGGTGTTGTGGAATTCATTTAGCTCCTTCTCTGCATTCTTGCGCAAATCATCGTTATTTTTCCGCTCCACATCAACTTTGGCTAGCAGAGAATCATATTGATTTTCAACTTCTGCCAAGTCTTTCTTCATGATTGCAATGCGCTCCTGAAGTTTACTTATGGTTTTCACATCCTCTTGCAAACTTTGATCCTTTTCGTCACACTGAGCAAGGACAGCTTTCTTATCAAGGATGCCTCTTTTCACCAACTTTTGAATTCCAACACATTTCTGCAGGGGGGCATACGATGAAAGATCAATGAAATTCAATAGTGACGTTGATATGGAATCTGGGGTAAGAGATGATGATGATGCTGCTCTCCTTGAATTGCCTTTTTTTGACCTTCCTTTAGCCTTGGAAGAAGCGGGCTTTGGAACCACCAGGTCGGTAACATCGAGTGTATTTCGCCTCCTATTTTTCACCCGTCTTACTTTCTCTTCCTCCTTATTGGGCAGCGAAGAACAGGTTGGCAATAATTCAGATATTTCAATATCACGCTCCAAATAATCAATTGTTGTTGCTGCTGCTGTTGTTGGTTCATCAGTCATCATGATAAACTCGGCCATATCAAAATCCGCAAATCATCTGGTGTTGTAGTGTTGGAATGTTCAGGTTGACCCAATTCTGCAATCACATCATTTGACAAATACTTCTCAGCTCCATCACCCAACAAAGTTGATAAAATGCTGCAACTTTCGGCGGTATTCATTTCAATAACTTTAATGATATTTTCAAACTCAATGTAAGAATCAAAGATTGAAACTTTAATCTGATGCAGTAGGCATGTGTGTCACCTTTTATACACATATTTTCGACACTCTCCCTTCCATCTACACTCATGTGTAGGAGGGGGTACTCCCGCTACTTCTAACTGTATTCTCATATTCATTCGATATCTATAAATTGAATGGTTTCTGATTCATTCCTTCAGACTAGCATCCAAAATGTCTAAAGTTATATGTGAAGCTGACTCTACCACTGGTCCCGTACAACCCCAGGAAGTTACACCAAATCCTTCGGATAGTGCATCTATCCAGGAGAATCAAGTCAGTTCAACTTCAATGGCCATAGAAGAGTTGATGCGAGAAAGGAGACGACAACAACCTACCGTTCGCGCCGTCATATGGGACCATAATTTGGAGCGATGGGTGCCCAATGAAGAAGAAGATCTTCAAGTCAATGCACATGCAGGAGATTCAGTCTACGACTCGGATGAAACGATATGTCTGGAATTGGATGAAGACATTGATTCGGATGATTCCATAGATTTTTTATATCCTTAACATGTATGAATAAAATATAATAAAATATTTCTTTTCTTCATTGTGTCAGATAATCCACAACGAAATATATATATATATATATATATGTAATATTCAATAAAATCACTTCATTTGAATTATGTAGTTTGAATAAGTCACATCACACATACACACACACTTACACCACTATGAAAAGAGTGATGATAAATGAAAATAATAATGAAACCTACTATTTGGTAACTTGGAGTTATGCATATAAAAATGCAAGAAAGACGTATTGGCAATATGTGGCTGCAGATCGAATGAGATTCCGAAGAAGAATAAATGAAGCTGCTAACATTATTGATCCAACATTGAATGCTGTTCATAGACTGAAAATATTCCATCAAAGATTTTGTGATTGATGAATAAATGTATAGTATGAGCTGTATAACATCATGTTTCATTTTCCCAAGTGAGATCATATATTTGTCCCTTATATATATATATATATATATATATATATATATATATATATATATATATATATGATTTCACCAGATATGAGTTTTTTGCTTATTCTTAACTTTATAACATTATGTTCTCGGTGCCCAAGTAATATTTAAAAAAAATTCTGTCATATATCATTGTGGACGCATCGATGTTATTCAACTTTCATCATTCTGATGTATAACTATTTTATTATTAAAAAACTCAATTTTGGTGGAGTAGGGGTGCGCCGCCGCGCTACTCCTGTGGATGATGCCCCAACCATCGCATCATCCTGTGAGTACTACCTTCAAAATTTACCCTCCAATATCTACTCCACCTCTAATCTATTACAATGACATCATCGTCCGAGTCTATCATGATGACATCATCATCATCGTCCGAGTCTATCATGATGACATCATCATCATCATCACTAACCACCAACACTTCGTCCTCCACCGGTTGCAGTACGGTCGGCCGTCTGCGTGGTGGTCTGCGTATGCGCATATAGTCCCATAAGGAATTATGGTAGTTTCTTCGCCACTCCGCGTCGCTCACACACCCGCAAGTATCGGTGCAAATGTGGTCATCCAGCATACCTTCCTCGTCACTCACCCACCAAAGGTCGTCCCCATCAGAAGATGACTCGGTCTCAGAAGATGACTCTGAATCAGAGTCCGATCCCCAATCCATTGGTGGTCCTGAAGTCGACGCTTCCATAAGGTCACTGCTGGAACCGACCTCTGCTACTTGGATGTGACCAACTGCTGACGGCTCAATCAAACTTGGAGGTGGTGAATCACCACGCTCCAACACATATTCACTGAATCAGCAGAAGCTTTAGTTACACCTGACATGATGATCAGAAGTGAGGAGATGATCGATGTGCAACACTATTTATATCATTCAGGGAGTGGAGGGTGATTATTCGCTTTAAAGAAGGAAAATTAAATCGAGCTCAGACATGTTAGAATTATTTGAATGATTCAGAAAAATCTGTTTTTGCATTGAAACCAATTTCACCATATGCAGAAATGTTTATTGTTTGGAAGTAGAAAAATTATAGGACTGTTATTAGGAAAGGTGATTTATTCAAAAAAGGTCAACATCATAATAAATTTATATTTAAAAAAATATACAAAATATATTCAACAATCATTCCTGATCCATTATTTCAAATGAAACTAACTATTGCAATAGCAACATATATCTGCCAATTTCACCTGAAATAATGGAATTTTGCAGCGGTCACAAAATTTCATCTCGATGTCTCTCAACTTCCTCCTCAGGTGTAGATCCAATGCCCGACACCGCTGATGGAAATTGATCATTCCGCTGAATGTGGAGAAACACTCAAAACACAAATTCGCCATCCCATTCTTCGTCATCACCTCTGTTATACTGTAATTGACACAGTACAGGATATCCTGGTGAGCAATCGATGCGGTATTGATCACCCTGCCTCTGGACAACACCTCATCCAGGTCGTCGAAGACGTCATCTCCTAACCCCTCATCATCGGCAACCAAATGATCGTCTTCGTCTCCGTCAGCCAATGCTCCCTCATCGTTGGCGGGGTTCACTGCTGCTGCTGGTTCTACCTCTGCAGCATCTGCTTCACCTGCAGCATCTGCTTCTGCTTCTTCCATGAAGCCTGCTTCCTCTTGAATATTGATTTCATCCATCATGTTGATGACTTCTTCAACTTCTCGTTCGATGCACATTTTGATAATTCTAAACAAGATACAAGTTTTCGAATGAAGTCCTACCATTGAAGGATTTAATTTATATTATTTTGGTCTCAATCCCACTCCAAGAAACTCACACATATCGAAACTAGAAGATGAGTCGTAGAAATAACTTCAATATCCCCTCCCCAAAACATGCACTCACCGAAGGCGTGTAAACATCACCCATCCTGCATATTGCCAGCGCATGCGCTCTACATGGACTCCTCCTCCCGAAGAGTGGGGAAAAGGCATAAAACTACGAGTGCTGGATCGAAACAATCATTCCTTCGACTCTGCTCGCTGGTATCTATCTAACATTTTTAGCTTTGTTTCAGATTTTCATCATGAAGAAATCCACCCCATCGCAGGATGCTTCCGCTGCACTGACAATTATGAATATCATGGCTTTGGCTCGCCCTGGAGTAGATGGTGATGAACGTGATAGTCGTGAAGCTAGTGTGGCGGGACCATCCCAAAGAGAAGGTGGAGTGATTCAGGATGATAGATTATCACAATGTTCCGAATGGAATAACCCATTGCCAGCTCTTTTCTCACCCGTACCATCCCTGAACGACGCTGGACCATCGAGGTTGAGCATGAAGCGCAGGTGTTCGGATTCCGATGACGAATTCACCACGAGACCTCCTTCGGTGAAGCAACTAACCAAAAAGCAGGCAAAATCTCCAAGAGAGGATCTGCCAAGTGTTCGGGACTGCAGAAGTTTAAGGATGGTGTGAGGAAATACAGCCCATACGCCATGCCACGCACGGGCCGCCAGTAATAGGCGGCAGCGAAATGTAGTACCCGACACAGCCATCGTGGTGGAATCCCTAGCACCGGTGGCGGCTAAACCGATCGATGGTAATTATCGTAGACCATCTGTTGCTTCAGCTGAACCTATACCAACATCGTCCAAGGTCGAAGGTGGGAAAAGAGTTGGAAAGTCGAATCCATCATCGTCTTCAATTCCAGACATTGTATTGTCCTTTAGTCGACAATTGGAGGAGACAATGGATAAGGCTGGACGGGAGGTCGAACGTTCTCGTTCATCTTATGACGAATTGAGGCAAGTTCAATTAGAATATGATGAACTCCTTCGACAGGCTTCCAAATTGAAAGAACGAATGGAAGAATTGGAAAAATTGAATCCCAATCGCGAGGCTCAATATCATCAAAATTTAGCATTGTTTAAATTTTATGAGGGTGTACATAAGGAACATCGTGATAAATATCTCAAATAATATCTAATAATGTTTAGTTGATAACTTTGAATAGTGTTGATTTTCCTAGACTTCATAAAGCAGATTGGGTGTACATTTGAATTATTGGTTGGTCACACGGGATGGTGCGTGAGAGGGCGCCATCTTCTGCTTCATGAAGTCTTTTTATTATCATATTTGGAAAAAATATACTAATATCACTAATATTTTTTCTTACAGATCATTAGCTACAAATATTGTTGGTATTGAGATGGTGAGATAGTTGACTTGTAATTTATTTTCTATGGCATTTTTCTGGTCTGACGAAATATCGATTAATGTTCTGAAAGTTGTCACTCAAAGTTTGAGTGTATTCCATCAAATTCTAAATAAAACACACAATTAAGCATATTTTCCAATTTTATTTCTTTCAAATAACACACAAGAAAACAGATGTTTTAACTACATTATATATTTTTACATATACTGAGGATCTTCAATGACATGTTGGGTTGGCAACCAGGCGGTGGGAACATGTGATAATGCTTGATCAGATGTCTTTCCATGAGTGGATGAATTTTTCTTTTCCAACGATTCAATTCTTTTTAATACAATGTCCACTGCTGATTGAACGGATGCTTGTACAGCAGCAAGAGTAACTTCCTCCGGGTCTGTTATTTGATTGTCGAGATATGTGAGGGTTACACAATCGCTCGCATCAATTGGATCACCAACATTCCTCAATCGTTTGCCCTGCATATCATAGTCTCCATCTTGTGTGTGCTTTAAACCAACACCAGTAGGTCTATGTATGATTGAAGTATGATTACATTTCCTCTTGCGACCAAATTCATCTATAACATTACTCATCTTTCCACTAACATGGATAAATTCACACTGATCATTGTGACAAAGATCTAAAGATATATAAGCCTCTATCCGGACGAATTAACATATATGAAATATCAGACATATATGAAATTCTAATATAAAAGTCATCTCAGATATATAGAAATGAATCTACGTCCCCTCAATTTTTCGAACCGCGAATTGAATTAATTCGCGGCCGCGAATTAAATTAATCCGCGGTTCGAAAAATTTTTTGCGACCGCGAAGCGGGCGTTTCACCGCGAAGCGGTGTATCCGCGAAGTGGATTTCTTATTGCGAAGCGGACTTTCTACCGCGAAGCGGACTTTTCTACCGCGAAGCGGTATATTTGCGAAGCGGACATCTTATCGTGAAGTGGTCAATGTCCATACTTTTGATTCACGGCCGCGATCCGCGGTTTGAATTTCAACCCGAACCGCGATTCGATCCAACGGACTAATTTAATCTGCGGCAACGAATTAATTTAATTCGCTGGTTGATTTTTTTTCGTATCCGCGAAGCGATAATTGCACAAATTTCTGATTCGCGGACGCAGATTGAAAATTGAATTATTTTGAGGATTCACTACTCCTATTCAAAATAAAACACAATAGTATGCCTCAATACTTTTATTTTCTCATTACTTATGTCAATGCTATATATATATATTAATTATTTTAACAACTCAACTATGCATTTTCCAGTTAATTTGTGTATTGAGAATGATATTATTCAGTTATTTCTGCACTCAATAATGCGATTAAATAATCCAATCTACTTTCGGAATTCATGCCATATTCTTGAGAAAAAGATTTAACTATGTTATTACATATACGAATAGTTTCATTGGGATCGCACTGATAGAACTCAATGTCATTGTGACCCCAAGGGAGGGTTTGTGTTGTATTGGGAATTATGAATCTTTTATCATCATCATATGATAGTGCTACTTTATTTTTCAATTCCGTATACATATCATGTGAGATGCTTCTGAAAGAGTTCATCTTCCTGAAAATTTTACCACCATTCTCAACTATTTTCTTGTAATCCTCCAATGTCAATTGATTCTTTATCACAGATCTCTTCACCCCTTTGGCTCTCTTTACTTCTGTTGCTAGAGATTGAACATAGTATGCTTTCGCACCTGTACCATAAAAACTAATTATTGGATCATTGGGAAACTCATCTTTGAAATTACCCAAGACTGAATTTGTTACAGGTATGCCGAATTTATTATGTTCAATGTAATTAGATTGTCGAATCTATTTATATTGGTCTGAGAAATCATAATTTACTTCAGAATTAGAGAATCTGTATCGGTGTAGAGCAGAGAAGCATTCTGACCGAATTCTTTCTTTATACATCCATAGTAAAATCGTACATCACAGTCTTGGATAATTCCAAAACACAGAATCCCAAATACAGTGGTTTGTCGTAATACACTTTCACTTTACCCATTTGAATCGCAACGAAATTTTCATTAAAAATTGTGCAACTTTTGAAGTTTGGTCGTGCAATCAGAGCGCCCGCTCCCATACTTCTGTGAGCATTCTGCCAATGTGTAACAAGCCTCACATCGATCCTATTGTCACGTTTTCCATCTTTTGCCATAAACTGCATTGTTCATCAACTTATAGAAATCTTTCTCAGACTTATTATTAGATCTATTACGCATTTGAGTGTTGAGATCGATGTAAGGCTTCATCCAACATGACTGCTTGAATCTTAGGATTCTATGAGTATGCATAACAATCAAACCATTATTGACAGCCTGTTTCAAGTTTTTATAATGAACCACATACTTTCGCTTATCATTCAAATTTGGAATCAATTTTGGAATTTTGCTTTTGGAATTTGGTGGCACTATACTTTCTACCAGAAAAGGAAGGTCGGAATGTTTATCGTGCAATTCTTGAGGATAATGTATGTCAACTTCAAGGACATATCCATATGGATCATTGTCTGCCACAGCCATAATGTCTAAATTTGTGATTTCTTCTCGAGTTAGCCAAGTGAAATCAGATGTAGGTAATGGTTGTGACATACTATGTCCATATAAATTTGTAGCATCCAAAAAATGAAATGAATGATGATTGCTCATTGGGATCGAAATCAGGCAGAAACTTATTATTTTTTATATGCTTCCTATCGCTACATTGACTAATACCTCCACGGATACCTTTTTTGAAAAAATTTATCATATCAATGTCAGTTAGCAGTTCAAGTTCAATATTTGTATATTTCAACATTGCATCCCAAGATAATCCAGGTGCAGTATAATATTGAGCTGGATCCAACTTATATGTATCTAAACAAATCCGTCTAAAATTCTCGAAAATATCACATAGTAGTAGGACATCAGATTTTAAATATAAATCCGAATATTCTCCAAGACTCTTACATTCAAATAGTGCCCAAACACGTTCGGCTCTCATATAATCTTTCTCTGATACATGTTCCTCATTCAAATTGTCATAAAACTGATTTTTTTGTCGGTAAATTAGGATGATCCAATTTATTGATGTTGTCCACAAAACTATATGGGAAAACACCTTTCTGCCTCATTAAATTGAATTTTTCTTTATCGGGAAAACATTTTAACATCTCTATACATTGCTTATCACTCAAATTTGCACCCAACTTTTCTAATGAACTTGACATGAACTTGAAGCTATCTATAAATCTCATTTTCAAAAAATTTTTCTTAATTTTTCCTTCTTTACTTTGATAGCTATGTGTGTAGAGATGTTTTGTAAACGAAATGTATTTTTCCTTAGTTTGGGGAATAACATCAACCTTATCCTTTTCCTCATACAATTCTTTAATGAATATATGGCAATCATAACCACTCATATTATGGCATATAATGGGGATGAAATTTGGTATTTTGAAATTCAAATTACAGGCAGAGTGCGCTGCTGGATATCTTTTTCTCCCCGTGAGATGGCAGTGATCTCTGACTCTAACATCCCCTTCTGTGAAAGGTTTTTCACATATACCACAAGTGGTGGCATTATGAAATTCCCTTTCCTCTTCTGGGGTTTGTTTAGTCATTGGTTTGACATACCTCAAATGATTATTATATATATATTCCTTAAATCTTCTTCTATTCGCATTGTGAAAACTTTCGCCGCATCAGCACCTCTATATGAAACAAATTTCGTTAATTTATCATCAAAGGAACATTTTATCAGATAAGCAAATGAGTAAGCTTTGTGTTGGAAGGTTCTATTCGTGTACGCGAGTTCGGGATTCGGTTCGGTGGTTTGTATAGGCTTCAGAATCGATTCAAAATCTGCATATACTACAAAAGGTACATTCATTTGTCTTTCGAAATTTTCAAACATTAATGTATTACCGGTAACCATTTTCCCAAATTTATTTATTCTGAAATCAGTTTGCGGTACTGTTGTACATACATGATTACAATCGTGCATCTGGTGACGCAACAGTAATCGCTCATTCGAAAAGTACAATAAACATCCATCACAGAAATATTTTTTGTGTTCATGAGCTGAAATTTGACTTGACACCAATCTTGAGAGATCTTTTATCCAACAATAATGACTATTTCCCACCTCATCTGTGATAAGCAATAAATTGACATGTCTTCTGAGTTTTCTCTGAGAGTATCGCAAGGGCCCAATCACCTCATATTTGACTCTCTTATTCTCAATCTTAGATTCCAAACCATAAACATTGACTGAAATATCATTCAAATACTCAAACATTTTTATATCACGTAATTTTACTGGAAAATCCATACCTGTTACATTCAAGACAGTCTCATAATGTGGATAGGATGACACCTCCGATACATTATTATTAGTGGGGAATAATGCAGATGTCACGGCCCATGCAAAGCAGCATTGGTCTTCATTTTTATGTTGACAACACCTTTTCTTCTCTCAATGAATTCGGGAAGTTTCATGTATGATGATCCGCCAAGTGGACTGTATTTGTTTATGTTCACCTCAAGGAACATAATTTTCTCGCAACTCCATCCTGAAAAATTACTTTCATTAAACCTTTCATCATTTGCAACAATTATAACTACAAACCTGAATCACGCTCCTCAAACTCCGTACTTTGGGCAATTATAATGTCACGAAACGCATCAAATAATCCATTCAAATCAGTTGATCGATCTGCTATACGGTTGGGAGAATTGAATGATTTTATATCTGTCAATTCCTGTGTTTGAATGACATAACTTCCAAACACTTCCATGTTGACCTTGATGGAGTTGTGTAGTTTGATGTTTTTTTCCAATAGCTCGAGTACTTTATGCTTGATATCGTTGAAAAAAGGTGCATACTCTGTATACATATTCTCACTAGATACTCTGTAGCTGGAAATGCGACACTTGAATGCATTTTTTAATGAGGTGTACACCACCTCCCAAGTGAACACATGAATTCGTCCTGTGTGCGAGTGTTCTATTGTGAGAGTTGACTTGACAATATGGAAATGTCACATTACAACAATTACATGTATAGAGTGGTGCAGGTGGTGAGTCATCGCCATTGTTCAATTTAACTCGTTTCACTGAAGGACCTCCCTGGCAAGTTTCCCGTTGATGCCGACGTAGATTATCACTACGAGTGGAATCTTTACCACAATCACACGAATACATTTCAGCAACTTGTTTTCAATAGCTCACTGGAGGAGACACTGATTCAAAATACTCTTCTCCTGGAATATTTCTGTGAAATACCCCACCATACAACAAGTCCGATGCGATGCGCAATCTGTATGGATTTGAGGGGATTCTCTTGACATTCAGCGCACTCATCAATAATCGCAGTTCATTCTTAGCTCTCTCACAGGACAAACGCCCTCCTCGCTTGGAGAGTACAAGGATTCATGAAGGTCATGACTGCACAGAATATGTATGCCTACACCACAACTTTAGTCAAGATCAAACAAAAATCGAGATCAAATCTTGAGGTTGCCGAAACAATCCCAACATCAAAACTCTAGGTCAAATCTCAAAGTCAAAACTTAATGTTATGAATCTCAAGGTCAAACTCAAGGTCAAAACTGAAGTCGAATCTCAAAGTCGACCAAACCCCATGTCAAAACTCAATGACAAATCTCAAAGTCAAATCTCAAGGTCAAACACACACACATTGCACACCTGCAACTATTCAAGGTCACACGTGACGTCATAGTGGTGGGGGGAGAGCCAGAACCGGCTTAAATCTCCTACTTTCACACAATTTGGATTTTTTTTAGTGTGGATCATTTCCATAAAATCTCTCTTTTTTTTTGTTGGGTTCAGTGCATAACCCTCACAGAACCGAGTGAAAAAATTTTGGATGTACCATTCATATTCATTTTACACCGATAAAATTAGGTAAATAGGACAAGTGAATAGAAAAAAAAAAATAGATTGTTTTCGTTGTTGTTTCAGGGGGTTCATAACTGTGGCCCTTGGGAGTGAACATATGGAAGCACAATTGTGATTTTCTGAATACAATTCTTTATTACTTTTTATGGAATGAAACAAAACAGTTCTTGTTTTTGCTTACACAAAAAAACACGTTGCATTCAGTGCATTGAATCCTTGAACGACTTTCGCACCCCTCTAACCTGCATTTGACCGGATTTTTCATGTCTTCGTTGGTTGGCCAGTGTTCAAAACCGTCCAAACGTTTATCAACACAGGAAAGACTTGCAGCTTCTCTTCTCTTTTTTATTTTATTCCCCTGGTTGATGTCATTTTCTGAATTATCTTCTCCGTCAGTTTCCTTCAACACACGTTTTTTCGTACCTGCAACCAAGTATTCTCCAAGACTGAGCCCGAACTCCAGAAGATCCATAATTTGTTTGCTTTTAAAGTTTTGACTTCGGCAATCTCTTCGATGCTCCATCCAGCTATCCACTATTGCCAAATCAAATAAATGTATTATGGTTTTGACTGTCCACTTACGGGTTCGAAAAAAAGGACGATAATACTCCATCATTTGGTCGCACACATCTACACCCCCCATGTTTTCATTGTATGATTCAATAACGACTGAGCATGATATGCCTGTGCGTTTTTTTCGTTTTCATTCCATTTCTCTACCTCAGTTTCATGCTCTCTTCCAAAAGCTGTGGTTATAATGATCACAGATTTATTGTCTTTCCACTTTGTAATGCAAAGTTTATCATCAGTTCTGACGGCCACTTCCGACTCTCCCCGATTCATAGCATCATCTTTCTCGAACTTGAAGCCTTTCACTCTATCGGGCATAATAGTAGCAGTTGCATCTATCTTTAACGTCACCAATTTGTCCATCAAACCAACAGTTGAAAAGTATCTGTCAAAATATAAGTAACTATGTTCTGGTAATGATTCTACTAAGCGCAAAATTACTGACGGGCCCAATCCCAGGTCCTTGTTTTTTAGTGGAGTGGCATCTCCCTGGTAGATTTCGAAATCTAATACCAGACCATCCGATGTAGTAACAACACAATTTTTAAGCCCCGCCGGTCTTGGTTTGTTCCTTACAAATTGTCGAACTGGATATCTACCTGAGAAAGTAATCATTTGTTCGTCGATGGAAAACGCTGTCTTCTCTTTCATCTCGATGGCTTCACAGCGATTCCAGACCAGATCGATTACAGAATGTATTCTCCACAATCTGTTCTTTTTTTTTCATCTCCTGGTACGCTAAGATTATCTACAACATATAAATTTTCACGAATTATATAAAATCTTTGTCTCGGCATGACGCCGTCCATTGGCGGAAATTTAAATTTTGCATTCCAATACATATGTATTCGTGGAAGATGAATACATCCCATCAAAGCATTCATTCCAAAAAATTTCTTTATTTCTTGGGGGGTGAAGTTGTTTTCTTTCGCATTTTTCTGCAAGAAATATTGAGATGTGTAACTTGCAGCTAATTGACAAAAATCATCGTTCACATATTCAGAGAAATATTCGTTCGGAGTTTTTACACTGGATGGAGTAAAATTCTCTTTTGCAGGAAAATCTTTGCTTTTGAAATTTTTACGTGTCCACTATTACTTTTGAAAATGTGAAAGGAGTAGAACATTTCCAGAATCCGAAGAATTGTTGATTTCATCTGTTCTCTCGGTTGGTTGCTCTTCAGGTAAATCAAACTCATCTTCTTCCGCTTCGGACCCAAAATCCGACGCCAGTTCTTCTATAAGTTGGAATAATTTCTCCTGATTATCTCTAAGGCAGTCCAGATCAAGTACATCATTACTTCGTCCTGCAATTAAATTTTTATTTAATTACAGGAATTACAATCAAAACACGTTGACTTCCGTGGCTCACAATTGTGATATATCTTACAAAATCGTCCTTGGAAGCAAACATTTGCAGGTAGGATCTTTGCATAAGATTTGGTAGACGACATGAGTTGCCTTATTAAGTGAGATATTGGGTTTTAATTTTGATGGAAGTGAATTTATAGTGTTTTTTGACTTTTGTGTCCGATTTTGATTTAAAAGGGTTTTGGTATATGAGATAGTGGTTCGGAAAGTCCTTTCATGTATGGGATGGATGTATGAAATATATTTCGTGTTGGGTCTTTGGTGTTGTTAGTTTCATTGTAAACTTTGTTTATTCGGTTTTCGAAAATGGAGTTTATTAACCTTATGGGGTAACTATTTCTCATTAGTGCCTTTTTTGCCTTTGTGATGGCTTTGGGTCTGATTTTCGGGTCTGATAGCTTCATCTGCTCAGCCCATAATTACCGTTTTCTTCTGGGATAGGGGGTGATTTGATTTAATATTCAGATATATTTCTGATCAGGTTTTTTTTTGTGTACCATTCAGTTTCAATGGTTTTTCCGTTTGTGGATGATTTGAGGTCTGGGAAATTGATTTGATGGTTCATTTCAGTTTCCATAGTGAATTGCAGTTCAGGATGGTATGTATTGAATTGTTCTTTTGCGTAATTGCGTTTTCATTTAGGTATCAGTAATATGCAGTCATTCACATATCTGTAGAAAGGGGTTTGAAATTGAGGTTAGCGATTGTTTGTGTTTCGAAGTCTCCCATTACAAGTTGTACAAGGACGCTAGAGATGGATGATCCCATTGCGCAGCCTCCGATATATTCATAATAGGTGTTGTTGAATATGAAATTTGACGTTAATGTAAATTATGTTTCGAATAGGAATTCATCTAGTGTTATGGTTCTGTGTGGTAGGATTCCTGGTAATTTTTTTGTGATAATGTTGTTGGCTAGTTCATTAGGAATGTTGGTGTATAGTGATTCGACATTCAGTGAGATGGTTTTCAGTATTTTTCTGTTATTTATGAGTGTTTCAATGTGCCAGGAGTCTTTTACATAGTTATGTTGGTTGGGATTTGGGATAGGAATTTTAACAGTTTTTTGGTCGAGGATTGGACGCAGGATACTAAGGGGCGTAGTGGTACCCATTGTTTCTATAATTTTGGTAATCGGTATTTTTTTTTTTTTTGAGAGATGTGGCAGTTTTGTTTTCGTTTTTTTTCTATCTGTTCATGATGTCATTGTTTTCTTATTGTATTGAGTTTGTGGGGTCAACTTTAGTTTTTTTTGTAGGTGTTAGGGTCAGTAACTCGTTTATCGGTTGGTTGTACTCCATGATGACGGTTCAGTTTTCAAACCAGGATATGGGGTTGTTGATTTATTATAAATTTTTTCGGTTTTGTTTTTGTTGGTTCATTAGTCTTTATTCATTGGATGAGTAACTCCCCAACAACAACTGAAATGAAACACAAAGGCAAACGGGGCTTGTGGCTCAGTGTCACGAGCGTCGGTCTTGTGTCAACTGTTTCCACCTGGCGCGGGTTCGATTCCCGCAGCTGGTGAAAATTTTTTTCAAGGTCCCAAGAGTGGTTTCGGATTTCACTCGTACAAGTTTTCATTAACTTCTGAGGGTTGGTCAAACAACTAAGAAAGCGGTTAAAAATAATTTTAATTTTTTTTACAATTTGCAGATAGCACGAAAACCGTAAAACTTCCGACACCTACCAACCAGGTTCCAAACTACACAAACAATACCATAACAACTACAGAAACATAAACAAAACTTTCAGAAAATCCCGGTAGAGAATATCGACAATATTGACTAACTCACCAAAACAATCGCCCCACAAAGAATGAAAAAAAAGTCTCCAAAACATAAAGTTGACAGATGATTTCAATGAACACAAATATGGGAAACAAAAAAAAAAGGAAGTTTTGGTCCAATCTCATTCCGAAGGTACGAATTTAACCATACAAAAATAAGTTTTAAAAAAAAGCAAATGATCACATAAAAATCTATAATTGTAGAAAATATATTCTCAAGATGTAAACACCCCTTGATCTATTTATGTAGACGAGGGTCGCCCTGTCGGATCGTCGACACCAAAAATAGAAATTAGCCTTAAAATTTTGTACGAAGTTATTACACTAACCATAATATATATATATATATATATATATATATATATATATATATATATATATATATATATATATATATATATATATATATATATATATATATATATATATATATATATATATATATATATATATATATATATATATATATATATATATTATTTTCTCGGAATAAGGGCCTTAGTCAGTCAGTCCGAGAAAATAAAGAATATAAACATATGTGGTCAAGAAAAAAAAAAATATATATATATATATATATATATATATATATATATATATATATATATGTATGAAAGGTACCTTATCACTTCCAAAGTCGATATACAGGGTACTATGTCACCTCATATATACCGTTGTCACTTCCGATTCTGGAAGTCACAACGTTTTGCCTTGTTTTTGTCAGATTTAGAATCTAGAGGACGTTATGGGCATCATATCAAAAGTTGTTCTGGAAGTCATTTTGACCCCCCGTACTCAAAAACCACAGTTTTGGTTCGCGAGTATATCGTTGGCGCTGCGATCGGGGATCCACCCGCATTTGTAGATTCAGGCACCACGTAGTCACTTCCGTCATCTACAAGGTACGTTGTTGCTTCTAGGATATAATCGTTTGTGTCTTTGTGTGTGTGTTAAGAATTTATATTAAAAATGAATAGGGGTAAATTAATGGTGCAATGGCCAAAACCAAAGGTAAGAGCAGTTACAAATTATAAAAGGGCCAATTTTATTCTGTGAGCATTCGCTTAGTTATCGAGTTAAATGTATTGATTTATACGCGGGAAATGTGTCATATCAGATTTATACCTATAAATGTCCATTTTCCAACAAATGTTAACAGTTAACAAATGCGAGACGTTTTATTGAGGATCATTTTATAAGAGGGCCCCCAATGGTGACTCTTCAACATGTTCACACGATTAGAATATCTTTTAAACAGAAGTAAACAAAAGCTAAGCGACGTTGATCACCAGATGAGCAACTTATACCAAGCTTCTATTTACCTACCACCCAAGTTGGCATTGAGTTTTTTGAATTTTCGTAAGAGTTATGAGCATATTCGATTGGGTTCTTGAGTTCCTGATTGCAAATTTAAATCATGAAAATGAGAGTTGAGGACGCTAATTTTTCTAATTTTTTTTATTAGTTCTTGTGTCTTTTTTGCTGTAATTGATCGGAATTTCTTTGGTATTAATTGAACATTTTCAGGGGAGAATCCGTTACTTATCGAATGCGAGGGGTAAATTCATTTGGGAATCTGGTGAGCACTATACTGAAAATACTGGGAAATCACTTAGAATAATTGGAAATTACTGTGTAAAATAATGGAAACCGTCAGGGTATTCAAATTGAGAACGCGGCAAGCTTTTGAATCTGTTATTCACAGAATAACAAACAAATCTAAAGAAATTATTTTTTACTTTTTAGTGCATTTGGATGAAAGTTTTTGGTTATATTGCTCAAAGAATAACCTACGTGACCCGTCTAAATTATTTTTTCCTTTTTGGTGCATTTGTATGAAAGCTTGTTATTGGAATGTTTTTTATTCACATATGTGTTTCTCTTCCTGAAAATAAAATCATGAAAGTGGCAAGAGTGCAAAAATGTTACATCTTAAATGTTCATTAACATTCTCAACGAATGAGGAGTGCTGGTATTGGAGATGAAAACGCCTCAACTTCGGTATTCATTTCATTTTTTTTTTTCATCAGTTGAAACAGAAAACCAACATGGTTTTGCTGAAAGAGTCCCAGAAAAAAAATATGTGGTTTTCGATTATGAGACTGTTGAAGAGGTATCTAACAAAAATCTGAATCATATGGAAAGTAATAACACCAGTTATGTGAACGTGAGTACAATGTTAAGCGAAGAAAAAAATGTTGCAACTTAGGTTGGCAATTTATGTAAAACTTAACAAGTTAAAAAACGGGTAAATTCTTGTTCCCAGTCCTAAAAATATGTGCGATAGCTCATTCGATTCGGACCGACGTCTAGAAAAATGTATCTCGAGCATTTATCAGCACCTAAAAAATTGCATTTGTTATTAACAAAAAAAGGTGAAAAACAACAGATAAGAAGTTTTTCGCTAATAACTCAAAAACTATTGATATGTAAAGTATTTTGAAAAAAGGTCCTTAAAAAGGAGGAAATTGCAAATAAAAAAGTCGCGACTCCCGGAATTCTAACTTCATTATTTATAATTTTTATTCAACGCCGAAAATAGGTCTCCGCGTGGCCTTACATTATGAGGGCAACACCGCTGGAGACAGTATATCACACAACATATTTTTTTATATTATTATATATTAATTTAAAAACTTGAAAAAAATTATGGTGTCATCAGACCACTTCAAAGAATAAAGCCCTGTTGGAAAAATATTTTTAGGTCGATTTTTCAAAAAGTTATATTTTTTTTATTGTTTATAATAGTTTTTTTTTATTTAGTTTGTTTAAATAATTAATTAAGAAATTTTTTTCTCTTCGAAAATCATAATTGGCATTTCTCTATAAGTTAACAATTTTTTTTTCATCAATAATTTCATTGTTTACTAAGTTAACAATTTGTTATAAACAATTTGTGACCCTCGGTTTATTTTTTTCCTGGAAGTAAAAAACTACAAAAACAGCCATATATGACAAAGTACAAAATTATTCTGAAAAATAAGCATGATAATTTGCATTTATGATTTGGAATTCATAGTGAATCTTTTTAGGAAAAACAAGACGGCCTGAAAAAAATTATTCAATGCCGCTATTGTGAGATAGACATAACTACAAATCCTTAAGTTATGAGGAGCAATTGCATGCAGATGGTAGTTATTTTATTTCAAACAAAATGTAGGCGCATGTAGATGATTTTCATTGGTGTAGTTTGTTTTCTCTGTTCGGAGTATTTTGCATACATCACTGAATATGATGATAATAAAAGTCCTCATAATCCTTAAGTCAGGTTAGTTGACATTTACATATTTGAAATATTTCGGATTCAGATGACGATGATAATGTGTTCCTTCTTGAAAAAAAAAGTTTAAAAAACAAAGGTATGATTATTTCAAACAGTAACAATGACTTATTTTTTCCAGTAACAGATTTGGTGTGTGTTCTATTTTGAGAATACCTACATTAGAATTTACAGGATTGTCAGATTCGCATGAAGAAGTTCTTGGCAAAAAGAAAATAATCAAGGAGGAAGGTTTAGGTTTATATTTTTTAGATTATTACAAACATTATATACATTTTCAGGTTTGACAGATAAAGAAGTTGCCTTGCTCAAATATAACTTTGGATTTTGCATCGAGACCAAAAGTTACCCGTCAGCTCAGGATTTGAAGAAATTCATTAGGAAGACTGCAATTAGCAGAACAGTACCAGTGATTAAAGCAAAATTGCAACAGTTGTTCAAAGAATCTGATATGTAGCATTAGTTTTCCGATACACTCCATTACTTTAAAATTATTACCATAAACCTATAAGTGTTTTTTAGTTCTATTTGACCTTTATTGAAAGTTTATATTGAAAAAAGTTATTTTTTGAATTATGTTATTCTCCAAATTCTGAAAATCATACAGGGTGAAAAAACAACAACCCGTGGTGGCTAATCATCTTTACGTATTAATATTCTGTTTTTTCGATTCTGATAATTATTTCTGATTACATAGGGTTATTTATTGAAATTAAATGAACCAATCTTTTAATTTTCCAAATGGTATTTGGTTTATTTTATTATCGTATAATTTTCCGGAAATGACAGAAACTGCAATTTCTCTGAAATATACTAACACAGGTGTATAGATCACTCTTATAACTTCCTCATTTCTAGAAGGATTTCGATTGAATTTAGTGTATATAAAACATGAATTCAGATTTTTTTACTTAAAAATTCAATATGGCCGACTTCCAGTTTTGCCAGAAACGACCACAAATTTTTATTCCATAGGACACCCTGTATATGCCTACATACTCGCTTTCTACTTGTCAAAATATATGAGACATGATATTTCATTTTTCGACCAAGGAGAGGCTGTGATTTGGTCAAGATGACCCGAAACTGAAAAATAATTTAATTCAGTAAAGAATGAAATGATGGGTATAACACTTTCCTTTTTTTTAACAAATACAAGTTGAGAAATCCCAATTCAAGTCTCACCAAATTTCAGGGATTCAAAATTCAAATGAGAAAGATATATGACTGAAATTATATTTTCAAATGAAATTGTGGTCATGGTGGCAAAATACATGAGAATTTTGAGAATGACAACAATTGGGCCATTCATTAGTATTGTGGATATTAAATTTTTCTTTCATTAACTGTTCTCAGTAAAGAATTTCTGGGCGAAATTTGAAGCCCAATGGAAAAGGAGGAGTGATAAGGAGAATAAAATAACTTTAAAAAAAACTTTTCAAAGACAACCTTTCATTCAAGCCATGTACTAAAACGTATTAGATAAGTTTAAGTCATTGCTGACAATGATTTAATTATATTTTGTTGAATTATTTGGTTTCAAAACGCTTGTCGCACGAAGTGTTTATAAAAGTAGGTACCAATTAATTTGATTGGGCAGTGATTGGTTAGTAAGTAATATTTTGTCGAGATATTGATAATAAATTTCGCGCAACAAGCTTTTTGAAACCGAATAATTCAACAAATTATAATTATAGTTTCAGTACACGGCTTGAATAAAAGCTTGTCTTCAAAGAGTTTTTCATTAGTTATTTTATATTTTGCTTTTTAGTAAGTTCGCCTTAATTTTTTCATTTCTAATATAGCATCTTTATTAAAAGGTCATTTTCCTGAAGGTTTTGAGCTGAAATAAATTCATGATCTCCACCCCAAAAACTCCCACACACCAATTTTGAATGAAATCTGACCATAACTACAAAACTCGTCCTCCATCATGGGACCACAATCTTGAATTTATGAATTCCGACAAAAAATTCATAATCTCTGATCTCGAAAACCCCCACACACCAATCTTGAATTGAATTGGACCATAATCACAAAACTCGTTCCGCCATCTTGGAGCCGCCATCTTAAATTTATGAATTTCGACAGAAAATTCATAATCATCTCGGACCCCAAAAACCCCCACATACCAATTTTGAATCGAATCGGACCACAATCACAAAACTCGTCCGCCATCTTGTAGCCGTCATTTTGTTTTTTTTCTAACAAAAATTTCATAATGCATTGTCACCGGAATCATAAACAACTCCCAAATTTCAAATTGATCGGTCGACTAGAAGTCTTCCAAATTCACGTGCAAGATTTGACCATAACTAACGAACTAACAAGTCAAACTAAATAAAAGCTTGTAAAAAAAATCCGGTACATGAGCAAATTGAAAACTAGATAATGGAAAATGAACTCCATAAGTCTAAGGAATTTCACCAAAGTTTTCTCGCACATTTACTATTTATATATCCTTCTATTGAAAACAACGTTGAATAGAAATGGAGGGAAGTGATAACGACACAACAGTATATTTATTAAGCGAATCTATACAGTTATATGGAAGTGAATTCGTATTTTGTATATATACAAAATTATTTTGGAAAAAAAATTATATCTCTTCCCCTCTCTTCAGAATCGTATTCCTAGAGTCCCCCTCAACATATATATCCAAAATTCAATAATATATATCTTTGAGAAGACATGGAAGTCAGGTCGCCCTTTCAACATAACGGAAGTCACAACTTAACAGGCATCTATATATATATATATATATATATATATATATATATATATATATATATAACTATGAATTTGAAATGAACTTTGTAGAAAGGATATTCTTCGAGGTTGCAGTCAAATTTAATGGCCAGTGAAAAAAGAAAAACTCTTTCTTATTTTGTCAAGCTTTCGAAAATTTTTATTTTCATTATCAAGACAGCTGTGAAAAAGGAAAACACAATTGTGAAAAGCAATTTTACACAAATTCATAGAACTTACTAAGGTGAGTTGAGTGAAGACAGCGAACTAATCACCATTTTGTGAATGAGGAATTTTTTTTTTCAAAATCATATCACTATGAAACACTACTAGTGATATATATATAAAAATTAAACAATTGTAAAAGCACATATTGTTTAGGAAACTTAATTTAAACAATTTAAAATTTGACAGGACAATTACCACATGGTTAAAGCATGACTAAAAATGGGAATGGTGGATGACAGGAAATGCATGACATAAAATGTCAAGTGTCATATGTCAAAGTCAAAATGTCATGGGAGAAACATGAGTTTTGTCCACAAAACAAAAGGAATAGTACCAATCTATATGACAAAAATTAATAAATAAGAGAAAAAAATCAAGAAATACTAAGCAGTTTTCTATATTTCAAAACTTCAGTTAGCATCAAGTTACAACAAGTAATTGTAAATAACACTAAGGTTGGAAATATCAGATCGCTTATTCATGCTATTAGGTTCATTTTTTATGTAAACCATTTCAAGGAAATTCCTTTTGTGGTTGTTATTCTCTACTGCTGAAATGGAAGGGTTGTTGAAATTACTAAAGTGATAAGAATTTATATTATGTTTATTACATTATTTTATATTTATTTTATTTTATATATTTATATATTTATATATTTATATATTTATATATTTATATATTTATATATTTATATATTTATATATTTATATATTTATATATTTATATATTTATATATTTATATATTTATATATTTATATATTTATATATTTATATATTTATATATTTATATATTTATATATTTATATATTTATATATTTATATATTTATATATTTATATATTTATATATTTATATATTTATATATTTATATATTTATATATTTATATATTTATATATTTATATATTTATATATTTATATATTTATATATTTATATATTTATATATTTATATATTTATATATTTATATATTTATATATTTATATATTTATATATTTATATATTTATATATTTATATATTTATATATTTATATATTTATATATTTATATATTTATATATTTATATATTTATATATTTATATATTTATATATTGTCATAGGTCTCTTGGCCATAAGGGCCTTAAAGGGGGTTGGTAGCTCAGAGGTATTTTGTGATAACCAGATTATGAACTCAGAATCCAAAAACAAACATACAATATTTATTACAATCATAAATATATACAAAACTATACTTACACCTAAGGACTATATATACAACGCTGCCCAAACGGCAGCTCAAGAATCGAAACTACATTTCTATACTTCCAGCTCTTTCTTCAGGAGGCATGTCACTGCCCCATGACTTGTGTCACACACCAAAACCTGACAACCACTCCCTCCCCTCTCTTTCCCTGCTTACCTCGAAACCTAATTGTTTTTATTCATCAACTGGATCGAGGTTAGCAATTCAGCAATTCTGCTTTGTTATATTTCAATTTGGAATTTCTAGGTCGCTAAAACTGCCCACAAATGTTTTGGATTGTCGGCCTAGTTTTTGTTATTGAATGTTTTGATTTGAATGTTATGGAAAGGTGATATGATTGATTAATTTTGAATAATGAACTGGAAATTTGGGAAAGTAAAAAATGATTTTTCCTAACTTGTGACATATGCCTCCCCTCTAAAAAAGCTGGACCCCAGCTTTGAAAATTCCACCTAAATGCAAAAATATCTTATAAAACTACACAATTCAAATACCCTAACCAATCATCAATAATAAAAAACAATACAATCATTAATAATAAAAAACAAAAACCAAAAAATCTCTGGTACACACACCATGGCTGTGGCCCGGACCTGTAGTTGCGAGTTCTCAGGCTGGCTCTTCCTGCCGTCCGCTTGAAGTGGCCCCGATTGAACGTCGGCACTGCTACCATGTTGTCGCATCTATGGTTGCAACTCTCTGCCGACGGTGGCGACTGTGGCGGTTGTTGACGGTACTGCGTTTTTGGACAATCCTCGTCGACGTACTGGTGGCGCCCTCCGTTTTGCGTGATGCTCGTCGAGTCGAGGGGAAGAAGAATTGTAATCGTGTCTCGTGTCCCCCGAACCCAATATTATGTTCGCTCGGTTCGCTGTTTCATTTGGGGCCTTACACGTTAGCAGCCCCCCAATATCGTGCTGTGCTGTGCGGTTTGTGCATCCATTGTACTTTTCGGATTACAAACTGAGTGCTTCGTAGTTCCGATGCAGTTGTTTGATAGTGCAAGATCAGCGATTTCCTGGATGGGGAACTATATCTGCACATGGCCCAGCATATCTTCCGGTATGTTATCTTCTTTGGTTTGGGTAATTTTTCCATGAACTTCACTCTTTACAGGTGAAAGCAACCAGAGTACTCAGTTCGTCCAGTGCTTTATACCTTTTGTGAAGCCTCTGTGGTTCATGGTACTGCGCTTCGACTTCCTACTCTACGTGAATTCGTTGAGCATTCCTTTGTTGGAGTCCGGGTTGTGTACTCCTGAAGCCAGGCTGAGATCTCTCCATTGGATTCTTGTGGTTCTGGGCGGTATCTTCCTGGATTGTGTGTGTACCATTACCGAAAAAAGAAAGAACTAGTTAAATATAATAATTATTTCAGAGTGTCAACCACAATAATTATTTAATCCTATCCAAAAAATAAAAAGAAACCTACTAATATTTGTTGCAGAATATCTATATTATTGATTATCTTTGCTGCCTATATTCAAATACATTGTCTTCAAATTGAACAGCTTATCTCACAAAGTATTTCGGTATCCTTTGATACCTAAAGTCAATTTTTTCAACATTTTACACAAATTAACATTTTAATAAAAAAATTACAATTTGTAATAATATTATTAATTCATCAACATTTTCTTGATAAAAAATTTGGATTGTCATACCCTAGGAATTACTATCTCAATTAATTCTTTTACCAGAAAAAGTAAATTATATTAGTAGGAAGGGAACCGTCATCTAAAGAATGAATTATTTTCGAGGGGAGTGTTATTTTTTAATTACTCATACCAATGAACAACAATTTTCCAATGGCTTTGAGCGTGTGTGGTTCAAAAATACCTTCGTTCTCTGCATTCTATGGTCATCCAATCTCACATTCACCCTAATTCATTTGGACTGACATCCTTTCTTGACATCCAAACGAAATAAAAAAAAATATCAAGGCGGATATTCAACTTTAACTCGAAGTTTTCTTCCATATCCCCCTCGATTTCTCTCGAGAATACTTTGATTGAGGTAAATGTTCAGCCTTGTCAGCATTCTCCCACATTCCCCTCCTCATTTAGACCATTTATTCGCACCAAGGTATTTTTGATTCCATTTTTTGAAAAGGACTACCCTCTCCCTTGCTTCTCAGAAAACCACAAAAAAAATATCTTTGATGATATCCTTCATATCACGAAATTCACACCCTTTCAATTCCATATATACCCCTTATGCATTCAACTGTTTCATTCTACATTACTCTTTTCCCTTCTTCATTACTCTTTTCCCTTCTTCATATTATACTTGCTGTTCTCCTTCTATCTGTATATATATATATACACACATATACCCATATATACACATATATATGTTCCTTGGATGCTGGTCCTGGCAAGAAAAGTGTTCCCGTAATTCCTTCTATATAAAAAAGAAAAAAAACCATTATTAAACGTGAAGACATGACCCTATAGATACCCAGGAAAAATCGTCAAGTTTCTCCTCGTTTATCTCACGTAGCGTGCACTTCACGCTTTGTCCTGGAATGTGCAAGTTTAAAATTATTGTCATCATATTCTAATTACTTCAATTTCAATAAACTCGGCACTAATTTCTAACAAATGTTTTCATTTCTATTCACGAACGAAAATGTAAACACCATTATCCATTATTTTTATGAGTCTGTCCCGTAATGAACATTCAATCTTTAAAATTTGGTATGTCCTTTCCTCATTTGAAAAATTGAAAAAAAATTAAAAACATTTTTTCACAGTATTTTTCGTGATATTAGTATAAAATAATCTTCTTTCGGAATGGGGCCTATCAGATTTATGCCATTATTCCGGAACGAATTCTAAAGAATTTATTACAACAAAAAGTTATTTGACTCCTTATTCTCAGTTGAATAAAAACATAAATTGTCCTATTGTGAAATCATAATGAATTAAACACCACCAATAAAAGGTTTTCGAAAATTATTGTTCGTATCTTTTACACTAATAACTGCTTAGAGAAAATATATTTCAACAAGTATGTCATACTGTTTATTTATTTTTATTTTATTTCTTCCTGACAAAACTTCCAGAAAAGTGAAACCATAAAAATGATTTATCAAATCATTTTGAAATGAGGGAAAACTCCCAATCAAGTACCTACTGAAATAAAAAGTTATTTAAATTATAATGTTCAATACCTAACTTAATAGAATTCCTCTATTGTATAATCTTAAAATATTAGAAAATCTCAAAAAATGTTTTTCAAAATTCTTCTTACTTTTACATGAGCTGAATAAAAATATTTCAATAGCTTTCATGCAAAGAATAATCGCCAACTTATCAACCCAAAATTGAAACTATCCAGTAATCTTCAATGAATTGAACAAAAATTACAAAAATCCACCAAGAAATTTTATGAAATGATAAAAAAAAAATTTTTTAAAATTAAAC
This sequence comes from Gonioctena quinquepunctata, assembly GCA_018342105.1. NCBI lineage: Eukaryota > Metazoa > Arthropoda > Insecta > Coleoptera > Chrysomelidae > Gonioctena > Gonioctena quinquepunctata. Next base: position 247,244 of record JAFIRS010000179.1, read on the forward strand.
ATATTTGAAAATTTGGGAGAAAAAAAAACAATACTAGCTCGAGTTACCACAATGAGGTTTGAAATATTATTTATCGTATTTGGAAATATTATTAAAGCATATTCTACTACTATATTTGTATTCCATATTGAAAATTCTTCAAAAAATTTACTCATATAGATGTGGTGTGTTCAATGTTCTGTTTCCACAAGCACGATTCTACAGTTGATATTCAAAACTGGATGAACTTGACATTATAATACACGACAATCACCTTTCTCATTGCAAAAATATACAAAAATATCTGCCTAAAGGCAAGCTTTCATGTCATTCTCCCGACACATCTCCCAAGCTCTCCTTCAGTTCATGTACATATGATCACTTCTCGCTATTCCACGAGTTATCCTCAAATTCTTAAAGGTACGCTTTCATGTCATTTTTTCAACACATCTTCCAAGCCTCCCTTCAGTTCATGTACACATATGATTTCCAGTTCCCGAGGTATTTATTTCCTATCATACTTAATTTTAACACTTCATGAAGCGTATGTCAGTTCATCGAGGTACTTTCATCTACTTTTCATTATATATTTAATCAACTTTCATTATATTCTATGCATTGAACACATCATTACTTCATAATTCGGAAAAAACATTCTAAGAAAATAAACGGAAATGTGTAAAATCACCATTTGGAACCACTACTAGATCATATCTTTCGTATTCTCAAACAGTCAATTTTACTTTTCACATTTTCACAAAGCATATGCCTATTCGGAGGGCTATTAGCTAGATAGTTATCCTCCCACTGCTGGCTAGACAATGTTTTCAAGACATATACATGTGTTTCTTTGAAAAGGTTTTTCTTTCTAAAATGAACCGAGCATTTTGACTTCCGATATATGTTAGTAATCATAAATGCAAAAAAGTGTAAAATCTAAAAAACTTAAATTTTCACCCAATATCAGAACTTATTATTACTACATAACAACGACTGCACAATAGTACGTAATTTCAATATTTATCGTAGAACAATAAAATCAAAAATGTTATCAACAAATAATTATAAAAAAATCGACATTTGAAAAAAAAATTAGCTCGAGGTACTTCCAGAGATTTATTATGGAGAATAAACCTCCGAAATCGAAAGCAAGGCACCTCCACCATATGTCATACGTCTATAGCCATAAGGGCCTTAAAGGGGGTTGGTGCTCAGAGGTATTTTGTGATAACCAGATTATGAACTCAGAATCCAAAAACAAACATACAATATTTATTACAATCATAAATATATACAAAACTATACTTACACCTAAGGACTATATATACAACGCTGCCCAAACGGCAGCTCAAGAATCGAAACTACATTTCTATACTTCCAGCTCTTTCTTCAGGAGGCATGTCACTGCCCCATGACTTGTGTCACACACCAAAACCTGACAACCACTCCCTCCCCTCTCTTTCCCTGCTTACCCCGAAACCTAATTGTTTTTATTCATCAACTGGATCGAGGTTAGCAATTCAGCAATTCTGCTTTGTTATATTTCAATTTGGAATTTCTAGGTCGCTAAAACTGCCCACAAATGTTTTGGATTGTCGGCCTAGTTTTTGTTATTGAATGTTTTGATTTGAATGTTATGGAAAGGTGATATGATTGATTAATTTTGAATAATGAACTGGAAATTTGGGAAAGTAAAAAATGATTTTTCCTAACTTGTGACAATATTTATATATTTATATATTTATATATTTATATATTTATATATTTATATATTTATATATTTATATATTTATATATTTATATATTTATATATTTATATATTTATATATTTATATATTTATATATTTATATATTTATATATTTATATATTTATATATTTATATATTTATATATTTATATATTTATATATTTATATATATATATATATATATATATATAATATTGTTACTATTTGCTTCCATGCACCTCGATAATTGGGAATAATTTTAAAATCACTCCTCAGATGAACCAAACATATTTCTTCTCCAAACCTACTGAAAGTACATATATTATAAATACCTATGGTATACATGTTTGAATTATAAAAAAAAAACAATTCATTTGTGATAATAATGACCTAAGCTGGGTGAAGCTCCACGCGGTGAAGCTATCTAGTTCTTCAATGAGGAGATCGTCTAAAGATTAACTCGTCCGTCAACGTGGTGCTGTCATCTCCAATTCATGAATTTTGACAAAAAATCAATATCTTCGACTAAATTCATAATCTCCAATCCGCAAAATCCCTGACATAACAATTTTGAATACAAACGTTTTATAATCACAAAATTCGTCCAGTATCTTGGAGCCGCTCCAATGAATTTATGAATTTTGACAATGAATTCATAAACTTTGAGTCCAAAACCTACACATACCAATTTTGAATAGCATCGCACCATGATTCTGACATAAAATCCATAATCTCCGACCCCGAAAACCTCTACATACCAATTTTGAAAAGAATCAGACCATAATCACAGAGATCGTCCGTCGTCTTGGAGCCATCCTCCATTTTGATTTTATGAATTTTTACAAAATATTCATAATCCGACACCGAAAACCTCCACATACTATAATAACAGAACTGGTAAGCCATCTTGTAGCCGTCATGTTGACTTCAGGACTATTGACAAAAAATTCATAATCTCCGACCCCTCAAACATCCACATACCAATTTTGAATAGAATCTGACCATAATCACAGAGATCATCGGCCATCTTGGAGCCGCCATTGTGATTCTAGAAACTCCGACAAAAAATCATAATAAATTTCATAATGCATTGTCACGGGAACAATGAACACCTGCCAAATTTGACGTAAATCGGACAACTAGAAGTTGGTCAAATTCAACTTGTGAGATTTGATTACACTAATGGGGACAGGTGAAACTAGATAAAAGCTTTTAACAAAATTATAGTTTGAAAAAACTTGAAAAACAAGCATATATGGCAAGGAGTAAACAATTGAGAATAATAAGAATAAAGTCATTGACCAAATAGTTTTCTTTCATGTAAAAAAATCTTATTATTTTTAACTTTTTATCCTTATTGCCATATATGCGTGTTTGTTTAGTCTTGTCATAATATAATTTTATTTTCAATGTTCCAGTCCATATTGCTATAGAAAACTCGATAAGACTACGGCAGAAAAACTCTTCGATTGATTCATACACATGAGATGGAAGTTAATGAAAACTGAATTATGGCGATTATCCAGTGCATTCGCCATATCTTAAAATTTTTAATTATGCTGAAAAGGGCCTCAGTGCATCCACCATATTTTACTAGTGGCCACTGGGATGTTCCACTATTCGCCTCCTGGCTCCATCATCAGATAAGTTCCGAAATATCAAATTATAGTATTGTCATCCAAACTACATATACATACCAAGTTTCATCTCGATACGACAATAAGAAGTAGGTTAAAATTGACTTTATTGATTTTATTGTTTGTTAGCTAATAATGAGAGCATGTTAATTAAAAAAAATCCATCCTAGCTTGGTTTGGTTGTATTCAAATTTGTTTTGATTCTCCTTTCCAAGAGGATGAATAGAAAATCAGAAGGAGCTGGAAGAAGGGAGGCTGATTATCCATTGTGTGCTTCTGAATTATCCGCTGAATCAGTCTTGAGATAATTATATTCAAGTCATTATTATTTCATTCATCGAAATGGTGTCAGGATCTAATCACCGAGTCATGCAAAAAATTATTATATGAGGATTATTGAATAACCAACTTAGCAAACAGGGTAATCCGGAAGTTTCATTGTCGTAATAGTTGAAATAGTTTTATGAATTCTCATTTAATTTATTCATGTGATTCATACATTCTCCATGAATGGAGTAAAATATTGACAAACATACCAAGGGATGAATCATAATGGATATTTGAGAGGCCCCCACAGCATTCTATATCACTTTGTTGTGGGACATGACATTCTTGATACTACTCTCCTTTTATACACGCTTTATTAGCTTCACCTGTATGTATGAATTTAGGTAATGGAAAAATAATTTTCATGCACTTCCAGTTGTCCGAAGTGTTTGAAATTCTGCACATATATTGAGAACCGATAACAATACAACAATTTCATAACTATGATCCGGTATTCTCACCTAGATAGTCAGAAAAAAATATTTCAAAGATATGGCGAATGCACTCATTTTTGCACATAATAGGAGGAATCAATCGAAGAGTTTTTTTCCGTAGTCTTTTTCAGTCTTCTGTAGCAATATGAACTGAAGAGTTGAAAATAAAATCATAGTTTAAAAAACTAAAAACTACGCTTATAAAGCAATGAGGACTAAAACGTTGAAAATAAGAATAAAGTCATTGACCAAAAAAAATATTCTTATGCAAATAAAGCGTTGGGTGCCCTTCATATACCTTCCATAATTGTTTTGAGATAACTGATATGACTTTATTCTCTATCATTCTCAACATTTCACTGCTCATTGCTTTATATTGCTTTATATTGAATTTGATTCGACTCAACTGAAATTGGTTTTGAAGTTACATCTCATCGTTAACATTCGAAATGATCCTATAGGAATTTTCTTAAAATAAATGTATACTTTTCCTTAAAATGAAACTTCCACTTCTATCCGAAATCTGCCTCCAACGAACTCCAATCATGGTATTGGAAATTGATTTATTTAAGCATTTTTGATAAAATCCGCACTGCAGCACCCACTGATGATATTAAACCCAGAAGATTTTTGATAATGCCTATTCAATTTCCAATCGCCTTGAGATAAGTGGGTATTTTCTAACGTCAGTATTTTCGACAGTGGTGTATTACTAACTTTTCAGGTGGCACCATTGTTCTCATAAGATAGCTTGTTTTTTATAGGGCACATAGCCTTATATAGATGGACTCCTGAAAGTATATAGAATTCATTTCCTCACGTTGTGTGTATATATAATTTTTTTATGTCCCTTAGTATAAAAAGTTCTGTGCAGAAAAATCAAAGACAAGAAGGCAAAGGCATACATATATTGAAGCCAAGGATTACAATCCCAACTTGTTTGAAAATAAAGTCAACAATTCAGATCTCTCAAATTATTCACAAGGCGATATCAAGAATTAAAAGAGTTCAGCTTGTTTTGGAAATCGTCCCCTGTCCAGAATCTACTTTGGTGTAAATATGTAAGGTGTTTATTATGTTATGAAACTTGGACCAAACAAATAGGTGACTAGAATATATCTGTAATTATCAGTTCAAATAATTCCCAAAATATATTTTCGGCACATATCGCGTGTATATTCATGAACATGTCATCGCCTATTGAGAGAATGAAGACTAGTACATTTACAATACCCAACCAAGGGATTGCCATGACCAATGGCTGAGTGACACGCCGGAATCTTTTTGTATGCACAAGAAGTAGATCAACCCGTTGCCATTCTCGGTCACTCTTTACACTACGTTCTATTTACACAGAGAACTATAGGGGGTGGTTGAACCTTGATTCATGACTTAGTACAAAGTAACATTGCAGCACTGCACATTCTGAACATTTCTCAATTTAGCTATGAATAGTCACATCGTCGTACGATCAATTACTCACATCAAATCCGAAAAACCATATCTCTGCATATTCTAGTTCACAATGACTTAATTCAACTCACGTGATAACAGATGATTGCCCTCATTTCTAAGTCCATATTCATACCGAAATACGATTCCCATATCTTCATTTTTCTAAATTCACTATATTCCTTAAATTCCACCCTAAGAGATTTTTGTTGATTTCTGTATTCGATATTAAAACAAGAGAGACTGTTTGACATTTAATTAGTCCTGAATCACAACATCATTCATCTGAATTTTACTGCCGCAAACATGTGTTAAATAGTCCTCTATTATCTTAACATCGCCACGAACTAGAAGTTTGCCCTAACACAAGCCTAGTGATCAGCAAAAATCTTTTCGGGTGCACCAGTGAGTGTAAACACGTTACTTTCCACGGTCACTTTTCAAGTTGAAGTTTTGGCAAGGTGGTAGAACCGGAATTTAATAGTCGCAAGAAGTAACATTGGAACAAGGTTTACATACTCATGTTCTATCATTTCATAGTTGTGCCATGGTTTCTAGAACCTATATTTTGCTCGATGCTATGGTAAGATCCAGCACTTGGAAGTGTTGACTCTACAAGACTTCACTCAACTGATTTTATAGTGAAACCGACCTTGGTGGTTCCCCCATTCTATCAAACAAACTTGAAAACCATTTGTTTATTTGGTTTTGTTATATCCTTCACTACTCCTTGATCGATACTGGGCTCGCTTTTTATAGGAAAAAAGCCGTATCTAGGGTTGCAGATTTTGTTCCCAAGAATTTCAGATTCCTGAATGAAACATGTCATTATTTGAATTTTTCGAATGGATTTGCTATTAGAAACTTGCATAGAAATGGCCCACAACATCTGTTATGGAATTAGAACCAGATTACCCCGTGGAAAAAACACCGCATTTACGTGAAGCTTTTGAGCGATTTCTAATTTGGAACTCAGTTCCTATGAACCAGAGCTCCATCGGTGGATATCAACCTAATGAGAAAAGTATATATTTTCCTTTGAAATATAGAATTAGTGGAGAAATATTATCGAAATATTGCAGGGTATCGTGGAAGTTGAACATATAAAGTTCCTAGGTTTTCTTTGCTACCTCTAGAGTTGATAATATTGCATCAGATTGATCAACACAGTGAATTGTTTCTCCATGGATTATTGGAATAATGCAGGATATCGTTGAAGTTGAGTCACATGCTATAATTTCCAGTTTAAATTGATGATAACCCAATCAACTTGATCAATGGAGTATATTATTCCATTCTAGATATTGAATTGCTGGAAGAATAGTATTGGGAGATGGCACTGTGGTGTTGAAGTCGAATCTCTCCATGAAGCCCTAGACTTGTTATCCGTTGTTGTTGCAATTTAATAATAATAATGAGGGTCTACATTATTTTCAAGTAATATACATAGAGGTTGTTATATTGCAATAGTGAAAAAAAAAGATTTTTGAAAATAAATGGCAAAGTTCATTTTCTGCAGAGAAAACAGTAGCTTCACTACGGAATTGTTCTTCCACTTCATTGCATGCAAGGAATTTTACCCACTTTCTGCTAGGTTCTTGTCATCGAAAACTTCTTCTTGTACAAACAAATGATGATTCTGATTATCCGTTTGGTATGCTTTTTTTCTGAAAGACATTTCAACCTCAACCAATATTCTTTGATGTTTTTCATAGTTGACTATTTGTTCTACTTCTCGTAGAAGACTTCATCAAACTGGTGACTTCATGACACTAGTTGGATTATTGGAAAAAAACTTTCACTACTCACCAACATCAATGAATCTATATAATATAACAAGACCTCGGGTCAAATCTTTTCAGTTTCTACATGTTAGCAGAGTCTGAAGCTATGCCAACGGCCATTTAATGAGACGGAAAGACTACTAACCTGAACTGCTTTGGCAATGTTACAGACAATCTTGAATAAGAAACAAGAAACATTGCAAGTATGATTACTGATGTGAAACTGAGTTATGGCGATCAATACCAAGGAAAGCAGAACTGCCGAAGTTGAATATTCGGGTACAGAAATTGGGTGAGTTTCTGCAGGAGTTCGGAACATGATACGTCCACAGCTTCCCTATCAAGATCACCCGGAGAATTTCGGGAAATAGTTGGTGCGGCATATATTCATTGATGAGTTGTGAGATATTGGAATTCAAAGGATTCTGAAATAAACACACTTCAGTGAATGTGGTGAACCTATAATTCGTTTCCTGGAAGTGGAAGTGGCCTTCAACACCTCAAGACGGCATCTATTGAAGATCCGCATTATTGAGAGGAAATCAGCGACAGTATAACACATATGCTCAGAATATCAGGAAGAATCAATCCAATTCATTTGTAAGGGAATGAAAGATGAAAATTTGACCCAGGAACATATGAAATTGATCGTTTGTTCCGTTAGAAAAATTCTATCAGCTTAATATTTACAGGGCTTATCCAATTAGTTTGCTGTATGTATAGCATTCATTTGCGATTAGATCGGAAAGTGAAAGATCTACCACTCAAAAATATAGCCAGAAATATGCAATTTGATATTATTAGAGCATATCAAGTACCACTCAGTTGTCATCATGTAATAATACCTCCAATGGTGAATTGTGAAAATCAACCACTGAAAAAAATCAGAATCAATATCCCGACAGAAAAATCATCCATATTTGAAATTCACAGACCATATTGAAGATCATCCATTTGACCTATTGTATTAGTACCATCCAATTGAAACAAAAATGAAGAACGCAAAATCCACCCAGAAATAATTGAGAAATGATGTCAATCACGCCAGAAGGATAATGTCAATTCGAAATTCTCAAAACATATCAAGAACCGCCCAATCGACTTCCTTTATCAATTCCAATTGTTTTCACATATCGAATCAAGGACTACCCAATTGACCTCATTATATCAAGCGTGGAAATCTAGCCACACAAAATCAAAATGGATCATAAGTCTCCTTAGAAAAATTATTCTAACTTGACATCCACAAAGCAAATAAATTGAAGAAATCAAAATGAGTTGGAAAACCCACTGAAGTCTTTCGACATTTGTGCGTGAGCAAAAAATTTTCGAAACCAAATCACATATTACCTACACGCCTACTACACAATATACAAAGTACTGAATAACTGAATTGATATAGTTCTTTCATAAATATGTGAGAATGAAAGAGAAGAAGTGAAACAATGCATTACCAATTGTTTTAGCAATAGTATAAAAAAAAGAATTCATCCAATATAAATATTTGAATAGACTAGAATCAATTAATTAATTTTCAGCAGATTCCCTTGCTTTTTTGCAATTTCCAGCTCCGTATAAAATAACGGTATCATCAGTGGAAAAGGATACAATACCAGTACTTCTCAAAATCAGGAGGCCGTTCATGTAGATAGGGAAAGGAATTGGTCCCAGGATTGTGCGTTGTGGTACACCATATTTCACCATAGGCAGCTTCGTTCAGTAAATCATTCGCCATAACATATTGAACTCTGTTCCTGAAGTATGTATTTGGAAGATTGAGTACAACACTTCTGAAGCCAAGGTCTTCGAGTATGTTGATCATAATATAATGGTCCACAATATCGAAGGTCTTCGTTAAATCGAGGAACGCACGAAGTACCTTTTTATTCTTATATCACTCACATTTCCACATATTTTTTGTATTGTTGTTTTACTACTGGAATTTGACTAAAAAATTTTTTTTTCTTCCTTGTGGGACCCAGAGCTGAAACTTGAACCTGGCGCCTTGGACCGCTCAACTATCTAGGTTATACTGAATACTAAAAGGATTATCATTCTTCAACGAAGGCGAGTGAGCTTTTATATATGGCCAATCAAAAGGGATTTTCTGCTCTATTGATTCTGTGACAAAAATACTACCAGGAAACCGAATGTGCCATCATACGAAAGACGGTTATATCCTGTTATGTTTCATACCCCCAACTGTCATTGCCAAATTTGTTATAAACATTCAAAAGCATTTTTTTAGGTTTTTGTCTTGACACTTGAACACTACTGAAGCAATTTCGATACACTCGGGAGACGAATTGTGGAAAATCTAATGATCTCTAGCATAACTCGATCGGATTATCTTCAACGGATGGAAACCGGAAAAAACCGGAAAAAATTATCAATTTTTTTTTAAACTTCTTAACTGTCGGATCATTCGTTTTGTTATAATTGAAATCCTAATTTTGTAATGCACTTCATTACAGCAGACCTGGTTGCGTCATAGCTGCTTCGATTCCAATTTTTCAGAAAGATTTCGAGAGTAGAAATATAGATCTACAGAGGGTAAATTCTCATTTTGCGTTAAATTCCTGCAAAACAAGTGAAAAATACTTGCAAACATAATCGAAAATGGGTGAGTGCGTGGAAGCGGCTGAGTAGTGGAGGTAGAGCAGCAGTCACGGGGAAGCGTATGTATAGTAATACAAGCGCTATGCCCGTTATGAATCTCTACGCCCACTCCGGAGCCGCTTCCATGCACTCGATGGTTTTCGGTCATGTTTGTAAGTATTCCTCACCTATCTCACAGTCTTTCAACGCAGAATGAGAAGAGTCATTTTGTGATACCTACTGTACTTCAACTCTCAAAGCATTTTGGAAAAATTCGAATCGGACCACCTACGACGCGTCCCGGTCTGCTGCAATAAAGTCCATTGCAAAAATTAGATTGAAATTATGCCAAAACTGATAATCCAACAGTGCCTGAGTTTCTCCACACATAAAATACATATCAATAACCACTATGTCGTGGAGAGTTCATTTTAAAGCTTGAAAAATAATGGTGTTTTTTTAAAAAAACGCAGATTTTTTCCGGATTTTCTCCATTTGATCGAGTTATGTTGGAGCTCATTTTCTTTGCATTTCGAATTTCTACAATTCGTCCATTAGGATAATCGGGATTACTTCATTAGTTTTTAAGTTACAAGTCAAAACGATAAAAAAAATGCTTTTGAATGTTTATTACAAAGGACCCTGCATGAAACCTTATGGAAAGTGGCTGTCAGTGAAATCAGCTGAAACTTTGGGATGTTGTAGATATCGATGTCTTGATTGAATATCTAACCGGGCAAAATGTCCAAAAATGGATAGCTTTTGACAAAACCAAGGTCAAAAACTGTCAAATTGGCGTTTTCAGTGATAGTTTCGTACGCCATGAACAAATCGGTTATCCAAACGACTCAATACTGCCAAAACTTGATGGAAACTCCACCGAGGGGTTTTCTCGGGTCGCAGATAATGAATATGGGGTCAGAATTTGAAAATTCACGTTAGTGGTCCCATATCGCTTCCAAAAAATAACACATTTTTCCATATTCTCGGAACTCGATGATAACTTGACCCAGGAGGTTTCCAGGATCGCCGATAACGAATCTGGGGTCAGAATTCTGAAATTCACGTCATTGGTCGCAATATGCCCTCTCCCCAAAAAAAAACCCATTTTTCGATATTCCCGAAATTCGACTAAAATTTGACTCAGAAGGGTTTTAAGCGTCGTTGACGACGATTTTCTTAAATTCAAGTCAGTGGTCCGAAGATAGACCATCCCAAAAGGCCCATTTTTCGATATTCCCGAAACTCGATCAAAACTAGAACCAGGGGGAGATATTGGGACATTGTGAAACCACGGTAACAACAACATGGCTGCTATAAGTTGGTGATATATGGTAACTGGATAATGAAGTTGGTGCAGCTTGGAGATTGCCAATTCTACTTCACACATCATTTGGCCGGTTTTGTTGTTGATGCACAGAAGAATTAATCTTGCTAGTGGTTCTTTGAACAATAGATTTATTGAGTCACTTCAATTATAATTGAATGAAGCTGTGGTTTTATTACTCGACAACTGCAAGTTCTCGTTCCGTATTCACATTAGCGTCGTTCATAATGTCCAATAAACCTTTATCAGGATATTTTATATTCGCTTGATGTCGAGCGTTACCAAGGTACCATAATGTACTAGCGATATGTGCACATGTACCCAAAGTTCGATTCCCTGACTGGCAGGTACAGTAATATCCAGTTATAAGATTTTCTTCATTCTCTAAGGTATCACCATCAATACTCCTATATATATAAAAAACATATTTGATAGATACTGGCTCTTCGAAATCTAGAGTATATTTTCAATCTTATAAATCTACGTTCTAAAGTATTTTCGTCGACTTGGAGTTTCCCATCGCCATCTCTATCGAGCTTATCTTGTATGTTGGAGAGAGCACTATTAACTTGGTAAACACAGTAGGTATTTTCCCTCAAATATTGTGAATCCAAAACTGGAAAATATGGAACTGCAACATCGACAAGTCGTCTTCATCGAGTGCGTCTCATATGGAGATTCTCTTCTTCAACTCGAATTTGGACATGATTCGGCGTTCGAAATATCCGAATCAATTCTCTTGCTAGCTCTGCCATATCATTTTCCATGATAATTGGTGGATGACATCTGTTCATTATAGCTGCAGAAATACAGTAAAAATCGTGTAGATTGTATAAATGAGGCACTATAACAACTTAAGCAAAAAAAAAAAAATCGATCGGAAATGTCCGTTTCCTGCTTCCACAATCCACCGATCCTTTGTGACATTGCGTGTGTTGTTGCCTCTTCCGTGGTTGATTTGATTGGTATGGTCTATTTGTAGTGGGCATCCAGCAAATAATACCTACCTGTTCCAACCATGGCAAGACATCGCGATATCCTCTGTCAACAAGAAAAATATCTACATTTTGAAACATGTTAATAGAAACTCTGTCGCATTCTCTTTGTCCAATTGTAGCATCGTTATTGCGGCTAGCAGCAGAATAAGGGACGTGTACGCTTGAAATGTAGCCGTTAGGTGCAACGATCATAGTAGGTTTGATCAAATGCCCATGTTTCTGCAAATAATGAGACTGTCGCAACACACAGAAATTGCTACTTTCTTCTATGTACGTATATGTTGCATCAACATCAAAGATAGCCTTTGGGTTTAGCGGCTCCGTATAATATAGCTCATTTTCAAACACTCTTACATGCCTTTCGATGTAGTTTTGTAGAGTTATTGCATGGAAACCCAGATTTTGTGGTACAAATCTCTGCAATAATGATATTCTCATAAGTTTTATAGTAAGACTCATAGCTTGTCGGCTATAGTACTCAAAAATTACCTTAAAAAACTCATCGGTTCAACCTTGTTTAAGTTTACAAAGAAACGTCAATGAATGTTTCTCATTGATGATTCTTCTGACCCCTTGTATTTCAACTGGATCACAATATGTATGAAGCTGACGAAAATCTTGTTCAGTGACGGGAGAAAGGCACTCGAATTTGGGATGAGTAAAACTATTTTCCTTGTTAAACGTACATTGATCATTAGCTGCATTTCTCATTTGTTTCAATAAAAAGTTGCAATTGATGTCCGTTGATAGCGTAAGGCCTGTTCACTGATTTCAGACCTTCTAGTAACAACTTCGGAGAGCATCCATTTCCATCTGAAATGACTGCACATGACTCAACGTTCTCTGGTATGTAAATGTTTTCAATCACAATTGCGTTTACTCTACACGTTACTGGTTGCCTGTGCACGCAATTGATAGCATTGCATATAACGCACGATCTTCTAGCCGTTTGTGTTAGTATATTCGATCGCAGTACACTTGGATAAGCTCCAATTTCAGCTATTTCAGCATTTATCGACCTATTACAATTCAAACAAAGTCTGCAGTTATCACCAAACTCAAGAGGTGGATGATTATTCGCATTACTTCGAACGATAACGATCTGCCATTTATTTATGTTTTCATCACCAATCACATTCGCAGTTCCCTGTAATTGAATATCACGATTGCACACAAAACATGGAATTTGTTGTCTGAAAGCAATTTATGGTGTATAGCGTCGTATTCTTGTTGTTCAACAATGAATGGATGACATTCAACAGATATATCTGACATCTCTTGTTCCGCACCTGGGTCAAGATTTCATCCAGTTTCGGTAATATCGAAAAATGGGCCCTTTTAGAGGGGCTTTATTAAGACCACTAACGTGAATTTTCAAATTCTGACCCATGATTCGTTATCTGCGACCCGAGAAAACCCCTCGGTGAAGTTTATGGCGTACGAAACTACCACTGATAGCTGGAAACGCCAATTTGACAGTCTTTGACCTTGATTTTGTCAAAAACTGTCAATTTCTGGACCTTGCGCCCATGGTGATATTTAATCAGGATATCGATATCTACAGTAACCTAAAGTTTCAGCCGATTTCACCGAGAGCCACTTTCCATGAGGTTTGTTGCAGGGTCCTCCAGCAATGACAGTTGGAAGTGGGAAACATAACAGGATACAACTACGGATAGTCTTCCGTATGATGGCACAGTCGGTTTCCTGGTAGTATTCTTATCACGAAAAAATCTCTATTGATTGGTCTATATGCCTTTTGCACCTCCCACCTGGTAAACGGGGCCGCTTTCAAACTAGCAAGTAAGCATACGTTCTTGACTACATTATATCATACTATTCACACTCAAATTTCAGGCCAACCGTAGGTCTGGCGGCTCTGGGATCCTACTCTTATACGTTCTGTCTATAATTGAAGTTCGTCAAATATACATTTTACAAGCTTTCAGTTAGTTAACCGACTTCTAGTCGTCCGATTGATTCAAAATTCGGCAGGTGTTCATAATTCCGATGACAATGCATTGAAGAGTTTTTGTTAAAGATAATAAAATGGCGGCTCCCAGATGGCGGAGAAGATTTGTAATTATGGTCCGATTTCATTCAAAATTGATATGTGAGGATTTTCGAGGTCGGAGCAAATGGATTTTTTGTCAGAATTCATAAATTCAGAATGGCGGCTCCAAGATGGCCGACGAGTTTTGTGATTATAGTCCGATTTGATTCGAAATTTATATGCTGGGATTTTTGTGTCGGAGATTATGAATTTTCAGTTGAAATTCATAAATTCAAGATGGCGGATCCAAGATGGTGAACAAGCTTTGTGATTATTGTCCGATTCGATTCAGAATTGGTATGTGGGGGTTTTCGAGGACGGAGATTATGAAATTGTTGTGAAAATTCATAAATTTAAGATGTCAACCACAGGATGGAGGACGAGTTTTGTGATTTTGTGATTCAAAATTGGTATGCGGGGGTTTTCGGGGTCGGAAATTATGATTTTTTTATCAAAATTTACAAATTCAAAATGGTGGACGAGTTTTGTAATTATGGCCCGATTCGATTCAAAATTGGTATATCGGGGCTTTGACGGTCGGAGATTATGAATTTTTTGTCAAAATCTACGAATTTGAGATGGCGACTTCAGGATGGCGAACGAATTCAATGATTATGGTCAGATCATATTCATAACTGGTGTGTGGGAGTTTTCGGGGTTGAAGATCATGATTTTTTTGAATTCAAAACCTACAGGGAACTAGGAATGAACAGAATAGTGCACACTAACTCACTAGATATCAAAAAATTAAATAACTAATGGAAAAACTTTTCAAAGACAGGATTTCTTTTAAGCCGTGTACTGGAACGGATAGAATAATCCTCCTCTGACAATGATCTCATCACTGTCCAATCAAATTACTTGGTACCTACTTTCATAAACACTTCGCGCGACAAGCTTTTTGAAACGAAATAATTCAACAGAAACTAATAAATCATTGTCAACGATGACTTGAACTTATTTTATACGTTTTAGTACACAGCTAACATGAAAGCTTGTATTTGAAAAGTTTTTTTATTTGTTATTATTTTTTATGATAAGTTTCGATCAATCCAGTCTGTATTGTATAAGTTTTCCGAATATCATACATATATTATTAACCCAATCTATCTGGCAGCTCCGCAATTCAGTGAATTGGATATAACTCAATTTAATCGGAACGACATTCCTGGGACAGTCGTAATATTCATTATACTATGGACGGCCAGAGGAGCCCACTTGCAATCAAACCTCTAATCTTATTTCGTGAATCTTGGAATTGTAGAAAGTCAAAAAAATAAGTACCAGTAAATATTTGATTCCAATTGTATTATGTGAAGTGAACATCAGGGAAAACAACACATCTTCATCTATTTTGTTTGGAGGCCAGTTTTTTTTTCCTCATTCCTAATATCCAGAATTTTTACCATGAGGTTAAAAAAAAAATTTTCGAAAGGTTTCAATAAATTTTCACATGCTATTTGTCGAAATTGGATCACGCATGCGTAACCTAGAATGCATGATGATGATGACATATATTCATGGAATATTTTCTAAACTTTTTGATTCTTCATGGAATTTTTCCAAGCAAATATTCTGATTGAAGTTGGACAGAAATTTTCATAGAATGATATGATCACATAATTTTAATTCAAGCATATTTCCATACGCAAAATGATAACACAAAGTATCTCAGCGGTTTTCAATCAGGCTGTTCAGAATAAGCATACATTTGCAATTGTTGATCAAACAATGAGAATTATCGTACTCAGTTCTTTCGTATTATCTCTGTGATGTTGATCCACGGAGTTCAAAAATACATATAATTATTCAAATACGAGATATTTCATTTGCTAAATATTATTCAGTTCATTTGAAATATTACTATTTGATTTCATCAAATTAATCTTGCATAATCTTAATGGCGATAAAAAAATATTTTTCCACATGTTTTTTCTTGACCCAAGAGTTGGCATGTGTACATGATCTCCGTGATAATGCATTTTGAGTGTTATATAATGAATAATATAACATGATACCTCCAAGTTCTCATTCGATATTTGAAATCCAACTTTTTTGAACTCTCTCGGATGTTACAATGATCCATTATGAGCGTGGGTTCATGAAACAAATCGTGAGATTCATAAAATCATTCTACAAGGGAATCAAAATTCACACAAAACTTTTTTAATATCGAAAAGACAAAATATGCAAATTCTGTTGAAAATAGAAAGCGACTGATTGATTTTATCCAGAAGTTTCCTACCTGCTGAAAAAGTTGGAAATGAGTTCCTCATAGTCGGAATGGAAAAACATAATTAAATTCTACTTGGGGAGTTGTGTGTATATTATATTATTTTCACTGGAAGACATTTTTCATTGAAAGAAGCGAAAACATATCATTTTGTTATCATATTGCACATTCCCCAAATCATCATCGTATATAAATCAATAATTCACCAAAACATTTCATCACAAGAATGGAATAAAAAATACAATATGGTAAATAAGTACATACTACTCATCAAGGCCTCGGTAGCGAGAGTAAAACTAGCCTTGAAGCAAAAATTTCAGAATGATATAAAATAACACTTATTACAAATAATGTGATATCAGGATATAAATAGGATAATGATGCGTGAAATTTCGAAAGTGCGGAACATTTCATTAACTTCGGAGACCTGGTCAGAGGGGGCAAATCACCGAAAGGCGAACCCTGTGAGGAGTGAAAACTATCACTTATAATCTCTCTAGCAGCAGAATTATTACCAATAATGTTTTTCAAGGTTACGGATGTTTTTGTTGATAGAAAATTATCCCGAGACGAAGACAAGAAAAATTTTCTATCAACAAAAACATGAATGAAACCGAGAAAAAAAAATCGACAATCAATTCTGCTACGTGTGAGATTCGGTAAAGAAATTTCAGAAATTGAAGTTACTTTTGATATGATGAGAAGATGAACCCTACGACCTATTCTGCGTAGATGTCAATTTTTTATGGGTAAAATTTTACACTTAGGTATACTACTACGACTTAATTCTGATTCAAATGTCAAGTCATTTCGAAGTGACAGGTGAGATAGACCAGCAAGTATCAATCAGTTCTTCAGTCGTATCCGTGATATTTATTGTTACAATAATATTCTGTAAACAATGATTCGTTCTGGTAATGAATCAGCAAGTTCGATTGCTGAAGGAATTGAGCAGTTAGTACCTAATAATACAAAAAGATCAAAAGTTAGTGTGTGAAACAAATAATGCAAATCTGTGTTGAAAAATCTCATAGGGTGAGCGATCCTTCGAAATCCATAGCAAATTTAGCATCAATATTGAAAGACTGGGCTTCCAACATGAAAAAAAAAATCTGAAGATTACAAAAAAAAAGTTATTAAACTAATGTGGAATTCCACAGCGGAACAGCTCCAAGAATATTATCTTACCACATATAAAATTAAGTTTGATCCATTCAAAGATATAGAGTTTTTGGAAGCTTGAGCGGCAAGAGATGCAAAACGTCGTAAATTGCAGATGGATGTTTCCAAACGAAAGAAAATTTCTCCAGCATTATCGACTGCTGATTATAGTGAAATGGTGCATTCATAGAATGAAGATAGACCTGACGACCTTCAAAAAAAGTTTTTCTTTATTGTTGCTCATGAGCTCGCATGGAGAGGCGGTGCAGGAGTAAACTGCTGCATTCAATACTTCATCGAAGAAATGGATAGAGGATACTCTACTGGCCGGATTGAATATAATCCTGTTTCTTCAAAAACCACTCAAGGAGGGTCTTATAAACTTGCAGATAGCAAGTTCCTTATAAAAATTTTGCTAATCCTGAAATGTGCCCCCTGAAATTATTTAAGAAATTGATGAAAAAACGTAGTATGTGTTTAATAACAACAGACCGTCAACACCAAATTCAAAATGGAAGCTGACCAACAAATTCTCCAATAGGAAAAAACACAATCTTCACATGGTTCACACAGTCAGCAGCAAAGATTGGGATCGATACTAAAAGAATGAAAGTGACAAATTATTCAGCCAGAGAAGTCACTAGCCTAGCTGGAGTTGAAGAACAACAACTCATTGAAATAACAGGCCATTCCAGTAGTCAATCTATTGAGCCTTACCTACAAATGAATATTTCTCACCACAAAATGATTATTGAGTCTATGAGGCAAATTCAGGCGAGTGAAATTACAACGTCTGCCTCTGTAGAGCAATCGAATAATGCGAGTATTTCCGACACTCGTTACAGAGTTGTCTGCAACAACTGCGTGCTCAATATGAATACAAAAAATTAGTTATAATTTTGAAGTTTTACGTCAAATAACTTAGTAGTGTGATACTAGATGGGCAATAAAAATTTAGTCTATTAGGAATGTTTTAGCTTTTCTTTCCTGCTTAATTACTGAAATATACATTGTTGGACATAATATATAATTTTTTCTTATTTTATTTTTTTTGCCAAAATGCTACAAAAACATATTTTCGGCGGCTTTAGTTAATTGTTACTGATTAGAGTTCCAGAAACTAAGTTCATTTTAGCCATTAGTAACTCGTTTTTATTACTAAAATGTGAGAAACATTAAATAACAAATTTGTGAAATCCAATGTCTTTATAGTTTCAAATTCAAATAAAACTTCAAAACACATATTTCCGATGAGTTTAGTTTGATATGACGCGCTGCATTTTCACAATAGAAGTTGATTTCACTTGTTAGTAACTAAGGTTCATCACTTGAATTTCAGGAACATTAAAAATATTAATTCGTTTTCAACCATAACATCTGATATTACATGTCTACATAGTTTCAAATGAAACTTGAAAAACATATTTCCGATGAGTTTAATTGAATATAGCGCACTATATCTTCACAATAGAAGTTGATTTCACTTGTTAGTAACTAAGGTTCATTACTAAAATTTCAGGAACGTTAAAAACAATAATTCATTTTCAACCATAACTTCTGAAATAATGTCTACATAGTTTCAACTTAAGCTTATGAAAAATT
Organism: Gonioctena quinquepunctata; assembly: GCA_018342105.1. Taxonomy (NCBI): domain Eukaryota; kingdom Metazoa; phylum Arthropoda; class Insecta; order Coleoptera; family Chrysomelidae; genus Gonioctena; species Gonioctena quinquepunctata. Next base: position 266,555 of record JAFIRS010000179.1, read on the forward strand.
ACTTCCGATGATTCCAGAAAAATATAACATATTGTATTTTCACAAGAGGATTCCACTTTGACGTTTAGTAACACCATTTTGTTACTAAAATATGACGGACATTAAAGAATATTATTAATTGTACAAATGAGGAGAAATTGATAAAACGTTTTTATTTAGATATTATTCATATAATATGAACGAGTGAATAGTTAGTCTGAGTAACATCTGTTAACGTTTGACATTTGGCAGTTATTGTTTCCGTGATTTGGCATTCAATATTATTAATTATTGTCAAATCAATGTAAATCCTACAAAAATAATTATGTTGGCAATATAAAATTGGCACCACTGTTATCAGTCTCAAGTTGGTTTTAGTTCATCAGAGGGCATGTCAATTGTCTGTCAGAAGTACCTAACCTATTACTTGACACTTCTTTCCACATGGGGAAATGACATTCACCTATAAAAATGTGATAATCCTTATTATAATACTTAACTAGTTATTTTGAACTGTATTATATCATCATTAATTCTTCGTAATGTGTCAACCATCATATTTGAACACCTTCATAATCATTCTTAACGAAGATGTAAGTCATATTCAAACTATTTTTTTTTTCAAACTGACTTTAAATTTCACACTTTTGTAGTCTTGCTGATGATGGAAATAATTAATGAAATTTCCGAAAGCTTGGACAACCTTTGAAGAGTTTTCTGTTATTTGCTGCATAACCCCACTATTCACTGGTTCCATCCCTAACTAGTCAGCAACGACTACCCGGGTAGTCGTTGCTGACTAGTTAGGGATGGAACCAGTGGATAGTGGGGTTATGCAGCAAATAAAAGAGAACTCTTTAAAGGTTGTCCAAGCTTTTGTTAATTATATATATATATATATATATATATATATATATTTTTATATATATATGATTCAAATTGTATGTATGTAGTTTCAATATGGATAACCTACATTGGAGTTACTTGCACGCTAGTTATGAATACAGAGGAGTCTATTCGCTAATAATGATTTTCAATTCACTATTTCAGGGGCGAGTACTTCATGAAGATTCAGATCATAAACTTTTAAGCCTATCTCCTTCTATTGGGGCGGCAGTTGACTTTGGTGGGTTCTTATTCCTGCCAGTATTGGAAGGTGTCTTCTTATCTTCTTTTGCTTCTTCTGGTATATTTCCTTTCTCAGACTGAGCACCCAGCTGCAACACTTCGTCAAAGTTACGTGTCTTTGGCGTTGGTGGAGCACGGCTTGCTTTCTGTTCTTCTTGGTTGCTATTTTCGTTTTTTTCTAGTTCCCCGACAGTATACGCTCCGTTATTAATATACAATCTATTGCCTTTTATGTATGAATTGTCGGCCGGGTTTTGTCTTGCTTCATTCAGGTAGTTTCTCAGAATTATATTTCCGCACCTCTGTTCATTGGTGAAATTGTTGGAAATTCCAATGCCTGTTTCCTTCAATTTTCTGCACTGCTTTACGACCTCGAGTTTCTGTAGGTACGAAATGAATTAGACCTTCAATGGGTTTCTTCCTGGTGTTCACAATTTGTAGGTACAAATTATTCTGGTCCGATATATGGACATCAACATCCAAAAATTTCTTGATATCATTGCAAACAGTGGAAGGGTATACTCCTTCAGAGTCCTCTGACCCGAATATAATGATGTTATTTTTCCTAGTGGTAATTCCTAAGGCCTCTATTTTGTTGTTGAGAATTGTATTCTCAATTTCCAAATTGTTTACTCGGTGGTTAAGTTCTTCCATTTTCAATAGTAATTCACTTTCAGACACCTCAATAGAAGATTTGACTCTATTTCTGTTGTTTTTGTCCACCAGGAACAACGTGCCCTGATGAAATGCAAGAACTTGCAAGATTAAGGAGACAAATGAGGAAATAATTCGACAGCGCCAAGAAAACTGGAGCCAATTTCCCCTTCGCAGAGCACTGTTTCCACTGTTTCGTTGTTTCTGGGGTATATTGGTGATCAATCGGCACCAAAACTCTGATTTATTGCGCTTGACCTATGACAACAGAGGGCTCAAAATGTTTATTCAAACACTTTCTCGGTCTAACGTGAGCAACGCGGCACCCAACGCGTGGACAGCCTTCTCATGCCTAATTATTGATGGAATATGTGACGAACACGTTCTTTGGACATATTCTCAGTTCAATTCAACGGTGGTCGTACACCGTTTGGTGAACTTGAGCGATGTTATCAACAGTGGTTGCAGTTTTTGGATTTCTCGAACCTTCACTGTCTCTCACGGCCACGTTCACATTCAGCTGCCCCAAATTTCACGGTGGTAAATGATGGTGCAAAGTCCCCGTACACAGCTCCCACCTCGTCTCCCGTTTGCGTGGGCGTATGTCTCTCAATAACAAATATTTAATGACAACTCGATACCAGATTATTTTCATTCTCACAACAACACTCGCATTGACTCACTCAAACGATTGTCATACAACAACTGCCCTTCCATGAGGGCTGCAATTTTGGTGAGTACTTTCCAAAATATGTGCAAACACATTCGCCTGGACCAGCTACAAAAAGTCGCCAAATGAAGCCAAGAGAGGCTCCTGGAGAAGGTACTATGAGGAGATAGAAAGTACTCAAGAGTGCGCTAGACTCCAAAGAATCCTTCCCAACGACAAACATCAAGCAATACACTTCCCTTAGAAATGAACAAGGAGGGAACACCACTACAGGAGATAAAACTATGGAGGAACTCTCTGGGGTTCACTTTCCTGGGGCTCGTATAGACACCTGCTAACGAGAATGGACAAGAAGCTCTGAAAAAGGGTTCCAGGGGAAGATGGACATTAGCAAAAAAAATACAGTGGGCAATAAGCTGATCCAAACCATTCAAATAACCGGGAAGAAGATAACGGAACTACTGCACAGAAAGCTCTATCAAATACTTAGAGGCAGCCTGGCTTTCGGATACCTACCAAAGCCATAGAGAAACATCGAAGTGATTTTCATACTAAAACCTGCGAAAATTAGACAGGAAATAGCGAACTCCTTTAGACCGATGAGTGTCATGACCTTTGGAGAAGCTGGTGGGTAGGCATATAAGGGACGATGCACTGGTAGAAAGGCCACTGCACCGAGAAAAATATACATACATGACCAGCTGCTCAACAGAAACAGCACTCCACAAACTGGCAGAGGAAGTGGAACGTACGCTGGAAAATGAAGATTATACTAATAGCGGCATTTCCAGATATAGAGGGAGCTTCCAATAACACATCCATGATCTCAATCACCAGGTCTCTCAGACATAGAGGAATTGGAGAATCTTGCGTGGCCTGGATGGACTCAATGCTAAGAAACTGATACGTACAACTCCAATGGAAGATATTGTAGTGGGAAGTTTTTCCTCCGGTCCTGTGGAATATTGTCACGAACGGACTACTGGGGTTCCAGAAAGAAACAGGTCATGGAACTCTCAGGCACGTTGACGAAATTGCTTTGTCAGAACAGAGTAAATTCAACATCACGGTTAGGTATCGCATGCAAGAGTCCCCAAACATGGTAACCAGATGGATGGACTTCGAGGGATTGAACATCAACCCTCGAGGAGCCACCATGGTGACATTCACTCGGAGTCGCAAACTGGATGGGCAAGGACCTATTTGATTCCGAGGAGAAACCATACAGAGCAGGAAAGAGGTCAAATGTTTCGGATGATCTGACAAAACTGACCAGACAAGCAGAGATCACATCAATTGTGACAAGACGCTTTTTAGTGAAGGAATGAAGGTTCAAACCACACACGGTACACTTGCTGTACAACATGTTGGTGGAACCTGCCATAACGTATGCCTCCCTGGTGTGGCGGACGAAGACGAAACAAAAGAGTGCCAAAGCTAAACTAGGCAAGGTGCAACGAATTGCCTGTGTAGGCATTACGAGAACAATGAAATCTACGGCGAACGCAGCACTGCAGAGATTGCCTTCCCTCCACTTGGTGATACAGAGAAAGGCAAGACTAGGTGCCACCAGACTGAGAAACTCACTTGGCAACATAAACGTTGAGACAGGAAACATGATTATCCTTGAAATCGTACCCAGAGACGTGCAGGACATGGGATCAGAACACATTTCAAAACTATTCTCTTTTGACGAATTATACAGTGTATCTATACGGGACAAAACTGAATGCAATCACACAGAACTCAACACCATTCCGCAGGGCATGATCTGGTACACAGATGAATCGAAAATGGAGAATGGTGCGAGAGTAGAAGTGTTTTACAGAAACCCAAAGACCGAGTTGAGCTACCCACTGGGTACTCACACTTTTGTATTCCACGCAGAGGTCTTCGCTATCCTCCAATGTGTGACGGGTAACAGTAGCACAGCAATAGTAGAAAAACAAATTCACATTCTCTCAGACAGTCAGGCGGCCCTGAAGGCTCTACGTAGCCAAAAAGGGACGTCCCAACTGTTATGGACGTGGAAATAGGCACTGACAATTCCAGCAAAACAAAACTGCCACAAGCTGATTTGGTTGTCAGGACATCAGGGATTTGCAGGGAATGAAAAAGTCGACGAACAGACCCTCCGAGTACTGAAGTACGCGGCACGAGCGTCAGAAGAAGGCTGGATCCAGGTAAGACACAAACAATACTGGAATGACATCCCAGAAAACAGACACGGAAAAGAATACATCAGATCCCCATGCCAGAAAATAACGGCAGATTTGTCAACAGGGAACAACTGAGAATCACAACGCGACTCATGACTCGATCCTCCAGTAAAGAGCACCTAAATAAAATGGGATTGTTCGACGGCAACCTAACATGCAGATTATGTGGCAAGGTACCAGAAACATTACCACACATTCTGCGCAACTGCGCGGCTTCGGACCACAGAAGACAGTTAGTTTCCAGGCAAGCAATTGGTGAACCAAGACCGTACAGAACACATACAGCAAAGACCTGAACAAACTTGTGCAGTGCACGAAATTACGGGAATGGGTGCAGTAGAAGGGAACAACAGTCAAGATACAATGTTCCAGATGGCCCAAGTGTCATCGGAGGTCTTGACCAAGTTCTTCGAGTATGACGTGGAGGGTATGAAGTGGGTTTTGTTGAAGTTCATTATGAAAATCGATTCTTGAACCATTCATTTATTATTTTCATATCTCTTTCAGCTTTTTTTTGAAGGTTTGCCAATCATCATCTACATGTGAAATTGCCGTTTCGTCATCGGAACTCACCACCTCTCCTTTCAACTCTAATTTCAATAGAACATTGAGATGAAAATTGTAACGTATCGGATAGATATAGATATCCATAAATGCAATTGTACTCTCTTTTCCATATTTCATCAGTGTAGAATTGATAGGTTCTATAATGGAAGTAGATGAATATATCAATAAATGAAGGAATATACTCTTAAAATTGTATTTTCTGTAGGAGTATGGCATGAGACAATTTGGCCATTTCCTATATGTATTTCCAGAAATAGCGACTGAAGTCGATTTGCTCAGTCTTCGTCTATGAGCTATAGTTATTCTATTGTCATACAGCATAACTGTTGCTCAAGACACAACATCTGTGTCGAGTTCACTAGATAATTGTTGGAGCCATATTGCTTCCTAACTTGTGGCTGACGAGGCCATATATTCAGCTTCCGTTGTTGAGAGTTCAACTCTATGTTGTTTCATTACTGAACCATGATTCTGATTCGCCTTGGAAAATGAATATATTTTCAGACACTGAATGTTGATTATTATTATCATTTGTTGAATATGCAACGTTGAATCCTTGTAAATCACCACGATTTCAGTTAAACTTTATCTCTATATCAATTGTACCAGCCAAATACCGAAATATGTTCTCTATAGCCATTCAGTGAGCTTTTGCAGGGTCATTTGAGAACCCTGTAGCAAACGTGATACCTGGCCTGGTTTTTCGGCAGGTGTTAAATAATTTTCCTACTGCTCCTTAGTGGGGAAAATTTTTCATTTCATTTTTATCTGAATCAGTTTTGAGAACATACCTTCATTCAGTTTTTGGTTGAGGTCGAGAGGAGTTGAAACTGGTTTACACAGGGTCTCATTGAACTTTTGTAACATACCTCGAATTTCTGAGGACTGGTCTTGTTATGTATTCAATGTTTTAGTATTACATCCTGTATGGGATATCCGATATAGATGTTGTAAGACAACTGTCGTTGTTATCTTGAATTGTGCAGGAAAGTATTCAAACTGAAATCCAGTGGAAAGTACAAAGCCTCTGTTATTTATAACATCAACTCCTGTTCTTTCTTATTTCGATTTATTGAAAGAAACTGTTTTATCAGCGGATGCGAGTCCATTTGGCCTAGGGGCCGTTGTTTTCCAGGAAAACCATCCAATAGAGTATGCTTCTATATCTCTAACACAAACTCAACAGAAGCATAACCACATTGAGAAGGAACTCCTTGCTTAAGTGTTTGGGTGCGGAAAGTTTCATTATTATCTTCACGGCAAAAAATTCAAAATTTAATCTACAGGCCTCTTATTGGATTGTTGAAGAAGCCTCTTGACCAACTTTCACCCCGAATTCAGCGACTCGCTATTCGTTTACTGAGATACAATTTTGAACTTATCTCTGGTCCTGTGAAAACAAATACAAGTTGCTGATGTTCTCAGTGGAGATCAAAATTCTGACGTTATAAATACTGAGTATCTTGATCAAAATTCATTGGTTCATTCAATCATCACGACTACTCGTGAAAAAGAACAAATAATAATTCAAAAAGTGGATGCTGATGCAATCTGGTCAAAAGTAAAATTTTACGCTTTGAATGGTTGGCCCAGTCATAAAAGTAATATTACTCCAGAGCTTAAGAAATACTGTTGTATATACCGGGTGAGTCTTAGAGATGGGGCACCCCTATTTTTGAGAGTAATAATCCAATTCAGAGCACAAAAATTCAGGGGGCTATTGAATAACTAAAATGTGATTCTTTGAGATAAAAATTGATTCTGTAGCATTTCCGGTTTCGCCAGAAATGATCTGAGTATTAGTTTTTCAAATGGAACACCTTGTACATTTTCACTTTTTCGAAATCTAGAGCAAATTCTAAACATTATAAGCTGAATTTTTTATAACTTTTTTCGTTTTTTTTTTTCAAAAAAATTTTTTTTCAGGGATGATGATTTTTTACATTCTGAACATTTCTCTCCGATACCATGTTGTCCGAGAAAATGAAATTAACATTTTAATTACAATACTTTGCCACCAGCCGCTGTTTGAATGTGACAAAATCACTTTTTTCCGATTATCTCATGTTTTTCAAATGGCATCTCTATGGGACACTCCATGCAACAGATTGTTTCGAAGGAAAGGAATCGAATGATACAAAATTTTTCAATATCTGTCGATTATTTTCAGAGTTATCACTATTATAAAAAAATGTGCAACAAAATAGTGCAGCCGCTGGACTAAACAACACCAAAATGATGGAAATTTTTGAATATCACTTCTACTCAATTGTCTCATAACGATTTTCAACATTGAAAATCATCATACGTTAAATTTATTATTTTGAATTTGAATACGCGATTTTGAGGATTATCAACATTTATTACAATTTTTTGAAAACAACAAATACGTAGCACAATGCTCTAATACTCTCACTATGAAAATTGCTCAAAATTGTGACCATTATGTTCCATGCATAATTGCACCCCTCTGACTGCTGCTCGAACTGCTCTAGTTAACTCTGCTGGGCTGATATTATTGAAAGCTGTGATGAATTTTTGTTGCCGTTCCTCGCGTGTCTCACTAGAAGTTGCATATACATCAGTTTCCATTGTTCCCCATAAATAATAGTCTAAGGGGGTTAGGTCTGGTGACCTGGGTGGCCATCTGATGGGACCATGTGTAGAAATTAGTTCATTTCTGTAAGCATTATTCAGGTAATTGATTACCATTCCATGATTATGAGGGGGTGCACCGTCCTGTTGAAAATATAAATTCTGCAGAACCAATGGAAGGTCGTCAATGATTGGCTCGATAGCATCCCGAAGAAACGTTAGGTACCTCGCTCCAGTAAGTGATCCATCAAAAAAAATTGGCCCAATGAATCGATCTCCAAGTATACCCATCCAACAGTTAAATCCGAACCTTTCTTGAGGATTACCTTGATGTAAAAGCCTTGGATTCTGCTGTGCCCAATATCTAGTATTATTCCTATTGAAGAGCCCTCTATTGGTGAATCTTGTTTCATCTGAGTATAAAATTCTCAAAAGAAATTGAGGATTTTCGCGAACATTATGAAGAAACCATCAACAGTATTCAAGTCTTCTTCCATCGTCTCCACCATGAAGCCTTTGATGATTCGGATATTTATACGAGCGAAACTTATGCTTTTTCAAAATTCTCTGTTTAGTCGATTGACTTGCGTCACATTCATTAGCTAATTCCCGTGTTGAAGAAGTCGGATTTACCTCTACATATCCTAGAACGTCTATCTCTCCATCTTCGCTGACTATTACATTTACATTTCGATTTCGAATACGTCGGTTGTTTGGCTCTTGTCTCAACTGACGTTCAAATTTCACGAAATATGTCCTACACGGATGTCTTCTACCAGGAAACCTCCGTCTGTATAAATTTGATGCAGCCGTAGAATTCTTCAGACACTCACCGTGAATTAAAAGCATGTCAATTTTTTTATTTTGACTAAATTTATCCATAACACAGTTATAATGATTGGACTGAGATAACAGTTATTCCGTATTGATACTCATTTGACAGCAGATATTCATTTATTTTTTTATCCAAAGGGGACTGACAAAATTTGGAGTTGACGATGGAAACACATTCCTTTATTGAAACAGATTAAACTATTAAACACTTTCAGAATCTGTGAAAATGGATAGTGTAATTTCTGTGTTCCTATCAACCATAATGGGTACATCAGGGGAATACTAGTAATTAGTCTTTTTGAAGACGAATTACTTTTAAAATGTGAATTATAGACGTAATGAAATATCTGCTGGTAGCAAACCAGAATTTTCATTACATTTTTCTGGAGTATGCATCTATTGAAAATACATACATCAAATTTGCCAACTATTCTTATTGGTAGAGTGAGTGACATTTCAAATAATGTTATTATTTGGGATTTTCATTAGTCCAGCGGCCACAATACTTTTTGGTACATGTTTTGTAATAGTGATAAATCTGAAAATAATTGACAGATATTCAAAATTTTGGTACCATTCGATTCCTCTCCTTCGAAACGATCTGTTGCAGAGAGTGTCCAATAGAGATGCCATTTAATAAACATGAGATAATCGAAAAAAACGTGATTTTGCCACATTCAAACAGCGGCTGGTGGCAAAGTATTGTAATTAAAATGCTAATTTCATTTTCTCGGACAACATGGCATCGGAGAGGAACGTTCAACATATGAAAAATCATCATCCTTGAGAAATAAAAAATATTAAAAAATTCAGCCTATCATGTTCAGAATTTGCTCTATATGAAAAACTAATACTCAGATCATTCCTGGCGAAACCGAAAGTGCTACAGAAATAATTTTCATCTCAAAAAATCACATTTTAGTTGTTCAATAGCCCCCTGAATTTTCGTGCTTTGAATCGGATTATTTCTCTCAAAAATGGGGGTGCCCCATCTCTCAGACTCACCTGGTATTCTGAAATATATGTACATAAAAATATTTTATTTTTTCGATAACGATTAATTGTTCCTCAAAGTTTGAAACAGGAATTTCTCAGCTTGGTCCACAAAGCACACCAAGGTGTTGTTTCCTGCGAAAAATTTGCTCAGGAATCTATCTATTGGCCCAACATAAACTCAGATATAGAAAAACTTGTACTCAGTTGTAGAATATGTCAACAATATTCTCAAACAAATCAGAGGGCGCCACTAACTCCTCATCAAGTTCCAGATTGTCCATGGGAAAAAATTGGAATTGATTTCAAATCCGTGGGCACTACGAATTTTTCAGTGTTTGTTGACTATTCCAGTAAATTCGTTATTGTCGCCAAATTACATAATCAAACAGCTGAAAGTGTAGTATTAGCTTTGAAAAAATGTATTCTCCATGCATGGCTTGCCATTGGAAATATTTTCAGACATGGCCCACCATTCAATTCACTTGAATTCAGAAAATTCGCATCGGAGTATGAAATAAAGCTTCCAACATCTAGTCCCCACTATCCACGGTCGAATGAAATGGTAGAAAAACCAATTCAAACTGTTGAAGGTTTGCTAGTCAAGGCTGTCAGTGAACGAGAAGATCCATTACTGTCGAATCTAATCACAATGTTACACCAAAATCAAATTTGCCATGTGACCTGTTAATCGGCAGGAAATTAAAAACAATAATTTCTCCTCACAGAAGTTTCCTCAAACCGAAATATCCCATCTCAGATATAAGAGAGAAATTGATTGGTAGACAAAATAAACAGATTCAAAATCATGACAAATCCGCCAAGAAATTATCAGAACTGCATCCCAATCAGAAAGTGCTGATACAAGAAGGTGTTCGTTCCTAGAAACCTGCTATTATAGTCGAGAAGTTTGGACCAAATGACTATCCACTTGAAACGGAAGATATGGCTGAATACTGTAGGAATATATATCACATTAGACCTCTGAGGAAACCTCCAGTAAACCCTACCAGAAGTCATCAGTCAGCGGATGAACCGTTTCTATCAGGAGAAAATCCAGATTCTCAACCGAATCCAGAAGTTCTTGGAAGAAGAAGTTTCATCGAGCACAGATACTCTCACCTCAGAGCTACACGAAGTGGACGTTTTGTTAGAACTCCTGAAAGATTTAATTTTTGATTTCAGTCTGCAAAAAAGGGCGTGTTATGTATTCCATGTATTACATCCTGTATGCGATGTCAGATCTAGATATTGTCAGACAACTCTCATTTATATCTTGTATGACTTGTACAAGGAAGTATTGGAACTGAAAGCCAGTGGAAAGTACAAAGCCTCTGTTATTCCTAAAATCAATCGAGAGATACTAAACATTATAGGTCTAACCTTACCTAAGTTTTTTTTTCACATTTCTCGTAATTCTCATGCCCAAACATTGAGATTATTCTCCCAAATCCTCCAATCGGTATGATTTACTCAATTTATCGTTGATATCTGTCATCGTCAGATAGAATTTGAAGATCATCAGCATAAGCGGTAAAATTATTATCTTGATGGATAATTTTCTTCATTAAACATTCTGGTATGCTTCACATTGAATTAAATCCATTTGTTTCAGAACTGTATCGAGTTTGATTTCTTTGATGATATAAACAGGAATCATCTGCGACTGAAAAATTAAAATTATTCACTTTCTTCCAGCGTTCCAGTTTACCTCTTGGGAAAGCGAAACATTTTCAATTGGAAATTGAATAGAAATATTTTTTTGAAAATTAAAAAACTACGACAATAATGAAGATATTTCCGTAATACAGGAAACAACTATTTTCCCGGCCAAAGCCACCACGCTGGATATTGAACTACATCTGATAGATCAAAAGAATAAATCTAAAAGTGAAAATTTGCATTTTCATATTCTATTCCAGTCTTGATTGAGAACTCATAAAGATGAATGAGGCGAATAATAATGTTTTCTGAGAAGAAGAACCAACCCGAAATTATTGATAATATTGATGCAGGAGTGGCATCGCATTCACAAGGACTTCAACACATTTTTGTTGACAAAAATCTTTCTATTCAACTTTTAATTGAGAATGCTTTTCTTTTCAACATCTATCGAGTTCCTTGGTGAGATCCATCACTTCATTTCAAACCATACATAGATGTTTTGAGCAGACATATAATTAATTCTTTCGTTTTGATTGGGAATTTTTGTGGTTAACTTATATTAATCACTTCATCCAATATTCCATGGTAATAAGCTATCGTAGCATTCAGCTGATGCACAAATAAGTAAGGTTCCACTATCAGGGCAAAAATAAATTTCATTGAACTATACCTCACAAAAGAAGAGAAAATTTCATTTTCCATAACTTGATTGAAACCTCCGAAAACCAATCGAGCGTTGTACCTTTGTACTGAATCATCTGGACTTCTTTTTGTTTTGAAGTCCCTTCGGGACCTCAATCAAAATCCAAGTATCATTATCGATTGATGGATCATGTTCCTGGTTCATAGCTTCTTTCTAAGAAAGTTTTTCGGGTGTCTCTGAAGGGATCCCTCTACTGTCATCGAATCATTGGAATCTGAATGTCATCATTATTTCCCTCAGAATGAAAGTGACAGAATATTAAATTTGTCAATTTATTGACCGAATTCGTTCAGTTCTCCTAGTAAGTCTTTATTTTTCCCTCAATGATTTTCTCAAAGAATATCACATCTCTACTTTCTATAATTTTTTCCAAATCTGTATTTGTAGGACGGTGAGCCTTCGTATCTTCGAAATATCCTGAGAAAATATATTCCATTGCCTTGAATTCCCATTTTTAACTCTTTCTTGGAATATGTGTCATTTGCATCCTAAATTGCTTCGGGACTACGTTTGGTGTAATTGTAAGGGGATCGTTTGACTGAATAAACTTCTGTAGAAACTGCTTCATCTCAATATTATTTTGGTAAGTCGGTACTCATCAACATACTTCTTGTCTTCCCTCCTACAGTCCGGTTCATCTTTTCGGCAAGCCCATTTTGTTCGGGGTCGTAAGGTATTGTGAAATAATGTCGAATACTTTATTCTTGAAACTATCAATGATTTATCCACAGCCATTATTAGTACGCAAAAATTTTAACTTTCTGCAAGTCTGATTTTCTTCAGAGCTTCGAAATCTTCAAAGTTAATTCAGACCTTATCTTCACTTTCCAGACAATAAACAAATACTTTTCTGTCTATCAACGCAACATACATATGGTTATCACAATGAATCTTATTTTCATGAGACCGCAAAAGTCAGAAGAATTCTCATATTTTTCAAATTTAAATTTCCCAAACGCCGACACCATAGTTCTCCACTGAACGAAATTCTGGTAAAATATGATCCCTTGCTGGTGCAACCCAGTTCGAAAATTTCATATTTATTCAAACCCGTAGCAATCATTTCGCCATTATAAATGATTATTGGGTGACAACATTCAAAACAACTTTCGCCTTTATGATATCGGAATGTATGAGAATTTTAATATTTGCTATAATTTTTTCCGAAATTCTTCTGTATATTCCTGCATTTACTGGTATCTTCGTACATTGTTTCTTCTGTTGTTTGATGGAAAAAGGCACAGGAATTCAAGAACTGATTCTCTCAATTTTCCCCTTCTAATGTAGAAAAAACAAGGAACACTTTCTTTTCTTCATTTTATTTTAAATTTTTTCCTATTATTGATTTTCATTTCTGAAGTTACTGGCATATTGACCAAATTTGTTGCAGTTGGAACATCGAATTCTGGAACTGTTTTTCCTTCTGTAATAATTTTTCCAATATAAATTAATATCAGTCTCATAACTTGTATTTCTCTTATTGCTGATCCTGACATATTGTAATAATTTTCAGTTCATCACCAGTGGCTAATATGCCAGAATTTTCAAAACCCATTATTGATGATTTGTTGTCATCAGGTAAAGCGGCAAGTAGCAACGTCTCCACCCATCCGTCTTTCACTTCGATTTCTAAATTGTACAGTCTATGAGCTCCTCATATTTATCAACTGAAGTGCAATTATTTATTTGTACTAAGGTCCTCAGGAGCCCCACTTTTCAAACACTATCTGTACTTTTTCCCAACATTTCGAAGCGGATTTTATTCTCTGGATATGTGCCAAATTGAATGGATCTTCAGAAAAAATCTATCTTTGATTTCGCCTTGATATCTTTTTTCTGATGTATACTTTGTTTTTCTCCACACACCCCCAATGAATTTTCGTGCTTCAAATGAGCTCTCTTGGAAAATTTCTATGATTGTTTTTCTCTACCTGACAGCTTGTCCATCATATTCCCAAACTGGGATATATTCCTCCAAATACTGGAGCTGAATGGCTTATACTTTCCTTCCATCTAATGGTGACCTCGGCCTATAAGCGAAAAATTTCATATAGAAGTAGAAATATATATCATAACTTGAAATAATATACTTTTTGAAATAGTTGTGTATTCTTATTATTATGACGAACATATATCAATAACGATTTCATAGTACCATATCTGCAGGGACAGTTCAAGTTAACAATATCAACATGGATGGTGCATTCGATGGATTCTGTCATTGAACCCCTGCTGAAAAGTCACGTCTTGGATATCAAAATCCACAGTCAACGGATGAAAAAAAAAATTGGTGATGCATTATTCATACCCAACTATCATTCAATGAACTTGGTAGTTTATTAAAAAAAATGGTGATAAATGTATTCATAAGACGTATGTATATCTTCATTAACATCTACTTACAGTCGAATGAACAAAACTATGATTTTCAGATGAATTTCAGAACATGAAAGACTTAAAATTATAGTGAATAAACGAATGCGTGTATAAAACCGGGATGGATCTTCACATCATTTGTTTCTCTGGAAATATGTATACGGTGCTCATAAAATAAGATATGCAACTGAAAGATGAGATCCAGTAACTATTTTCCATCGTTCAAAATATTCTTCGACAGCGCTCCTGCTGCCTGAAAAAAAAAATTCGACTTTTCCTGCATGTTCTTGCCTTCTGAAAATGAATCCAAAGAAACGCAGCAAATCGCGTGATTTTAAAGTACCGTTTTCTCCTGAAAAATCACTCACAATGCTTCCTTATTTCAGGCAGCATGAAAAACAACTCTGAATCACCCATTTCCGGTTCAACTTTGCACAAAATATATTCTTTCATTACGCCTTCAACTGATGGGGAAATTTTTGCTCATGATTGTCATGGAAAAGTCGCCCGTGATTTATTTGTTAATAACAACATGAAAAAATCTACTAGAATTTATCTGTCAAATGTGTAGAGTGCTTGATTGTAACTGTTGAAGACGTAGAATTTTTACGATAGATCCGGCTATATTTTGTGCAAAGTTGTGCAGACAATGAGTTGTAGAGTATTCGTAGTTTATGCTGATGGAAAGAAGCAGGCATTGTGATCGATTTTTCGACGAGAGATCGGTGCTTGCAAATCACGTGATCTAGGATAAAAAGGAGGCAAAACACGTTGAACAACTATTTTTTGGAGGCTGGAGTACCGTTAATGGATATTTACATTCAATGGGATAATGTCAATGTTTTTTTTTTAAATTGAAATATTTACGATAAAAA
Organism: Gonioctena quinquepunctata; assembly: GCA_018342105.1. Classification (NCBI taxonomy): domain Eukaryota; kingdom Metazoa; phylum Arthropoda; class Insecta; order Coleoptera; family Chrysomelidae; genus Gonioctena; species Gonioctena quinquepunctata. Next base: position 281,813 of record JAFIRS010000179.1, read on the forward strand.
TCGATCTATTTTTGGTAATATCTAATGAAGTGTAGCATCATTCGAGTATGGTTACAGTAACGTAATTTTTTCTCCTTGAAGCGAATTGCGAATAAAAACGCGGTACTCTCCTATTGTTTCCGAATTATAGCCTTCAAAGTTGAAAATCTGGCGATTTTCGAAGACCGTTTTCTCACGCCAAAATCACCCACAAACTTCCATTTGCGGCACAATTTGGCATAAAAAACAACCTATTGGAAAAATTCTTCTTCTGCAACACGTAAATTCCAACCCCTCACACATGACTGAGATTGAGGTTAGTTGTTTGTTATTTAATCATGAGAGGTTAGGTTGCTTGCGTAACAATTGAAGAAGGAGGATATTTCCGATAGAACCGCTTGTTTTTTGTGCCCAATTTTGCAGCATATGAGTGATTGATTGTGTGAAGTTTGTGCTGGTAAAAAAAGGCATTGTGAGTAATTATTTTGTGCATGAACGGAGTTTGAAAACCGTTGAATTTTCAACTTTGGAGGGCTATGAATCGGAAAGAGTAAGAGGGCACCGTGTTTTTATTTCGGATTTGTGTTCGGGGAAAAAAAAAATTCGTGATTATCAGAATAAGGCATATCTCGAATCGCGAGAGTCTATAAAACGAATATTCACTAGAAGGGGGACACTTAACGGAAATTATTGTTGATAAAATGAAGAGGTCATTGTAAGCGCACTACGTGAGAACGGCTGAATCGATTTTTATTCGTTATAGCCTGAGGATGATTTCAAGGAAAAAAAAATGGGGGAAGTTGCCTGGAAATTGGAAAATTCTGGAATTTCAGAGAACTTTGGGCAAAAAAGCATTATCGGCCAAGCTCTCAGTAGAAGTCCGGAAGCTCAGTGATTAGATCGTTTGCTTTGTAACATCAAGGGCCTGAGCGTGTGCAAACTTGATTTTTTCAACAGATCAATCAAACACAAAACATTTAGGTTGTTTGTAATAATCCGAATGAGGTTTTCAGAGAAAGAAAGGTGTTCTAGAAGAGTTATTGGAATCGGGAAAAATCTAAAGTACTTTTTTTATGAGAATTTCAGAGACGAGATTACGGGAAAGCAGGATAACGGGATAACAGAATCAACAAGATATGGCGAAAACGTAATAACAGGAAAACGGATGATGGGAAAACGGGACAACAGGATAACGGGAAACGGAATAAGGGAAATTGAAATAACGAGAATAACGGGAATAACTGGAAACGAAAAAACGAGAGTAATTGGATAGCGGGATAACAGGAACACGTGCTAGCAGGATTAGGGAAAACGGTATAATGGAACAACGGGAAAACAAGATAACGAGATAACGGGACAACGAGATAACGAAATAACGTGATAACGGAATAACGGGGAAACAGGATAACGAGATGACAGGAAAACGGAATTATTGGATATCTGCCAAAGGGATAACGGGAATAACGGTAATAACGGGAATAACGGTAATAACGGGAATAACTGGAGTAATTGGATAGCGGGATAACAGGAAAAGGGCTAGCAGGATCAGGGAAAACGGGATAATGGAACAACGGGAAAACGGGATAACGAGATAACGGGACAACGAGATAACGAAATAACGTGATAACGGAATAACGGGAAAACAGGATAACGAGATGACGGGAAAACGGAATTAGTGGATATCGACCAAAGGGATAACGGGAATAACGGAAATAACTGGAAACGAAAAAACGGGAGTAATTGGATAGCGGGATAACAGGAGAACGGGCTAGCAGGATCAGGGAAAACGAGATAATGGAACAACGGGAAAACGGGATAACGAGATAACGGGGCAACGAGATAACGAAATAACGTGATAACGGAATAACGGGGAAACAGGATAACGAGATGGCGGAAAAACGGAATTAGTGGATATCGGCCAAAGGGATAACGGGAAAACAGGATAACTGGAAGTGGGCAGAGTAAAAAGCATAACCTAGATGGAACAACATAAAGAAAAACATGGGGAAAAAAAATTGGGCGAGAGTTTTAAGGAAAACATTTTTAGGGAATATAGAAATTTGAACAGGAGAACGTCTGACATGTCAGCTAGTAATATTATAAAATTCATTTCATCATATTATTTTCACCAATTTCCTTCAATTCCCTTGCTTCAAAACTTAAGACCCACTGTTGTTGAGTTTAAGATATGATGTGAAATTTTTCAATCAACTCAATCATTCTTTGTTATCTCTAGATTCCTCGTGATTGCAATGTGGATGTCAAGAATAGAAACATTTTCGCAAATATGATTTATTTTATATATAGTACGAAATTTATTCAATATTAATGATTCATGATATCGAATCTGTTCTGTATATTGTGGGAAATCAACATGTTTAAATAAAGACATTTCGATAGTCACGAAAAATATTAAACTATTTCTCGTTCAACTCGAACATATATTGCTCGTATTTCTCCAGAGCTGCAATGAAGATATCAAAATCAAAAGTGTATTTCTTAATTATGGACGTTTCTGGAGCAAAATATTATGCATCTGATGCAGTGATCCTTCATCAAAAATGAAACAGCCGTATCATGATTCGGAAAAAATGGCTCTATGTTTCAACGGCACAGCAAACCTATTCTGATATTTCTCACAATCATTTGAGGACATATTGTAACTCCCATCTTTTATGAAAATATGCTTGAAAGCGTTACAGATTTATGATTGCAATAAATAATCATGACCATTATTCGAGATATAATGGAAATTAACGTCCCAAGGAGCTTCCGACGTAATATGAATAAATCCTGTGCCAAAAGAGTACATTCCCAATAAAAATGCGAATTCAAGCAACGATTTCTTTCAGGGAAATAAGTCATATATTCTATATTATCAGGTGAATGAGTAGATTAGTGACACCACCCAAATACCTCAAGGATGATATCAAAGGAACATTTGCATCATATAAGTGGATACATAGAAAAATTAATGTTAACATTGTCCATACAATATGGCAATATATCAGCTGGAAGTTAGAATCAAATAATCGTAAATTATCTAGAGAAAATCTTAGGTATCTACCGTATGAATAAATAGATTTATTGGACAACTTCACATTTACATATTTGATGAAAGTAGTCATGCGTACAATAACAAAAACATAAATATATATACAGGGTGAGTCAGAAAAGACCGACAAACATCGACTGCAGATTCCTCACCTCATTTCGAGGTGAAAAGTTGCTATCAAGGAATGTCTTAAAATGCATTCCCTCTGAGATATAGGGTGTCGGAATATTTTTCTATATTAAGAGGTAGTCTGTTATTTTCTGACCAGGTTGCTACTGCTTCCAGATCTTCTTGTAGAATATAACAGTCATCGATTTGATTAATCTCTCAATATAATTTAAAATCATCTGCGAAAATCAAGCATTTTGATGACTTTATACAGTTATCAAGCATAAAAAGAAAAATGGACCCAAGTTGGGGCGAATACTAAATTTTTCTAAACAACCCCCCTTGAATATCACATATTGTTTGCGGCCCTTTAAATAAGACGCGCATAGTTCTAAAATTTCAATTAAAAATCCTAGTTTCCAGAAATTATTGAGCAAAATGTCGTGGTCGACCTTGTCGAATGCTTTTGAAAAGTCTGTATATATAACATCTAGTTGTCCAGCAAGGTGAAGCACTCCATTTGCACTTTAAGAAAATTGAATAAGGTTGGTAACTGTCTATTTTTTTAATGTGAAGCCATGTTGATTTTTCGATAAATTAGGCCTGAGGAATGTTACCATTTTCAGATATAAAATTGACTCAAATACCTTGCTGAGTACACAAATCAACGCAACAGGTCTGTAATTCGTTATTTGATTTTTATCACCATTTTTCAATATGGGGGAGACTTTGCTTGGTTTCCATAATTCTGGATATAACTTGGTATTGATTATAAGGTTGAATAAAATTTTTAGGGGCTTTAGGAAAAATTCCGCAAATCCTTTTATTATGAATGCCGAAATATTATCTGGTCCTAGTGACTTTTTGGGTTTGAAACGTTTAATGGCAGCCAATATCCCTTCATCAGATATGGCTTCTTTTGGAAAATTATTCGAGATATTTTGATTGATCTCTAAATTATCCGTGTCATATTTAGCCTCATCAAAAGAATATACACTTTTGAAATAATCTGCGAATGCACTCGCTGTTTTGGTATTATCTGTAGTGGAAGTACCGTTGTAGATCATTGCACCACTCACAGTGTCAGAGTTTCTTTTTACAGATTTCACATATTTCCAAAATTGTGAGGGATCTTCTTTTATACAACCTTCCATAGATTCAACATACTCTGGGTGTGCCTTCCTGATATCACGTTCAATTTTCTCAAACTAACAAATATCTGTCTGTAATTATCATTCTTAGTTTTTTTGAATTCTCGCATGGAATAGTCTTTTATCCTTATATCGGATATTATGTTTCGAGTGACCCAAGGAGGAAAAGTTATTTTTTAATACTTAGCTTTGAGAACACGCTCATCAAAAATTTCATATAGATATTCATAGAAAATACCTAATATAACGTTTACATCTTCACAAGAAGTCATTTCATCCCAACTATCCTGACGGAAAAGATTATAAATTTTTTTTAAATTTGCTACAGCAAAATTGTACTGCGAATTGAATGTTTTGTTATGTTTTGTTTCACTAGGAACATGTTTAAGTACACAAAAAAGAGCGGGGTGATCACTGTTTTCTCGGACTACGGGGAAATCGCACCTCCCTACTTCAACTGTTTCGTTAGATAAAACTAAATCAAGAATTATATTTCTACAGTTTTCTGAGGTATTGAATTGTTGCAAACCGAATAATTCTAGGAACTGAATATATGCCATTCCCACATTGGATAAGTAATTAATTTCAACAAGTTCTTTAACTCTCTTTTGCAATAATATTTGTGTTGTTTGTTTCTCACAAGTGATAAGAATGACTAGGTGAGATATCTCACCTAGTCCTTTTTGATATGTTTTTTTTTTATTTATATATTCTTTTACATTTTATATTTTCACTCTGTATTTCTTTCATTTGGTATTCTGATTATTCAGAAATGTGACTGACTAATCATAATTTGCTGTCATCTTGTCATTTGGAATTGTAACACCGATGTTTCTCTTTGTGTATTATTTTTCCTGAATTTCATGTAAGTAAGTATCCTTCAAATACGTTATACCATCATATGTTTATGTATTAACTTTCATTTACGTCCTGAAGAAGAAAATAAAAAAAAACGAATTCTCGACATAATAACGAAGAAATCGTATTAATTGGTCTACCATTGACTGCTTCCACCTAATTTCTACATATATATAGATATATATATATATATATATATATATATATATATATATATATATATATATATATATATATATATATATATATATATATATATATATATATATATATATATATATATATATATATATATATATATATATATATATATATATTATATATATATATATATATATATATATATATATATATATATATATATATATATATATATATATATATACAATAGTGACTCAGTTATTTTTTGGCTGATGCCACTACAAGACTTGAATTACATGAAGAACACTGGAAACATGCACTGAAAATCTCTAATTGTTCCTTTCTCCAGAACCATCTCCCAAGCTCTCCTTTATTTGAGGTAGGTATTCTTTCTCGAAGACACATAATAAAATTCCACATTATCACAGGGTGATTCGAATAACCATTGAGTCAGTCACTCGAACAATATTCCACATTCTCAATAACAACAAAATATTCAAATATATCATGAGTATTGAGATGAAACACAAATATTAGTCAGTTCATCATGTTTATCTCATTCTCTTCCATGATCTCAAATCAACTCCTGAACTTGAAATGAGAAGAACATAGATATGTCATATCGTTTTCCAACCACAATATATTCACTACTGCCCCAAACTCTCGTGAGAGCGTTAAATCAATTTTCATAAACTAAAATATATCAACTATTGTCTTGTAGGGCCTTCCAAATTGGGAAAATTTGAGTATTCATTTCAAGTCTTTTGTTACCGATTTTGATTTCCAAAGATTTTTAATTTCAAATGATTGAAGGTTTTTCCGATGTTTTGAAATAATTTCATGAATATCATCTAAAACAAAATTGAAAACGCAGGTGCGCCAGCTATCGACCAGCTCTATCCCTGTAACGAGCCATGAAAAATTTGAAAAGCTGCTGCCCAAAACAATTTGGGGTGCCAACTTCAAGTTCTCCAACTGTCAAGGAAGCAACGACCTTCACAAAAAATCAATCTTCCTGAGAGCCAAAGTAATGCAACGAAAATGAGTAAGTATGCCACTCCGTGTTGAACTGTTTGTTCATCATGCGCCAGACGAAGGGGAAATTGGTTCAAATATATTAAATATCGATTTTGTCGTTGTAACAGAGGGATCATAATTCCTCCCAACCGTGATCTATTGAAAACATTGGGAATGAATCATTATATGAAAACTTTCACCTTGGAGCCAAGTGAGAAGACTTTCATGGGCGGCTCGACCAAACGTACCCAAATCCAAGCTGTGAGCATCGTGGTGGGAAATTAATGGTACCGGGGCCACTTATTAGTTTTCAGGTGGTGAAGGTGGCGCCTGGTTTGCCTCCGATGGTTCATGGTGAATCGTGGAGCACAGGCTAACAAAGTACATTCGTTTGTTCGGGCGCTATGGTGGAAGCCGTTGTCGTTGGCCACTGCCGGTTGGGAAGTGGATTGGGTCAGGATATTTGCTGCTCGGGAGCAAGTGAGCTCTACGTTTTCAGTGACGGAAACTCTGATGGAACAGGGCAAAATTTCGCAGTAGACAGCCCAATATCTGTGCGGGGGCCACAGCGAGGCCGGACCAACCACTTCTTCCCCAATCATGGAAACGAATGGGATCATTCAGACTGAAGAGGACCAAGAAAAAAGGAGGAAAGACAGAGATGTGTAATTTTTTTCATATTTTCATAAATTTTTCTGAAATTACGGCATACAAAAGTTGCAGCGGCCACTCAATTTTTTGAGTAACAAACCGCTGTTACTTTCGAACCATTGAAGATGCAGTTATCAACATTCAAGATGATCTCTTGAATAATTTTTCCACCAAGTCTGTATCTGTCATGGTTTCCTGTTTATATGCATTTGTTTACAAAAAAATCCGTCTACTTCTTACAGTGCTTGTATCTTTCGAATTATGGAAGTTAGCCCTTTTGCACTTCGGGACGACTTTGTAGGCTAGTATTTGGAATATTAAAAAAATGCTGGTTGCAGTCATTAACATCAATTACTCATGAAATCACGGATTTATTTGAATCATGTCAACTTCATCCTGTATTCTAGCAGTGTTCAATCACATATTTGTAAATAAATACTCGAGATATAATTTTTTTTTGTGGAATCATTCATTATCCGTTTCTTCAACTATTTTCATCAAGAATTATATACCGTTATTTTCGAAAAATCTAAAAAAATAAAAAAATTAATGTTTAGAGATTTTGTCGCATATAGTTGTTTTGTAATTTTCAGTAGTTTCAGAAAAAAATATAATGAGATTTGAAATTCGTTCATTACTCAATAAACAATCAGATTTTCACTGTATATTTTCCATTTTTTGTTATTCTATTGAGAAACGCCAATTTCCATGGAAAAAGAATGTTTTAACCGATTATTTAAATAATAGAACTATGAAACTTGTGAAATAATTATATTCTCCAGACAACAAAATATTCATTAGACAACAGAATATTCGACTAATCCATTTGTTTATGGACAATTTATAAACAAATGTCCTAAATTTTTTTTTTGAATTTTATTAAATGCCTTCGTTTGATGCAAAAACAGCAATAGCAAAATATAGGGATAGAAAAAACATATTTTTTTTATCAATTTTAATTTTTTTTTTATTAAAAAATTATAGTAAACAAAATAAAGTACTTTTCAAAACTTTTATAACGTGATCTTATATATAAGAAGAGTTCCAAGGAGCGAAATACTTTTGGAGCTATTATTTGAACATTTATGCCGTTTTCTATGAAACCCGAAGTACGAAAAATAAGGACTGATCAACAAATGCCCAACTTGTTGAGAAATAAACTTTTTTTTCCTCTAATGGGACCTTGTTTTTTCAAATGTTAGAAACATATTATGATTATCAAAATTTTCAAATAGATATTTAATACTGTAAAAAAATATTTATGTGGTGTACTCTCTTCAGAGACGACGCACGCATGCCGGAGCGGTCACGTGGAGCCCTATATTCAGCGTTGAATTAAAATTATAAATAATGGAGATATAATTTCATAGGGCGATTTCATCATTGGAAACTTTGTGCTCTTTAAGTATATTTTTTCCGATTTTCGCTATCCCCCATAGTTTTTGAGATATTCCCAAAAAAATTAACCCTTTTTTTTTGTTGTTCATCGACAATTGCAATTATTTTCAATAGAAAAAACAAAAAAAGTCTTCCCCAGAATTGCTTCCCGAATCGAATGAGCTTCCACCCATATCTTTGGAGACTTGGAACTATTTTTCGCGGGAAACCTTCTTCCCGATTAGACTATGATATATTTCAAGTTATTTGAAAAAAGGTTCCATCGCGAAAATGAAATGAAATATATATCCGATATTTCAGTTGCCTAAATATATTTTTTGTCTTCTGAGCCCTATGAGTAACAGTGTGATTAGTATTCTTTATATCATACAAAAAACGAAAGAAAAATACGAATCTACCAATGGAATTTTTTAAATTTTCCCTATTCAGGTATCTACGCAACTCATTTCACGTAATTTCCATTTCCATCATTATAACCACCGTAATCAGTACATTCTACCTCCAAAATGTCCGCTCTCAGAATTCCATCAGATGAAAACTGATTTCCTTTCATTACCTGGGATTCGCCGAGATAAATCACACCAAGGACGTCATTGAACAATTTTGCCGAGAACTCTGGAAATAGACGAGGGATTCAGCACGAAATATGTTGTTTTTGTTTCCTGACTTCTAGAGAGAATATGGATTCGAGGGAACTTCTGACTTTCCACTGCTTCACATCATTTGAAAAACAGAAAATCTAATCGAAAATTTTCAGATAGAAAATGATTTTTCATCACCTTTTGCTTCATTCCCTATTTGTATTTCCAGATATTCTCAATTGTTGCTATCCACAGGTTGAATTCTTTTATTCATTTCGTCATTCTCACACTGTATATTCCAACATTTCCGATCTGAAAGTTGTCAGTGACGACATATTTTTGAGCGGCGTCAATGGTTTTGTTACTTCGACGATTGTCTGTAGATTCTTCCGGAGTTTTGGTCCTGATATCTCTAGAGTAAATGTTTGTTTCGTTTCGCGTCGTGTGCTTGAATGATATCCCAAATTAGTGCAAAGCATAGGATAATTTTGCTGTTTACAGTAGAAATTTAGGAATATTCGTTTTGGAATAGGTTGATCGAGAGCAATATCTAGCGGAAGCAACACATTTTGTTGATCTCCGTTATAGGGAAAAAGATTCGAGGCAGCCAAGAAATAAAACGTTTCGGCTGTATAGGAAAAATATAAATGGTGAAAGTTCATTCTGGGTTTTGGATGGATATACTAATTATATTTCGCATCCAGTCCTCGATATCACTTTATTCACTAGGTAGTATGCCCTCGGACCACATCTTTTTGATGCATCTACTGTGCACATCGTACACGTTCTGAACTTTGTTTTTTCCAACTACCTCATGTATTAAGGCTCACTTGTGCAGGTTCAGTTTGAACTTCAAGTGTCAGTCAGACTTTGGTTCAATGAACAAAATTTGTTGTATAGGTGTCTGTGACTGCCATTCGGAGTTTAACTGTCAACTGATGGATGGAGTGCCAGTTAATCTTGAAGCTTCGGTTGAACATATGGGTGGATTGAAATACTGATGGTTTTCCTGTAACCTATAAATATTTGGTATTGCTTGTTTGAAAATGGACATATTGGAAATATTCGAAGAGATATTTTTCGACCGTGAAGAAGATATATATATATATATATATATATAAATATATATATATATATGTATATAAATATATATATATATATATATATATATATATATATATATATATATATATATATTATATATATATATATATATATATATATATATATATATATATATATAAATAAATATATTGTTAATATTGTGGAAGGCCAAAGAGAACCGCGAATCAACACCATAGACATTTGAATAGACCAGGGTCATCTTCTTTAATAGGGTGTATAACATAATTCATTATTGCATTTATATTCCAGTTACGACACCAAATACATTTCTTGGAAAGCTTGCTGAAGGTATATTTGAGTAATGCACGACGTTTTGCTGAGTTATAATACGAAGAGGATATTGTAAGAGACTCAATCATTGAGAGTAGATATTATAAATAATACTGATATCATCAGTGACATTTTTTCTATTATATATCCAATAGTCACATCAGTAGATACATAGAATTGGTCGAAGTATCGAAACCCTGCCTCAGGACGATAATTGTAGCTTGGTATCAACATTGTAGTTGTGTGTTTCACATCATATTGGATGATATAACAATCATATGAAATAACTGATGAAGACAGAATGAACAGATGAACTATACGGAATATATAGATAGTCATTATATATTCCTTCCATATGGAAAAGCATTCTTCCTGGATGATTCTTGGAGAAAAACCAGTTATACAAAATAAAAGTGTCTCATTGACTTCAAAGGTGGTAACTCGATAATTTCTCACCATATCAGAATACATAAACACCACCATGTATTCTAGATCCAATGATTTTTCTTCCATTGAATATTTGCTTCGTGGCACTGAACTATCATTGGATGGTTATGTTAACAATCTTCCATTCAAATTTCTATTGAGTATGATGGAGATATCTGTTCAACATAACAAAAATAAATTATGGTGGATTATCGCAAGCATATTTTTCTACGTAGATAACAATCCAATGTTGCGATCAGAACCTCATAATGATATACTGTGCAACAATTCAGTCTATTCATTAGCCTTTTTATATTTTTTTATATTTGCGGAAATTTGTTAGTCAATTATATCTCTGAGCTGCGTTCCAAACTCATGAAAGTTTGGAATTTCGACAAATGTGACAACACAAGGTAGCATTGGGATCCCATAAAAACAAAATATCAATATTTGGACCCTCTCGCTCTGAATCTGATCATAGTTTTCAGTTAGCGCAACGTAAACTATCGATACGAACTGGTATATACACCACAAATCAGTGAAATGAACAGGTATAAATTGGTTCTGGAATCGATCAGAACCCTATTCAAATTGGAAAAATGAGGTCAATGGCTTTATATTTTATCGTATATTTTTCCATTTCCAATTATATCCCTCCAATTCGCGATGAAAAATTATTCAATTTCTTTGATGAATATTCCCCTGAAGGCTTTGTCGAACTATGAAGAATGGTGACTTGAGTTTATCTTTCAGTCTCAGATGATTCCACATACTGTCCATATTTTTACAGAAATCAATATGCGCCATATACCAGAGTCGATGTTCTATCAGACTCATCGGAAAAACAACCGAAGATAGAAATTCTGAATTCATGGTGATTTTTTCATGCCCCAGACAATATTCTCACGGTTGGGGTATAACCACCAGACCGGAGCACAAAGCACTCTCAAAAAGTGCTTCCCAGTCTCGAGCACTGGTCACCCACCCTTGAATTACTGGCGATTACTAAAGAAAAAGTAATTAAATTCAGCGAGCACTAAGCAATGAGGTCTTTCCGAAAGGATGAGGCTGTAAGGCACTTGAGTTATCTCTTAAATATGCATGATATAAGGACGCTCATGCGATCAGTGTTTCTAAGAGGTGTTATGGCCACCTTTTGTCTCGACAACACTGATAGATTCAAGGAAATAGGATAAGTGCTCAGTGATCTCGAAAAGTGCAGCACTTTTTGAGATTACTGAAAACTAAGCCCCCTCGTAAAATGCCATAAGCAATTTGCATTAGGCACTGGTTGAAGAAAGTGCCAGGGATCACAGTGCATACGAGCACAGAAGAGCTTCAAGTGCTTTCTGCCCATTTATATCAATTTGTTTTACTCTGCGTATGTTATGCTTATAGTTCTAAGTGTTCTTTCATCTGAATGCGATAGCTCAACATCAAATATTTTTGTTGAAAAGGGAAACATTCTCATTTTAATCGTGGATTTTTCAATTCACAGAAAAATCTTTCTATCAATATTCAATTGAGAATGTTGCCCTTTTCAACATGAATACCCGCAAGAGATTATCTTGACGATGGAAGATAGTGACTAAAGTTTATCTTTCAATCGCAGATGATTCCACATCTGATTTTATGAACATCCTGTTTATATTTTCAACAAATCAATCAAATATTCTATAATGCACCACAGACACGAATTCAAAATCCTGCCTTATTTGATCGAATAGAATGATACATTGATTTTATGGGACAATTGAACAATAGAGGGTATCTGAAAAACATGGTAATGAGAAAAGGTACCTTTATTGGGTAGGCGAATGAAAAAAGCAGTAAAACCATTTTTTAGTTCGACTTCTGTGATACATGTATTTATTCTCCTAAAAATACCCACATGAATGAAAATAATGAATGATTGAAATAATTCAAGAAATCCTGTATGATTTTTTCAAATTTATATATTTTTTTTCAATTCTTATATGAAGTGGAGGGAAAAAATGGCTATTGTTTTATCATAAATGTCATACTCCAAGAAAGCATTATAAATTACGTTCGAAACTCATCAAACTATTTCCAAATGAAATACAGCATTTTTGTAAGAATAATGAAGTCACAAATACGTCCAATGGATATCTGATTCAAAAAATGTGTACATCTATAGGAAATTCAATTTTGGTAGAGAAACATAAAACATACTGTAGGTATCCTGAGTATGTAATGATATCACAACTTCTGAATGCCTTTTTCTAAAATTGGCAACAGTTTTACAAAAAAATTCTCAATGTCTGCAACAAACAACCAATTATGGCAACATTCTGTCCCTTCTTGAAATCCATGTCTTTCAGCATTCAAATAACCGGTTTGGTATTGATATTGAAAACATTGGAACCAATACGAGATGATGATCACCAAGCCTCAATTTGTTGCTTACAATACATGTTAATGACACAATATACAGATGTATGTGCACCCCACTGCCACCGTCTCTTCTGATGGGTAGTGTGGAGGGTCTGTTTCCGAATAGAACAGTTCGAAGGCTTTTGATTCAAGTGAATTCTCGTTATTGATCCTAATCCACTTCCGTAGTTGTTCCACTTCTATTTTTTTTTTAAGATTTGTTCATCATTTTTAGATGAGGGCTCATTCGTTGGAGAGTTCTGAAACTATGCTTCGCAAAAGTTTTCGTTCCTATTATATGGTATTGAGGAACTTGTTCACTCGAAAATATCTACAAGCATTGATCATGAATGCCCGTCTGATTAGGGTGACGAATATCTACTCACAAATAAATATTGGCATATTTTTCAATATTCGCATCCGCAATTTCGCAATAATTCATGCGAAGATTTCGCACATATGAACGTCAGAAAAAATACAGAATATGTGAATAAAAAAAGTTATTATTTCATTTTCCTCATAACACCTTTTTTTATAAATAATAAAAAAATAAACAAAGTTCAGTAGAGGAATATTAAATTGCGAAATAAAATGTGATATTTTGAATCACAAAATGCTTCGAAATGTGATCGCAATATATTTTATATAAAGCAATTTAATGTATAAAAAACTCTTTAGAAATGTTATTTTGTGTCTATAAAAAAACGAAGAAAATACTTTTTTGCGATGTTTCAGGAACACCTTTGGAACTGCCACATGCGGTGGATATATGCTGCTATTAATCCAATGATGTATGAACGAATTTGAACAATATGTAGAGGTTTGATGTCTGAAAAACTCTTTATATCAACATATCTGGCATATTTTTTTGATCGCTGGGTTCGTACGTAAGTCGATTCGATATTTCATCTTAATGCCTTATGTATTTTCAAGAGTTAACCATGTTTCGAATAGAGTCAGACAGTGTGAATGCTTATTGAAATGTTGAAGAAAAACTCGTATAGAATGTCAATCAGTCAAAATCATAATTGGCAACAAGGTTAATTATTATAATTCGACCGTACTTCAATGTTCAAATCGACTACCGTTTTCACGTATGCATAATTGTCATTCAAAGTTGGTGAAATGAGATATGGCCCTACAATATGGCTTTCAACGAAAGCTGCCCGAAGATTCACAGAGAACTTCCACTGGAATCCTCTTCGAAACATACCCTAGGAATTTTCGTCAGTCCAAATGTTTTTATAACCATTGAAATACCCATTCTCTGGTGAAATATGCCTCATTTGTCAATAACATATATCGTGGAAAATCAGGTTCTCTTCGGTTTATACGTACTAATGACGTCCGCGACAATTTTTTCAAATGGAACACCCTTTATATTATTTAACTTTTGGAATCTCCATCCAAAGATAATTTCAAAAATATATCACACATAAATTTTGTATTCAGTGCGTCGTTAAATTCAGTTCTCTCGTAAAGTAGTGGATGAATTCGTAAAAAAATCAGAAATAATTTTTGAGAGAACGCTCGGAGCCGTAGAATTTTATTTTCATTCGCGCATTCTTTCAAATTCAATTAATACATACAGAATGGTTCGTGTAGGAGAAATGACGTCTTCGGTATTTTTTAATGGCAACTCCATTTTCCATTACGGAATGTGAAAAAGTGATTATGAGTGTGGGTGAAATGAAAATAAAATAGGGAAAACTATTCTGAAATAATGAAAATTCTCAATTCAATGGCAATGATAGCTTCAAACTAAATGTTCATATTGTACACCGTTTGCTATCTGACTATTTCCATTACCTGACAGTAGCGATTGCGACCAGAATTCTATTTTTATTGCTGTATAGGTTTTGTGAAGTTATTTCTTCAAAGAATAACATAACTTATCGTTTTACGATACCTTATTAAGTAGTAACTTTGTCATTTCATGGAGAATTATTGAAATAAATGAACGAGAAAGAATTGAAATTATTTGCATGATACGATTTGGAGGCAGAATGCGCACCCAAAGAGAAGTAGTTGAATCAATTAATGCCTCTCATCCTGATTGGCAACCTATTAACCAAATCATGGTGACCAGAGTTGAGTCAAAATACCGTGAATTTGGGCATGTCCGTGATCTTCCTAAATCTGCTCACCACCAGAAGACGACCAGCTCAATGTTGTGTTGGCAGTGCATGAGAATCATCACACAACACTCAACCAATTGGCTTCTGATTCAATATGGCAGCGTCTACTGTCCACAGAATTCTGAGACAAGCGATGCACCACCCTTATGAGGTACGCCTCATCCATGAGCTGGATGAATATGACCTAAGAAAAATAAACAAGGCTACGTTTGTATTGAACGGCCACGTCAATAGGAAAAATTGCCGTTATTGGGCTACCGAAAATCCCCGATGGATGATGCAGTATCACACTCAAAATTCACAGAGAGTAAATGTATGGTGTGGTTAGTTGCCAAATTCGAGCGATACATAAATGGCGCCAGATATAAAAACTGAATATTTGCATTCGCATTTGCTACAGATTCGCATTCGGGAATGCTCAGAAATTAGTATTGGTTACATCACTTATATTCGATATCTGAATGTCGAGCGTGGTTAGTACTTGGATCACCAGACAACATCCGCGCTTTGAATGCCCACATAACTGAAGCGTTGTAGCATATTTGCAGCAGAAGGCAGTCTATCGACTAGCTTGATATAAAGCGAGAGATATGACGCCCTTTGGAGGGGTCGTTGAGATGAGGTTCCCGAGTTTATGGATGTTGAGTTCGTTAAAGATCCCTACATCTGGTTGGAAATACCTGATTATTTAGCAAAATTTCCGGTTGACAAAAATGTGCTCAACTGCGTCGTTGATTAGCCATGGTAGTAGGAATATGCCAATATTGGTGGAATGGATGAAAAAAAATATAATTATATCCGGCACCTCATGGAGCGGTGTGTTTGTTGTGGGCATTACAGTAGACCGGAAATGCATGAAGTGTTATCGAATACAGTAGCTGTCTCGATGACAGCATTTCATTCTCAAGAGAGAGTTCACGTCCTCTTGCCAACATAGGGCATATACTCTTCATTGTATCATGAATATTCCCTAATACTGTTTGGAAAGTCGATAAAGCACCACTGCGGCACCAATATACGCATGCTTCCACTATTAAATACCACAGAACAAATGTGCAGATATTGGATATATTTCTAGATGGCTTGACAACAATATTTTGTCGAAAGTTTTTGTTGATATTCTGAATTGAAAAATGATTTATGAATATTCTAACAACGAACGGAAAAGAAGTCCAGGAAGAGATATGGAAAATAAAATATAATATATATTCTTATCAATTTCAATAAATTTTTTTGTTTCAACGATCAAAACAATGAGCAGAAAAAATGAAATTCAGGGAGAACTACTCTTCTGAAAAAGCAGTGTTTTATATCACGATATCAGCTTGAGTTGCTTTGGAAATCTACAGAAATGTATGAAGTTATTTCTGGACTTGGCCAATGCTTCCATGCTGTTGATGATAGAATTATATTCCAGCGACTGGAAAAATTAGGCCTAAGAAGCGTTTCTCTAGAATGATGTAACAGACCTTACACAAATCACAAAAATCAATGAACGTTAAGTAACCCCTTCTATAGGTTTGCCACAGGAGACGGTATTGGGTCAGGTTATCTTTTTACTTGATATTGATAGCCTGTATATCTTGAAAGATATATGAGAAAAAATCATATGCTAATGATATCGCTATAATATTTGTAAGGGGAAAACCATAACATATCAAAAGGCGGAACATGGACATGGAAAATATACAGTGCTTTTTCTTAATGTTCCGCCCCCTTTTATTTTTTGAACGGATCAACTCAAAAAATTGAAACTTGGGATGATGGAATTGATGCATGAATACTATATTGTGGAGTAAAATTGACAGATGAAACTTTCAAGATGGCGACTGGGCGCCACCTGGGAAAAAACAAATTGAAAGGAGGGTCTTGTGACACATTCTCTTGGAGCTACTGACGAATACTTCACAACCCTAGGAAATAAAGTCAATATCTTCACCTACTACAGAATGGCGGAACCTTTAATAATTGCCTGAATACATCGAAGTTCAACCTCATAATTTGAGGAAGAAAGCTGAGTTCAGATCAGAAGATGCTCAAAATGGTTGCCTTGAACTGCTTGATATAAGAACAGCGTAACCGATATTTCACGCCGAACATTTTCGAACACAGTAACGTCGATATTTCTACAAATATTTATTATTCTCTGCCGTATATCCAATTTTGAAGCAGGTTCAGTTTCGTACACCTTTCGCTCCAAAGAGCATCATAAAAAAAGTCCAAAGGTGTCAAATCTGGCGCGCGGGCTGGCCATTCCATAGGCCAATCTAACGACCGGTGAAAGTATTATCCAAATAGTTTCTAACTTGTCCGTAGTAATGTGGTGGTGCTCCATCTTCTTGGAATACAATATCCATATCGAAGTCATCAGGATTCGTTTCGACGATTTCGGTGATTAGAGGGTTAACAGTATTTTCCAGCATATTCAAATACAGTTCCCCTGTTAAATTTTGTTCAATGAATAGAAGTCCTACAATATGGTTTCCCAATATTCCTGCCCATACGTTAATGTTTTCTGAAAATTCATTATGAGTTTCCTGGAAAATGTGAGGGTTGGTTTCACTCCAATAACGGCAATTTTGTCTGTGAACCTTGCCGTTGAGATAAAATGTAGATTCGTCACTGAAACAAATATTGTGGAGATAGGTAGGATGCCTTGCAATGGTTTCCGTCATAATTTTGCAGAATTCTGTTCTTCGATCAGGGTCATCTTCAGTTAACTGGTGTAACATTTTGATTTTGTATGGATGATACTTATTTCTCCTCAAAAGTCTCCACACAGTAGAAGGACGCACCTCACAAACATTTGCGACGGGGAAAGTAGACTGTTGAGGATTAACGATCATCTCACCAATTATTAGAACTTGCTGTTCTTCCGGAATGGACGGATGACCTGGGGGCTTCTTGTTGTGAACACCACCGATAGTTGTAAGTTCCCTTGAATATTGTCTACAGATAGGACGATTTTTTTCCAATGGACGAGAATTGACCATTTCAGAGATAGTTCACGTGGTTCCTATTTACTAGTAAAACCGAAAACTAAATGAGAATATTTTAACTGAACAATGATGTTCGTTGTCGTACTGACATTTCTTGTCATTTTTTGTTCAAACAAAAAATAACCTATCAAACCTCATCGGGTTGTTGGGATTGCCATATGGCGGAGAAAAACAAATATTTCTAGATGTATCGATATTAATGTGTTTGTATTCGGGTAATTATAAAATATTCCGCCATTTTGTAGTAGGTGAAGATATTGACTTTATATTTTAGGGTTGTGAAGTATTTGTCAGGAGTTTCGAAACGATGTGTCACAAGACTCCCCTTTCGATTTAATTTTTTTTCCCAGGTAGCGCCCAGTCGCCATATTGAAAGTTTCATGTGACAATTTCACTCCAAAATATAGTATTCATGCATCAATTTCATTATCTCAAGTTTAAAATTTTTGAGTTGACCCGTTCAAAAAATAAAAGGGGTAGGGCATTGAAGAAAAGCACTGTATAAAGGTGGCTTAGTCAAAATATGCTCAGCTTGAATATTGAAAACATTTTCAAAACAAACACTTTTTTCGGTAACAATTTATAACTTTTCCCTCCACAATGAGAGATCCACTTAAAAATAAGAACATTTTACATAAAAAATCCAACTATAACTGAAACCAAAGTATCTGGCTGTGATGAATGACCAACACATTTGTTGGAACGTACATATCATTCATACTACAACAAGACCCCGGCAATTAGTTTATATATTCAACCAGAAATGCTTTGGCTGAGTCCATTATTTGTGACTGCATTTCATAAATCATTTTAGGGTGGGACTTTCAGAACCGCCCTCCACTGCTCAAAAGTCACACAAAATCTATCACTCACGTCATGCCTCATTACTATATACACATTATTCCTTTTCTCATAACCCTATGCTACTACTGAATGAATTATAATCAATTAGTGGATGGATCAATAATTACTGAAATATTCACTATAAAAAGGCATGAGAACAGAATGTTTCACAAATCGAGCTATGCTCAGGTGGATTCTCTTACACAAAATTCAAAAATAAAATCTTGAGATCTAGCAATGGAGCTTGTGCCTCAGTGGCACGAGCGTTGGTCTTTTGTCCACTGTTTCTGCCCGGCGCGGGTTCGACTACCGCAGCTGGTGAAACATTTTTCAAGGCCTCAAGAGTGGTTTCACTAAAATATATTAAATACAGGTTGAGAATTGAAACAAAATAAAAAAATATGCATGGCAGAGGTAACCCATCCGGAAAGTCTCCTGAATAATCATAAGATACATCAGTGCTGTATGGTTAACATGTCCTCTGCAGTCAAGAGTCATATCCAGAAATATTTTCAAGTTATTAGGAATATCATTATATACATACATATCCCCAAAAATTGGAAACAACTCTAAGGTACGATGAAACTAGCATCGAAACTCGTTACTTGTTTCTGTCGTGCTACAAAGTCTGGTTGTAGTTAATTGAGAGAAAAAGTGTAAACGAGTGTAAAATAGTTTCGAGGTCCAGAAGCGTTGAGGTATCCGTAAGTGGAAATTGTGAATAATTTGTATTTGAGCTTGGTTTCTCCTTGTGCTGAAGCACCCAAAGTTTATTTATTCTACATTTATTATTATTCCATTTGATTTGATTATTTGCCGAAAGTTAAAATATTATTGCTTGTATTATTATTATTCCATTTATTTAATTATCTGTCGTGGCATTTACATCTTAGTTTTGCAATAGTTTTCTCACTTCAATCTAATTCGTTACCTGAAGAATTGTTTTTTTTTTTGTATTATTATCATCTCTTTCATTTAAGCATTTGCCGAAGAGCTTAATTTTGTCAGAAGACTAGAGAGTGAATATTGATTTGGTTTTTTTCTGAATGGTTCGAACGAATTCATTGTGAAATCGATTGAGTGTTTAATTTAGGGTAGGATTGACATTTTAGTGAAATGTTGGTTGGGTTACGGGTGAAATTATATGATTTATTTGCCAAATTGATCAACATAATGTAGATGATTTGATTTTGTGTCCCCGCGGAAAGAAATTCTCACATAAGCTCTGGCAGGTATTTTTTTTGTTTCTTGTCAAGAGCAATCTTTCATAAATAGTTCTCTAATTTGACCGTTATTATAATCATTGAGTTATGTTTTCAGTAGTTTGAGTTCAGGGAGCTCGCCGAATGCAAACCACTGACGCGAATGTTTACATTACTTCAATCAGTGAATTTAAATTTTCTATTGTCTTAAGTTCAGGGAAAACGCCGAATTTAAGCCATTGACGTATGAACCAATTACATAACAATGATTCTTGTTCCCCTCTGTTCCGATTCGGAAACTAACCAAACCAGAACAACGGCCGCGATATATGCGCTGCATTAAAAGTTTATTTGTGCCAGAAAATATGTGCCGAGCAAAACAAAATTCACGAATTTTACAAGCTATAGTCATATTCAGGAGAAATAATTCATTTAGCGATTCGAGAAGGTGATTTGGGTAAATAAGCGTTATTGACTACATTAAGGGAAAATAAGTAATTCTATATCACGGAAACACGGTGATGCTTGGTCGTCTGTATCCACGCCTAGTTGTCTAGTAGAGCTCAGTGAAATTGTCGAGCATAAACGAGCATAAACAATAGAGAAACAAAGTCAAAAAAATAAATCTTGTTAACGAGAAAAGTCGTAGCACAAAGGGACTAGTTTGAGGAACAGAAAAAAAAATTTACAGTCGGGATTATTGCAAACGTGCAGCTGAGGTAATATACAAGTGATATGTAGTATTAAATTTTTTTTGGTGTTGTTAAGGGGAAGTCAGGTAGTTGAAACCACTAGCCTACAAACTTGAAAAATCACTCTCTGAGTCAGTCACTTAACCGTGTTCAGGAAGAAATAGTTTTTTTGCTATTGAAATTAGTTCATTTTATTCCCTTAATTGCCGTGAAATTACTGTTCATTTGGTCAGTTATACAGGGTGTAACTCAAATTATGTCATTGATTTCGTGGGGTGATTCCTTGTCATATTTCATGAAAAAAAGAACACATAAACGTGTGTTCTAACTTGCTTCGTTTTCGAGTAACGAGGTGTCCAAAGTTCAATGAAAAATCGATTTTTCATGAATTACTCAAAATTCTTTGAATAAACTTCGTGTGTGTTTCATTTGTAATACGATTCTTCTTGTCATGGAAGTAGATTCTGAATTTTGTTTCCAGTGGTGTCGCAGAGGGTAACCAGATTGATATTCATGATAATAAATATTGTACGCTAATGTTTTCGCTGATTTTGATATTATTTGGAATTAATGGCTAAATTGTGGCTTAGAAATGGGGGGTTACGATCATTTGAGTGTAAAAAATATGTTTTGCCATTCGTCGCCATTTGAACAAACTGTGAAATGAAAATCTGTTTGGTTTGGCAAGTAGATGGAAGAAGTATTCAAACTGCTAGTTTATGTCTAATTCATTCGGAAAACAGCATAGGTAATAATGAAAAATAATTGAAGCAGATGCTCAAAATAGGAACCTCCACTTGCAATACAAACAACTAGTCTCCTTCTCATTGACTGCCGCACACGTTCAGAAAGTCCTGGGGTGTTGCGTATGACATTAGAATCATTCATAATTCTATTCCTCAAGTCATTGTCATCGACAACTGGTGTCATGGTACCAGTGTCGTGGGTAAATAATTTTTCAATTTAAAAATTATTGTCATTCCGGTGAAAATGTCACAAGTTATTTCAACCTTCTCGGGTTTGAGAAGTATTTAATTCGAAAGTAGATAATTTTTATCCCTTATGTTACTACATAATCAATTTTTACTTTGATTTCCACCATTAATATCATTGAGGAAACCCTCTGTGACGACACTGGAATTTTAATCCGTAAACTGATGCCATGAAAAGAAGCCCCTTGTTACTGCTATCAAACATACCTAGTTTCATCAAAATCGGCGTAAAGACTTTTGAGTTACTGATGAAAAACCTATTTTATAGTAACACTTTGACACCTTGTTACTCGGAAACAAAGCGAGTTAGGACACACGTTCATATGAATTTTTTTTCATAAGATGTTGAAATAACTTGTGACATTTTTACCGGAATGACATTAATTTTTAAAGTGAAAAATTATTTACCCACGACACTGGTTGTACGAAACTCTTGATTGTTTGACATGATGTTTATAGTTTCTTTTTTAGTTTTTTCGTAGAATTTAAAACTAATACCAGCGATAAGAAAATTCTGATTGTTTTACACAGTAGGTACATGTCATCGTGAAATTGTTTAAGCGTGCATGCAAACACGATTGTTTACATACTATCAAGTAAATAAGAACACCCGCGAATTAGCGCAGATGCATTTTGTGTATGGACTTGCAGATGGAAATGCTGCAGAAGCCCGTCGACTCTGTCGAGAACGATATCCGAACAGAGATATTCCAACAGAAAGAACTTTCACCAGGTTGCATGCTAGACTGTTTGAAACTGGATCTGTAACTCAACAGGCTGAGCGTCCTGGTAGACCGAGGACAATAATGTCACCACAGTTAGAGGAAGCAATTCTCCAAGAAGTTGACAACAATTCATCATTAAGTACCCGAAAATCAGCTTTACAGTTCCATGTCAACCATCAAAGTGTTTGGAGGGTTCTGCATACGAATTTATTATATCCATACCACAAATAACGGGTGCAGGCACTGTTGCCAAGAGAATTTCCCAGACGATTGGAGTTTTGTCAGTGGTTTCGTCAACAAATTGTAAACAATCGCAATTTTACATCTGAAATTTTATTCACAGATGAGGCAAGTTTTTCACGGGATGCTATCATGAATTTTCACAACAATCATTCTTGGGACTACGAGAATCCTCATGCCATTGTAGAAAGTGGATTTCAGCAGGAGTTTTCGGTCAACGTCTGGGCGGGAATTTGTGGCGATCATCTGAAAAAGCCGCATTTTCTTCCTCCTCGACTCGATGGTGCGACGTACAGACAATTCCTAGAAGGAACATTGCCAGAATTGTAACAAGATGTACCTTTGCTAGTAAGGCGAAATATGTGGATAATGCACGACGGGGCACCTGCTCATTTCAGTGTAACCGCTCGTGAATATCTCAATGATACTTTTGCTCATCAGTGGATAGGTCGTGGGGGACCTCAACCGTGGCTACCACGACCTCCAGACTTGAACCCTCTGGATTATGTCTTTTGGGGATATCTTGAATCGCTTGTTTATGCGACACCAGTTGTCGATGACAATAACTTGAGGAATAGAATTATGAATAATTCTAATGTCATACGCAACACCCCAGGACTTTTTGAACGTGTGCGGTAGTCAATAGAAAGGAGACTAGATGCTTGTTTTGCAAGTGAGGGTTCCCATTTTTAGCATCTGCTTTAATTATTTTTCATTATTACCTATGCTGTTTTCCGAATAAATTAGACATAAACTAGCAGTTTGAATACTTCTTCCATCTACTTGCCAAACCAAACAGATTTTCATTTCACAATTTTTTTAAATGGTGACGAATAGCAAAACAAATTTCCACACCCAAATGATTGTGACCCCCCATTTCTACGCCACTGTTCAGCCATTAATTTCAAATAATATCAAACTCAGCGAAAACAATATTTATTATCATAAATATCAATCTGGTTACCCTCTGCGACACCACTGGAAACAGAATTCAAAATCTAATTTGATGACAATAAGCATCGTATTACAAATAAAACACACACGAAGTTTAATCAAAATCGGCGGAAAGAATTCTCAGTAATTCATGAAAAACCGATTTTTCATTAAACTTTGGACACCCCGTTACTCGGAAACGGAGCAAGTTAGGACACACGTTTATATAAACTTTTTGTCATGTAATATGACAAGGATCGACCTCCTGAAATCAATGACATCATTTAAGTTACACCCTGTATATATCGTGAATGTAAATATCATTTTTGTCACTAGTATATGAATAGGATAGTGTATATATATGGGTATATATATATATATATATATATATATATATATATATATATATATATATATATATATATATATATATATATATATATATATATATATATATATATATATATATATATATATATATATATATATATATATATATATATATATATATATATATATATATATATATATATTATCCCTATTTAAAGGTGGCCAGACTGATTTTGTTTAGATTTAAGCAAAAATACTTGTATTTGAAAATTGTTGTGACAAAACGATTCGAAAATTTGAATATACCAGTTGATTTAATACATATTACACACTGTGTTTACATTAAAAAAAAACCTTTTCTATTTCATATAAAGTATTGATGTTACGCAGCAGACGTATTCAGTAAAGTTGTAAAAAAGGAAATTAGTAAAAAAACATTTCTGTCTGTCTGTCTCTTTGGGAGACATAAAAGCAATCGGCGTTCAGTATCCAAAAATTGTACTTGAAGCCTACAGTATTTTGTGAAGATTCAAAAAGGGTCAATATACCAGACCCCTGGACGTTCCGTATCTCCATCTGTAGCTACCCAAGTGCGTGGAGAAAACCACTATAAAATCTGGCGCCCGAGATTTGAATCAGAGAAAGGAAAATATTACCTGCCCAAAATTCTGGCCTCATAAATAACGTGACTTCGTAGGAGTTTGAGGGCTATTAGAACAGACCCTAGAAAAACACGTCACACCACTAATTATCTTGCTTGGCTTGCGAGAGGTTGAAACATTTTACTCCTGTGATTTTGACTACCCTGGTATGGTGAAATGAAAAAGTGAAGTGAAAACCATTGTGTTTATTGAAAATATAAGGAGACAAAAAATAACATAATGGTGAATACAAAATTACTAGTGGAATAAAAACTATTGTGGTTTTTTAAAATTATAGGAGAATAAATATAGCATAATGGTGAATTCAAAAATATTAAGTGAACAATGACCAATGGGGTATGTACCACAGAGTAGATAAAAGTAACACTTACATAATTATAAAAACCACGGGAGGGAGATGTGTCATCATGGACTGGCAGCATAAACAGGCACAATAAAAAGAACCGAGTCAAAAACAATAATTTCAATTTATATTAGAAATATCGTTGAGTCATGATTCATTGCCCCACATATTGCAGAATCAGTGTTCCTGCCATTCAGTACTCGGGAATTGAATTGAAATCCGGTACCTGCTTAATGAACGGTGATGCACTTTAAATATGCAGGAAATACTGTAGTTCAATAAATGTGATACTGAATGATAAATTACTAACAGATAAATGAACTATGGAATTTTCAACTCTGGTCTTGATTATGTTTGAATTTTATATTCAGGTCTGGTAAATTATTTCTGAATTTTGAAAAAGAAATGATTGCTATATTTCTATCGGGTAATATTTTTCATACTCGACAATATTCTCACCTAATTTTCACTTTCTTGTGATATTACAACTGTGAATGAAACCCTTTTGTGTGTCTTGATCAGATGATAGTGGAACATAAGATAAGATGAATCACTGGTCCTTTCTTCCCATAGCAATATTATCCCCACTATCTGGAATTGCGTCTACAAACGAGCTCTTTCGTCTTACCAGATTTGTTTAATTGAATTTATATATCATCTCGTTTTCTTCTACAGAGAGATAAATCCGCAATGAGAACACAAAATGATAAGATCATAAGTTACACAGATTAATTCGCGAAAGCTCAACCAAAAATAGTCTACTAGTCGTTTTATCCGGAAATTCAAACATTATATTTTCAGACATCCCGTTTGATTAATGGCATCAGTATTCCCAATCTATTTTGACCAAACATTTTTGAATTGTGGAATGTGTTCATTGAGCTTTTCAGTATTCAATTTCTATCTGATTACGTTGATGGCAAAGGATAGAATTTAATAAACGATATCTATGAAAACTGAAAAAACCAATGGCATGGTCAGTCGAGAAGGTTTATTTCAGAATATATTTTCGCTTCTGGTATTGCCATCATTTGAGCTAACGAGTCATTTGTCAAGAGAAATAAAAATAATTTTCATAAAAAGACACGAACAAAAGATCAGTTTTTCCATAAACCTTACTCCCTAGAATCAAGATAATAATATTATATAGAAAAACTTTCTGACAGAAAGTTGTGGAATTCATGAATCTCTATCGAATAACTTACTTTCCTATTGACATGAAAATTAAAGATTGAGATTTTTTTCCAATCTTCCAACAGCCTGGATCAGATTATCGGTCACACAAATATATTTCGTAAATGGAAAGTATATTTCAATCTAGAAAATGAAATTCAATTCACGTGATAGTACAATAGATAGGCTTCCACATTGATGAATAGCCATGTTACAATAAATTTGGTTGCAACTGTTTGGGGAAATATTAATATTATCGTGAGAAGGAAAAGCATTGAGACTCATCAATAACTGAATAGTTTCTGAGGGAGGAAAACTCAACTCAAATATTTATATCTTCCAAAACGACATAACAAAAGGCACCCAAAACGTGGGGCAAAAATATTACAATATTATATTTAAAAAAATTCATCATTATATAACATATATATATATATATATATATATATATATATATATATATTTATATATATATATCTATATATATATATATATATATATATATATATATATATATATATATATATATATATATATATATATATATATATATATATATATATATATATATATATATATATATATATATATATATATATTTATATATATATTAATGGATTCATGGAATGAGTTGAATCACTGTTGGTGAATTTGGCTGAAATGGAATTACGTACTCTCACTTGCACAATGGTTCTTGTGTACTTGATGAGCATGCTCAAAGAAATATATTTCTGAGGAAAATTATGTAGAATCGAGAACCAGTTGAACATGATAAGGAATGATGACCGTTGCAAATGTAATAGATCAGCCTCATACAGGTTTTCTCTGAATTTCAATAGGGGATATTTCTTCTTGTATTTGAGATATTCCAGGAAGAAGTTGTCTCAAATATAATCGGCGGGTATCATTATAAGAAATGATATGACCTGCAGTATACAGTTATACTCAGAGTAAGGGTGCACCCAGGATCAGATTTCGGGGGGAACCGCGGCCTAAATCAACATGTAACATTGATGTAGGAAACAAAATGATTTATTCATTAAATATAAACATAATATAAAACAAATCATTTATTTACCCATTATAGTACGAAATCTGCTGAGTGTTATGAGTTGGCAATGCCCCATCACTAGTTTGTAAGACAATTAGTCGTGTCTTTTATTCAGTAAATACATAACACTTATCACTTAGATATACATATATAGTCTCTTTTTTTCCATACTGAGTGAATAATCTTCGGTATGTTGGATCTTCCTTCTCAACTCTCTTTGAAGATTCTCTTCTCACTTTTCTCTGGCAACAGACGATGAAAAAATATTTTGGGAAGATACTGTATTTTTCTTCAAGATCCCAAGAGCCCGCCCATAGGCTCACTCAATCCTAGATTATTCTAAACCAGAACGTTACGTTTATTTTCCCATGAAAAATGATGAAAACTATTCCAGTACAACGGGATCGTCTTGCACAAGAGTCATATTGAGGTACCCAACAATAATGATTTGAATTCGAATCACTGATTTTTTTCACACGAGAACGTACAATAGTCAACAAAACACCACCAGGTGAACCAGAATTTCATCAAATGTCAACACTCACAAGAGATTCGACAAGTTTCAAGTATTCAATGGCTGAAATCACATAAACACTAATGTTTCAAGGAGTAAACCATGTACTTATGTATAGGTTCAAGAATCGAGAGGAAGCATCCGTTATTTTGAATTCCCAATGGGCCTGTTTAATTAGTAGGTGGCCTTATTTCCTATTTGTAGGTGAGTTTATTTCACAATTATTATCTATAGTAAAAATAAATTTTTTTTGGTAAGTAATATGAATCTCAGGGGGTGGGCTGCGGCCCCATATCTCCCCCCCTGGGTGCGCCACTGATGTAGAGTCAGAGTTAGTAAGCTGGAATTGAAATTGAGAATAATTTTTGGTAAAACGGGTGTCATTCAATACAAAGATTTTCATTAGCCAGGTCAGTGTCCATTTGAGAATGTTGTACAAAAACTTGACACGACCACATTCTATTCTGTCTGTATAGTCCAGTGAATGGAATTGGAGTAAGAGAACCTTTTTTTTCATGTGTGTACTTGTTCGACGATGTCGACATAGCGTAGACTCCAGACCAGAGTGCAGTTGGACATAACACTAGGTACAAGAAAGTTAAAGAGTCGCAACCTAGTTTGCATTGATTCAACCTTCATCATAGTAAGAAGTGAAAAGAAATGCTTGCTTAGCTTTGGCATTGGATTCTTCAGCTTTATCACGAGAAAAGGAAGATTTGGATAAAATAACAAGATATGTATGTGAAATGGTAGTTTATTTCGGATGTCCATCAAATGAAAAGCGGAAGTCTGTTTTTCAGGGGCCACTGGAGAAAACAACAATTTTGGTTTTCGCAGTAACAACTGGGTGATGATTTAGGGAAGTGTAATTCTCTAGAAGCAGTAAGAACTGCGCAGTAGTGAATAGCAGAGTTCTGGATTCAATATTAGCAGGTTGGGTGCCATGTGCTGCCAATGTGGTCCCGCATATATATTCGCTCCAACGGCTTTCGTGACCACAATGGATTCGCAACCCATATCATGCCATTTCGCTGCGTGAGATAACTCTGGTCTCACGCACCGCACTGGAAAGAGCGCGGGCTGTGGAGCCCGGAACATCAATTGTCCTGTTCACTGCGACACCAGAGTGTCGTCACACAGCCCGTATGTATATTTCTCCCAGTGAATGAATTTCCCCAAATGAAAAGCATAAAAACAAAGATGTATCCAGGAAAAATATTCCAAAAGGTGCATTCATCATCTCAAATAAAGATATATAATTCGAAACGGAAATAAGGATGATCTAATTGATCACTTGATCAAAAAACACTGTAGTGTTTCCCACATGCTTTGGATTTCAGGGTAGTTTGCGTAGTTTTCCTGAGGGCCTCCTGTGTGCCCAAATCATTGCTTTTTCTGGGCATACCACTTCACACAGCGTCTCCTACCAGATTGGCCTAGATCAGTGAGTTGGGTTTGTCTATATCAGGAACCTGTATTAGGTCAGCAATGACGTTTTCCTCGAATGGGGTGATGGACAGTGGTTCGTTTGCAATATCTTGATGGGAAAAGGAAGCATCGACTAAAGTAGTACCCGTTAGTATTTCCACAGGTAGTTTGATGTACCATTACAATTTTTTGTAGTTATCAATTTACTCTTTCATCTGATTGGAAATATCAATAAACGCTTTATATTTATTATACTCGAGTATATTTCAAGGCTTCTTGATTTCACTTTTTCTCCTTTGTATAGTTATCATTTCATCCTTATATTTTGTGCTCAATGTCGAAACGTCCCTCTTATCATTCCATTTCTGTGGAACTATTCCGGTATCACTTTCTTGTGCTATTAATTCGTCTTTTTCCAGCTTCTTTGTGATAAAATCTTTTGAATTAAATTTTTTGTTAGATCGTATTCTGCCAATCGAATGTGTCTTACGACTCCATAACTCATGAGCACGGTATACTGACATGTAAAAGTTATCGTTACAGAGTGTTCGGCCTTTATCTAATCCTGTCTGGAACACTACTTCCTTCTGCATTTTCTTTGTCGCAGTAAACATTGAAATCGTATGTATAACCACATTTGAAACATAATTTGAACAATTTGATGCCAAATTTGTACTTCTTATTAGATATATATCGTTTGAATTTGGGCGCTTTCAAAACGTTGCAAGGGTCTCATCAATACATATGCACTCTCCTGGAGTAGGTACTTTTTGAAATGATTCTTCTAGAATTGTGATGAGTGAAGACGATCCTTAGTAATAACAAAGTTCTTGCTGAAATGTGCCATTTTCAACAGGAGACATTATATCTTTCATGTGATTCCTATATTACACCTTTCTGGACCAGTATGAAAGTGCTGGAAACCGACAAAGTCCCAACCACAGAATGATACCCAAAAACTTCTTCATTTCAGGTAATGTTGTATCAAATCAAAAGTTATGCGGGCATGTGGAAGTTGAATTTTTCTCAATACAATGCTCTGGTGACGTGTTGGTCTCACGTGGCTTTCAGAACAAAATAGACGAACTGGTGGCTGGTGAAACCAGGCAGGCAGACACTTTTAGGCAGGTAAAAAAAATATATTACACACCTTATGACTTATAATGGAGTGTTCAGTTACTATTTTGAAGTTGTTTCAGCAAAAAAAATATATCGGCCTGTGAGACACTTTCATTTGGACTGCATGGTGGCACTCAACCTGTTAACCAAATATATAACCTCGGTGGAAACTAAAACGTCTGATATTACTTTCGTATCTGAGGATAATCATCATGAAGCCTTATCATTTTATTTCAATCGAAACTCTGAGAGGTATTTACCCATGGATCCCACAGTGAATATTTCTTCCATCGAGCAAATTCCCAAATGATATACATATATTATGAAAAAATCTTCATCACAAATTGGGTGTCCACGCTTCATGGAGATGACGTTCACAGAATTGCTGATTTTCTTTATATCATATTGAATGAGATCATTGAAGGAGTTGTCCAAAACAGGAAAAGCCCTCTTTCTGTTCCTCACGTTATACTATTGCTAGTATCAAATAAAAAAAAAACATATGACAGATTATGGAAATAACCTCATAAAGAAAGTGATGACAATCGTCACTCTGAGTCACCTAAGATAGTGAAATCAAATATCAAATATAACTCTAGGAACTATATCGAAGAATCAGAGGACACTGTCTAACGGGGAAGTAGACATGTGTTCATTATTTGTCAAAATTGTATTTGTCAAGCGAATTCAATAACGTGCATACAGCCGACGTTTGAGTAGTACTTCAAATAGGTAATATAGTTCCTTTCTCCAGAAATTCACCGGCTGAGAGACTGCTCAGTTGATCGATCATCCAACTTTCACCAGTTCCTGAAATTGCTAGAAAATCGAGGGAAAAAATCTACATTAACCAATTATTGATGTGGTTCCAGAAACTTATAACCAATTGTTTCAACAATAGCAATGTTCAAATCAGAATTTGATTAAAATCAGAGAGTTATTCTCAAATGAGGGGAAAAAAAGGATTGCAAGATAACTTTTCATTCGAACAAACATATCCATTATGCTGAGTATTTTGAATCATTGCTCATATACTCAATAGCGTTATCAAGTACATCGCTATCTTATGAGAGTAGATGGAGATAACAACTAAAATCGTGTTGAGTTTGTGGAAACAAGTATATTATGATTCTCAAAAATCATGATACCGGAAATCAATGCCATTGTTTTCTATTTTTTTGCAACTATTTTCATGAGTTCCCTTTGCTATAAAAGACGACCAATCCATCAATAATTACAGGTCTACCAAACATTTTCTTTACGAAATTTCTGTATTAATGATCTTATCATGGAAAAATATAATACGAGTCAGTGAGCTTTATTAACTTGTTAAATTCCATTTTTCCCAATTTGCCTGTGAGATTTCTTTGACATACAAACAGATGGACGCCTGACTGAACCTATAAGGATTTATTTCTCCCTTTTCCATTAACTCAAGAGCTGAAAATGTTTTGAAGTGGCAAACATCATACATGAAGAAATACAGAAAAATCCTCACTCAGTAGGCTCTCAGAAGGAATATGGTAATGAGTTCCCCGTTCAAATATCAAAGAGACCGGAAAGTCGATTCGAACAAAGCCAAACGTAATTTGATTTGTTACAGCGAGTGGCTTTTATCCGTGTTTTCAGCAGAATTGTGACTCAAATATACGGGCTGCTCCGTGTTGGTTTAGTCCGTCTTTAACTAGATAATGGACCCAACAACCGACTGATAACACTTTAGAGAGGATCCGAAGTGACCACATCCTGTTTCGGTCCCTCGCTAGCTTTCCAGAGTCCACAAACACTTAATGTTTGACCTTTAGTGGTACTCAATATCGTTTTCAGCGCCGGTCACTTTTATCACTTTCTACCCGATCAGATTATCGGCCAACATCAATACATTTCGTAAATGGGAAGTATATTTCAAACCAGAAATGAGTTCGTGATAACGTGATAGTAGACTAGATGAGCACACACATTGATGAATGGCCATGTTACACTAGATTCAGTTGTAACTGATTGAGAATATATCGTAATTTTCATGAGAAGGGAAACTAAAGTTACATAATTATATTTTTTTAGCCGTCAGAGAAAGAGGGGTGGGAAAAACTGGGAACAAAATCAGGGACTTACTTCAATCGACTGCATAAAATATTGAATTATGATGAAAAGTGCGATATGCAAAATGGGATGCCTCAAATATAAGTAATTAGGTTGTTATAGATAATCAAAGTTCCGCGCGCCAGCAAATCATTTCAAACAAGCTTAGGAGCCCGTCATTCCTCGCGACTGCGGGCAAATAAACACAAAGTACAAGTTATTCTGTCATTTGGAAACAGAGTATGGGAGTATCGGTTGGGTAATCAGGTGTAGTTGCAGATGCAGTAAAATATCTAGATTCGGAATGGAAAATAAAACGTTATTCTATGAATATTGCATTGTACCGATGTGCAAGAGCGCCACAGTTGAAACACCGGACGAAATATTTATAATGTTGCCAGAAGATCGCGGTCGTCGCTTAAGATGGCTGAGAGCTTTTAGGAGAGAAAAACGAGACATATCGCTGAGCAGCTATGGTCTCTATGTGTGTTTCCCTTGTTTCTGTGAATAAAAAGAAAAAAAATTGAAGACAAGCATTTATTCGAATGCACTGAAGAGGAAAAACATTCCTCTAGATGTATGACGTGGGTTATTCTGTGAGTGAGAGATTCAGAAGCTTGTCGAACAGGAATACTTATCTTTTGGTGTTCAAACCGAAAACATTGCTTGACAAGCCTTTAAATCCGGTACTCACAGAATAACCTACGTCACAAATCTAAAGAAATAAGTTTTTTCTTTTTAGAACATTCGATTGAAAGATTGGTTTCAAAAAGTATTATAAGCATTTCTATTGAATTATTTTTAGTCAAGAAATCCGCAATCTTCAATCATCTAATTTTTACCAAACGTCATATTTTCTGACTCTGAAAATCCTTTTATACCATTTAGGGATGGAAAAATAACAATAATATACTCTATTCAAATTGCCGAAATATTATTACATTTGTAGTTCTCTTCATATATACAATTCAAAGAGCAAAGTTCAGCATTACAACTAACGTTGCGTTGCTGTTCTTCCACTCAACCCAGGAAAGGGAGATTTTTTTTTTATATGTTCTGGTTCCCACGAAAAGGGATATCCTGTAATGTTCAGAGAACATCGTGGGAACCAAGGGAAAGAAGGTAGGAGTTGGTGTTCTTCTTAAATTTCTGGAGGTTGTATGCCTCGGGGAACACCTCCCTAGGCAATGAGTTCCAAAGCCTCGCAGTTCGTTGGATGAATGAGTCTTTGGAAAGTGATGTTCTGCAGGTCTCCAAAGTGACCACGAAGGGGTGTGAAGACGGGTTAATCTCGAAGAGACTGCCAAAGGAGGAACGATTGTTGATATTTCAGAAGAGCATCGCCCATGAAAATATCTATAAAGTAGAGACAAATCGCCAACTTTTCTACGGTGTTCCAGACAAGTGAGCGAGTTTGTAAGCGAGGCATCACCGACGAGACGAATTGCCCTTTTTTGGACAGAATCCAATAGCTTCAGGATATGTTTAGGTGCCGCACTCCAAATATGGGAACAGTATTCCAGGACAGGTCGGATCTGTGCCTTATAGATCATAAGCAGCTGACTGGAGGTGAAATAGCTCTTGGCACGAAACAAAACCAAGATTTTGGGATGCACTTTTGGCAATGGACCTCACGTGATTTTCCCAGGAAAGGTTATTGCTGATAGTAATACCAAGCATCGATATGGATGACTTCAGTGGTATGGTTACTCCTGACAAAGTTATGTTAGGCACAGTGAGATCGGCTTTTCTAGAGAAAAGACATGCTTGTGTTTTGTTTGCATTGAATTCTACCAAGTTATTGGATCCCCATTCGAGAATTGTTGCTAAGTCCATATTTATATTGTTAACATTTCTTCCTCGTTCATTTCTGGTTTCACGGGCTGATGTAGGGGCCCTGGAAGAGAAAGCGGTATGGAGGGTACTATCATCGGCAAAGCTGTGTACGGGACATGAAGTTGCTTTCAACAGGTCGTTGATGTGAAGTTTCACATTGAGAAAATGAAAAACACAGTTACAGAAAATTTAATATTTTCCCTCCTTGAACATTCTTTTTCATGACTACTGGTTGAGAAAAAATTCTTGTATTTTTTGCGGAAATTAGCACAAATAGTTTCACTATGTTATATGTGTATGATCTAGTGAAGATTACAATTCTATAGGAGGGAGAGGTGAGATTTCCTTTGGAACTGATATTGACATCGTGAACATCAGTACGAAATAAAAAAATTCTATAAAGGCATTTAGACATACAGGTATCCATTATTTTATGGTATAAAATAACACAGTGAAATATTTGTCTGTTTTTCATGTTTAGCCACTTTGCTTATTTTAATTTAAGCAATAATAGCAAATTGTTTGGATTATTTGTTTTGTATAGTTTGTGATACAATGCAGTATCGCAGAAATTGAAAGTCGATAATAAATGAGTCGCAAAACATAACTTTCAATTCTGTATTTAGAATATTTCAGCTGTTTCAACCTAATGTTAGTTTTTCCAATACAAGAAGAAATGTGACTCTCGTAACTTAAATCAATAACGATTGTTGGACCTGAAACTTTGGCCACTTTTAACAATGGATAATTTACATTGTTGATTTCCACATGTACCAAATGGGATAACTTCAATCTGTCAATTTGTCTTCCAAAAAACATTGCAAAACATTTCGTTGGATTCAAATATAGTAAGTATTCTGATGATATACTATAGATAATTTCAAGGTCATTGATGATTAGTTTACAACTTTGCTGGAGCTCATTTGGATCGAAAGTGAACATTGATTAGGTATCGTCAGCATACATCTGAACACTGGGTTTCTATATGTAAGATGGAAATGAGGATGTGTATATGATGAACAGTATGAGTCCTTATAAAGATCCCTGCAGAACCCCACTGTTATTCTATAATGATTCAGATATATCATTATAAACTTCTCTTCGTTGTCTGTTCTTCAAGTGACTTTCCAATAACTTTATCGCTTTTTGGTCAAACCCAATGAATTTCGTAATTTGCAGTAGAGTGTGATGTTGTCTAGTATCGAAGGCCTTTGAATAGTCTAATAACACCAAAATTGTACAAAGAGCTTCATCTGTTGAAGTTATAATATTGTCTTCAAGTTAAGTAGAGAAGCCTCACATGTCCAGCCATAAAACCTGATTACTGCTCGAGTAAAATGTTATTGAAATTGAGGCGAAATACTATTCGTTTTTCCATGGTATGCTCAATAATTTTTGACATGACTGGTAGGATATAGGTCGGAATTCATTCAAATTTTTCAGGGAAGCAACCTTGGGAAGTGGAATTATATTAGCTATTTTCCACTGAATGGGAAAAACTGAATTGATTATAGAAAAATTCACCAAGTGAGCGATGAACTTTCATACAAATGGACAACACATTTCCAGAAAATTGATATGTGAACCATCCGAGCTCACCGAGCGGGATCTGATACTATAGAGGTATTTGCTTATTTTGTTTTCCGTTACTTCTTTGAATGTCAATGTGGTAGTTATTGTTTCTTTGATACCATCATAGTAGTTTGGTAAAGCACTATATGTTTTCTGGGATTTACAGTTTACAAAATATGAGTTGAAAGTATTGATATCAGCTGTATATGAAAGAATTGCTGTAATTATTTCTCTATTGTGTATGTTTAATTCTTTGAAGTGTTCCCAAGGAGACTGTGATGCATTCAAATTTTGTAAATGAGCCTTTTTTTTTCTCCCAATAAAGCTATTTGTAAAAGTGTTCAAATCTCTATATTCCTGTAAATGTTGTGGGATTTTTGTATTTTACATTTATGTAGAGCATTATTTTCAAGTTTGATCATATCCTTTATATCTTCGGTGATCCAGGGTTCATAAGATTGTTTAAATTTGCATGTTTTCTCTGGAGCATGTAGTTCTAGCACATTATGAATATGAGCATTAACAAAAAATACTTTATCGTCAAAGTTAGCTATGTCTTATATATATATATATATATATATATATATATATATATATATATATATATATATATATATATATATATATATATATTCTTCCATGGAATTGATCTCACATGACCATAAAGTAGTTCTACATCAATATTTTCAATGTTTCTATAAGTTGTTGATATCTTTACATTTATTGGTAATTCGAATAACAGATGGGCAAAAACGAGTTCATGTCACTTATATCGATCAATGAGAGAACACCGCTGTCTGAAATTTTTCTCTCTTCGGATAATACCATGAAATCTATCAAGGTAGCACTATTTCCAGTGATTCTGGTTGGACTGTTAATTATTTGTTTTGATCCGAATTTTTCTGAAATTATGTTGAAACTAGAAATTGTGAAATCGTGAATATCAAGCAAATCCATGTTGAAGTCCCGCACAAATTTCAATCCATCAAATAATGGTATTAGATCGATCAGCATCTTCTCAAAAATATTGAAATCGTTCCAATTAAATTTTGGTGGTTTATAAATACACCCAATACAGACTTTCAAAGAGTTTAGTTCATGACTCACCCAAGTATCTTAAATATCATCAATAATATTCAACATGGAGAATATGAGGGTATTTTTCATATAGAATCCAACTTCTTCTCCCCGAAAACCAACGCCTCCGCTTCTGTGACAAAAGTGTATCCTTCTAATGAAACATCTTCGCCTGAAATATTAGGTGTTAACCATGTCTCTGTTACCCCAATTGAATCATATTCTTGAAGAAAAAAATTATCAGAAAAAATGTTGAAATGAGCCAGTTGTGATCTGACATTAAAGTGACAAGCTTTTTCAAATTGCTAGTCATATTTATTCGCAATTTTTTAAAGCAAGAGAAATTATTGTTTTTAACAGTATGTTTTCTTTGTGTTTCCATTTATCTCAGAGTGCAAAATAGAGGTGTATATATGCTATCAATCCTCCAAGTATAATGAATAATAAAAGTTATTGAAATAATAACCTGCTTATATATACAAATATTTCATTTGTGAAACTTTACAATTAATTTAGAGGATTTTTATGAATCCTGAAAATACTGAAAAATATAAATTCAGAAGAATATGAATTCTGAGTAATATACATTCAATCAATTTGACAGAAAAACCAGATAGAATCACGTTCTCTTATAGTCATTTGGTCTGGAAATTTCTTTTTATTCCTACCCACTCTTCCTCTGTACGCACTGGAATTTTATTTTCAACAATTGTCAGAAACACTAAGACCCGCTGTGTCCATTCTCCATAACAGCTCTTACTTTATTGAATAATTCCAGACTGTCATGTGATATCCTCTCAGTAATTAGAATACGAGAGCCTTTCAATTTACTTATGGCATGAAACAGCTGATCACGTATCCAGCGCTATGTGAATTCACCAACAACCGGCCCTCCTTTCTTTGCGTCGACTTTTTGTCTCAATCGATAGCGCTGGTTAATGTTATATTTTTCAATTTTGATATCCATGGTATTCGAGAACACTTTCACGACATCTTCGTAGATATTAGTTCTTTTCTCATCTATAGCGTGTATCACAGGTGTAATGTATTATTTCCTACTTATCAGAGACTTGGCAACGCTGCAATAGGCTGTCTATTCCTGGTAACCCGATAGAGCACATGTCTCCCGATTCAAAATAAAAGTTATTACAATTGGTGTACCAATAAATAATCTTGGTGAAGAATTATTAGATCTTTGATTTCAACAATATTCTCAAGAACATTACAAGAAGCATATTTAGATTTTTATTAAAAAACAAACTGTTAAGCTTACTTCCATTGGCATCTACTTCTTCCGCACCGTACTTATCTGATTTTTCATTTCTTGTAGAGATGACAGCATATTTTCTTCAAACCTGCAAACTTTTTCACTCATGACTCTGTCAGAATTCGAGAGTCTGTGTTATTTGTGACTTCTATGTATACTTTTTTTTTCTCTTTGAGGTGTTTTTCAAACTATTTAGCTAGCTCATCCATAGGAGCATTTGATCCTTTCAAAATTTCTGCCATGTTTATCGAAGAATTTCATAGCTGTTGTACTGTCACTTGAAAATGAAGTTTACAAACGTTGAGAGTTATTATTTTCTTCAGTTATTTGAGTGTACTTGTGCCATCTACCTATGATCCATATTTCACAAAACTCTTTCGTCATCTGAAATTGATAAATTTTTACAACACATTCATAATCCTTGACCGCAAAAATATCCACACACCAATTTTGAATAGAATCGGACCTTTATCATAAAACTCTTCCGCCATCTTGAATTCATGAATTTTTACAACAAATTTATAATCGTCGACCCCAAAAATCTCCACACACCAATTTTGAATACAATCGGACCCTGATCACAAAATTCGTTCGCCATCTTAAATTCGTGAATTTTCACAGAAAATTCATATTCTCCGAACCTAAAAACCCCCACATACCAATTTTGAATCGGAACATAACATAATTCGTCCGCATTCCAGGAACCGTCATTTTGTTTTTTACTCTAAAAAAAATTCATAATGCGTTGTCCTGCCAAATTTCACGTTGATCGGACGAATAGAAGTGGATCAAATTTCCCTTTCAAATTTTGAACAGGAATGACATACGAAAGAAGCAAGTTAAATGAAAGCTTGTAACACAAATAGACTCGAATGAGATTTTATATATCACAATTGAAGCATTTACTTTGCTGAAAATTTTGTTGAATGGAAAAGGTATATTTACGCCTTAAGCCTAGATCAAGATTTGTATATGAAAATATGGGTTTTTGATCTTTCCAAATTTCGAAGAAATAAGCAATATAATAATATTGTTTGTCTTCCGTTAAACATCTAGTGTATGAAGATATTGAACCGCTAAATAAACTGTTTCTTTCAATAATCACCTATTAATGTGTCGATTTTCGAAAGCGACCTGGTAGGTATTACCATTTCATTCTTTAAAACATAAACAATACATAATGCCTTCACGCATCGAACTTCTCCAAGTATAAAACATTCCGCATTTTTAAAACGTGGCAACCATAAACATATCTACATTTGGTAGATTGTCTCTTGAAGAACCCTTCGTCAGTATTTTTTTATTATCACTTCGCCCACAACCCAGTTCTTTCAGAACACAATCCTTCCTCAATCAAATTGAACAGATGACTGCATGTGTCGATTCGAGGCACCAACGTATGCATGAGGTATGACGTCACAGCCAATGCCAGCGCGTTTTCACCACTGATAACATTTGAATATTAGAGTACATTTAATCCTTCATATGTATGACGTGGAATGGAAAAATATAATTTTTTGTTGAATATACGTTTCATCACAGTGTCCTCTTTTGGTTTCCGATATTTTTCTCCCATTATAATTTCAAGGCAAGTTCCGAAGGAGGTTCTACAAAAAAGTAAAAATGCTCGTGGAAGGCTGTGACAGGCGATAGTCGATAGGGATCTGAAGAGGCCCGATAAAGTAGCAAACCCACAGCGGTAGTAACATTAGCAATTCCATACTGGTGAACTACATGGACCAGAAATGATACTGAGCAGACACGAAAAGAGCAGAGATATTCTTTCATAGACCATTAACAACGCGAGGGTCAATCTGTGAGTAATAAAAAATCTTCATCCACATCAGATATTAAATGCTTCCCCATACCA
The DNA here is from genome assembly GCA_018342105.1 of Gonioctena quinquepunctata. NCBI lineage: Eukaryota > Metazoa > Arthropoda > Insecta > Coleoptera > Chrysomelidae > Gonioctena > Gonioctena quinquepunctata. Next base: position 322,055 of record JAFIRS010000179.1, read on the forward strand.
GAAATAATATGGAACCCCATTCACAGGCATATATGACTGCCACCGAACGCTCCATGAGATATTCAACAGAGAGGGATCAGGGATAAAACGTCGGAGGAGGGATATCACAATACGATTTTCGAAGAGAGCATTCGACACACAAGCTATTTTGTGCAAATAGAAACAGCGAAATTACCAGGAGAATAACGGTGAATTTCAGTCGGTCTGATATCAGAGTTTTTTCCATTCTACTGGATAAAGCATAATGAAATGCCAAATGGTAGAAATTAAAATCATCCAACATCTACTGATAGTGATACAGTTTTTACGGCAGGTAATAAAAAACGGTATAGAAGTTCCATCGAAAACTCCTCAGGTCGACTCTCTGGAACATTCTATATGACAACGTACTTTACTAATTTCTACATTGACAACTTGGGATTAATAGTGGAAGCGAATAATGAACTGTATTTTTTTTGAGCTCTGACAATTCCCAACTGTGATTATTTTCGATTGTGACAATGACCAACTGTTATATTCCTCAATAAATCTCCTGAACCAGAATTATTCAATGTTAAAATCACAGAGCCGATGAAACATAAACTTTTTCAGTATTTTCTGTCCCATATTCAACAAAACTTATACACTTTGTCAACACTTCTTGAATATCCCATACAAATATCTCATTTTTGAATTATTCGTTTGTTTCAATCTTTCACTCAGACTCCTGAATACACATACATAATTTGAATTTTATTTCAATAATGCATATGTATTCTCCTAACATACGAACAGTATGGCAGGACCGAAATAGTATCAATATAATCAAGCTAGAACGTCTCTCTATGCTTCAGCTTTTGTAGAACTAGTATGCAACTAGAAGGTTGTAGACGATATGGTTACTTGATTACTCATTACTCATTTCGGACGTTCATCGTCTCAATGGATTCATAAGGTTTTCGCGACGTTTCGAAGGCTTGTATTTGCGATCGTCTTCAGGTGAATACTGAGAAGTTTAGGTGCTACTTACCAATTTATATGGCTGACGGTGCAATGGTGCGTGTAATTCCGCCATGTGCAGAGGTGCGTGTTATTTCGCGTAGTGTGGTAGTGCAAGAAGTTTCAGGCCTCTACAGTCCGCCAGAAAGAGAAATTACTGGTTTCCATACGTTCTTGATTTCAACGCTTGGCTTGGCGTTATTGGCTTCGATGTAGGCGGCCTCTCTGAACTTCCGTTCGAACCAATCCTCCTCTCTATGTAGGACACTTGCGTAGTCCCATAGAATTCGATGGTGCGTTAGGCGTGGTCAACAATTCTCGATTTTGACGATTCTCCCTTTCTTGTGCACATCCAATTTTACCGATAACGGCCTCTTTGTCTCTTCAATGTAGGAATCTCCGCATCCACATGGAACTCCATAAATGAAATGTTCACTGATTTCATTTTTGTTGTCAGGTATAGTCTTGCTGGGGAAACTCCTTGAAGAACTGCCGGATTGGAAACAGCTCCTGATGTTGAACTTGTTTCCGATTCTTCTGATCTTCTTGGAGACACCTCTGATCTACGGGAGATAGATCAGTGTGCTTTGTTGTTGCTCTTCAGATGTCTTCGTTCTCTGGGGTTGTCTCAATACTTCTCCTGAGAGATTCTTGGGGTATCCATTCCGGTGGAGGTCCTCTCTGATAAGGTTTAACTCGACATCTAGTGACTCCTCGTCGTTGCATATGTGCATCGCTCTCTCTACCAATGTTCTCACGATCCCTCTCTTTGTCGAACTCGGATGGTTGGAGCTTCAATTGAGATGATGAATCGTATGTGTCTTCTTTCTGTAGAGAGAGGTGCGGATTTTATTGCTTATTCTCTTAACTTTTACATCGAAGGAGGGTAAGGCGCTGTTGGTTTCCATTTCTATCGTGAATTTGATCGAATCAGTGATTCTGGTAATTCTTGAGAATGAATCCTGGAGATGTTATCTCTATGATTCCTCATAATGAAAGTGTAATCCACGTATCTCAACCACAGCTTTGGTTTGTATTCTGCCTCCCACCTTAAATTTGATAAGAATTAATATATTGCCGTTAACTCTTCGGTAACCAAGGCTTGGATAGCTACTGGGAGCATCGTCAGGTTTTTTGACTCATAGTCTGCTGCAGGTTACCACTGGATATTCAATTCAGTGGTGCTGAAAGACTTCCCAATCCAATGTGTCACGCGACCCGTACCGACATATTCTTGGCCGACCCAAACAGAGCCTCTGTGAGATTTAGCGACCTCTCAGAGTATATTCTGACCTACTCACATAGGCAGGGCTCTGCGAAAGTGAACCTCCTTTTTCCCAGTCATTCGTAGGGACAAATATGGAATACAAAATAGAATCACGGAAATACACCGCTGATCAATAAAAGACCGGACCATGTCATCCTCTTATCAGTAGCAGGACCTTCTCTCACAAAAAAAAAGTGAGAAGAACGAAAAAAAGCCTGATCTTCTGTTCCTCCACAAGAAAGCGAGGATTTTTCAAGAAAAAAAACCACCTATTTGGAACATCTCATTTGGATCAATCAGGAGGAAGGGACGATTCGCAGCAAAACGTGGAAGCTGCGCCATAGAGCATAAAGACCAGAGTATGGTACAGGAGACACCACCCGAAACTTCAAAGTTGAAAGGGTAATAGACGAAATATATATATATATATATATATATATATATATATATATATATATATATATATATATATATATATATATATATATATATATATATATATATATATATATATATATATATATACAGTGTGACCCATTTAAAATGGAACCACCCCTGTAAAATACGCAATCTCAGTTTTTTTTTTTAATATTGAGCATCAGAAAATGTATCTTGACACATAACTTTAGTTTCATTTCCAAGGCACTCTATGGTTTTTTTTCTTTTGACGAAGAAGAAGAAAACCGTAGAGTGCCTTGGAAATGAAACTAAAATTATGAAAATTTGTGTCAAGATACAGTTTTTGATTTTTAATATTCAAAAAAATTTATTTTGAGAATGATTGGAAAATGCGTATTCTACAGGGGTGCTTCCATCTCAAATGGGTCACACATATATATATATATATATATATATATATATATCTATATACATATACATATATATATATATATCCAGAGATGTCCTGATTGAATCAGGAAATCTCACTGTGAACCAACCACAAATTATAGGGGTTTAGTGAAGTCGGTCAAATATCCATAAGAAAACAACTACTTTCCTGGATGCAAAATACGGCCAAGCAACTGGAATAATATAACGGACCTATTTGTGAATGGATATTAAGCAATTACCAAAACATATTTCTCTTCATTTGTCGGGAATGAACTGCTGACAATTGGGATACCGTCGAATTTCTGATCATCAACATGAATTCTTTAGGAATGAATAGTTCAATAGCAACAAATCTGATTAAAACACATTATATGTTAGGATCAAGATGAAAATGGCCAAGTTGATGTCACTCACAAAGACATTTTGATGGCCTTTGTTAAAATAGAGATGAATCAGTGAAATTGTGATTATAACACTTACTTTTTCCTTTTGAAAGCAGCTATCCATTTCTTTCTTTGCTCCAATTTCAAGGCTAATTTTCGAAAAGTGTAAAATTCACAAAAACTATGTTTTAAATTATTTCATGCAGTTTACAACATATTACAAGTATTGTGACCCATTTCCTTCTTGAGCTCTTAAAACACGTTCAGCACTAATGTATCTTTTCCGATATTCTTAGTTGAATCATTGTGTATCTAAAAATAAACACTGACAAAATTTTGTTATCGGCGATGTATATCGCTTACACACACACTTCATGTACATTTCCTATGAGGAGTTATAAGCTCTGTCTTTCTATAATTCCCTCCTAGATTGGAGGATGAAGTTTTTGTGTGACGTTTTTATATAAACTACCTAAAATCTAAGATTGGAGTTACAACTAATTTTTATATGAAAATTCAATGAGAAAAAATAAGTGATAGCAAATAGGACTCAACAATGGAACATGGTTGGGAAATCGTTGTAACATTTATGACAAATTGGAATACCGCAAACGGAACGTTTGGTTATAACCTGCGAAGCTTTCACTACTTCACCGCCGACTTCCTTTCATTCTCTTTCATATTTCTTAAAGCATTCTGCACACTGTTCACGCACTCTCTTTCCTTTCTTTCGATTTTTTATCAAGTATTGATTTGGTTCTGGAGGTGTATTATGTCTTTTTGATGGTGCAGCTTCAGGTTGGTCTTCAGCATGATCCCTTCCAAGCATTGTAGTGATTACTTTCTCTCTGATCTCCGTGATGGTTATCTTCGTTTTTGTTTGGTATTCATTATATAAAAAATGTGCATCCACTGAATTTGTCCTCCAAATTACTTCGAATGACAGTTTACTGTACCATTTTGGACAACGCTGCAAAACAGATCCATATGTTGCCATCTGATCGCTTAGATCGATTGATGATTTGCCAAGGTTGTACTATGGTGCATTTTTTTCTGCTATTACTGGGGGTCGTTTCAAGTCCAGATGTTTTGGTCGAAGGCATTCTGAAATCTTGCTTATCAAGCCATTCGGTGACAATAATTCCATCGTTTGCTTGCACCCTTCTTCAATTTGGCATGTATAACATTCTTTGGCAGATACTGTCGATTTGCTTTGAGCGTACCCACTGAATGAGTATTTCTACGCCTCAAACGATAGGCTGGTGGTACACTAGCATAATAATTATCAGTATACATGGTTCTTCCATCGTCTAATAGACCCGTTGCATATGACAGGGTTTTTGAGGAACCTGAGGTATATGATCCTTCGATTTACCGCGATAAACCTTCATTTTCCAAGTATACCCTCAGTCAGTACAGAGTTTGTACACCTTGATACCATATTTGGCTGCTTTGTTCGGTGAATATTGTCGGAATATCAATTTTACGCGTCAAGGTACCAAATATCCATCCATGCAGATCTTTTCACCAGGGATATATGACTTCTGATAATTCTGAATGGATTTACCAATCAATACCCTCACTTCATAAAGTCTGTCATTGGGATCAGCAGTATAATTATCGGAAAAGTAGTTATATTTCAATATAAGTTTGAATCGGTTCCTAGGCAGAATTGTTCGAGCTGAGAGAATGCTGTGAAGTTCATGCGTCCGCCAATAGTCTTCTATTGCTGGTAATATCACTAGTCCCACCAAACCAACAAGAACCATAAATTTCTCAATTTCACCAGCCATTACTGGGTACCAAGGCGCTATCGACGACAGGAGTATCGTTGAAAAGTGAATAATGGGTCGCATTCGGGTTCGTTTGATCGGCAATGATCCTTGAAATAATATGTGTCAAAAACAAATCAAAATAATCTATTAGATTTGCCTGCGCAAGTATTCCCGCATAAATGTCCTTCATGCCCGAGTATGGAACAATATATTCGATTGTCGGTGGGTCATCCTGAGTAGGCATTTTCCATACTATATTTGTTAGCTTTTCAATCAACCATTCATATTCGACTGCATTGATAGACGTATTACCTGGAGTACTTGGGAGATTAGCATCGTTGGACTCCACAGACATAGGTATACGATTGCCACTTCCATTTGATGAGCCTTCAATGCTGAATTGCTCATCTATGGGTTCAAAGTTGGGGTCTTCAGTAAAATCATCATTATTGAAACCCATTTTTACTCCATTATAGAGTTCTTTGTCGAACACTAAATGTCCAACACAAATGATGACTATTCGCAGTCAGTTTTTCATAAGAACTTTCGATCTATTCACTGTGTAACAGAAAGATAATCAAGGAAAAACAATAGATTTGCAATTTTTATCTAGAAAAAACAATATCTATGCATAACTACATAGGTATTGTTTTTTCCTCGTTTCTCCTATATTTCCTTCGCGTTTCATTTCCGTTTCTCGCTAACCTGAAAAAAACAACACATAAATGTAGATAGGAGCGTGAATCTTCCAATACCTGGCCTAGGAAATGAAACACAACCTTAAACTTCCTACCAGGCCAGTGCATCGAAAAAATACACATGGCAAAAATGGAAAACAAGTGAAAAAAGATCTGAAATAATTGTGAAATCATCACTATTGAAACTCATGTTTACTCCACTATAGTGCTCTCTGTCAAACACCAATGTCCAGCACAAATTATGACTATGTTCCCAGTCAGTTTTTTATAAAATCTCTCGATCTATTCACTCTGTAACAGAAAATTAATATAGGAAAAACAATGAATTTGCAATTTTCATTCAGTAAACTCAATATCTATGCATAACTACATATGTATTGTTTTTTACCCGTTTCTCCTATATTCCCTTTGCGTTTTCTTCTTCTTTTTCGCTAGCCTGAAAAAAAACTCATAAATGTAGATAAGATGCGTGTATTTTTTCATACCTGGCCTTGGAAATGGAACACAACCTGAAACTTTCTGCCAGGCCAGTGTATCGAAAAAATACACATGTAAAAAAATGGAAAACAAGTGAAAAAAGATCTGTGGCATCACTCTAAAAATGACCCAAACACTTGAAAGGATAGAAAAAATAAATATTAAAACGGCTTGGCGCTGAACGTGTTGAAAACAGTTCAAATATGAGACAGCGAATTCAACCTGGAAATATCAAAATATATTTTACAGTCCCGATATGTTTCACATCTCTGTCACAACGTGCATTGTGAGCAATTTGACTGTCCCAACCTAGCACTTCGCACATAATCAATATTTCAGGAAACATTTGATTCCTACATATAGTGTCTTCCAGAAATCGGATTCGGGACCACTGTTGGTTTTGATATTTATAATTGATTAAGATGAAATTCTGAAAAGTGAAAGGCCATGATCTGCTGATGTCTCGAAATTATACTCGACAATAGATGATATGCATGACTTTATCAATATTCAGTTGCAGTTTCATGTTCTCCAGGCGTCGTGTGGAAGCAATAAACAAAAACAACTCAATTCAAAGAAATGTAAGGTCATAATTTCACGAGGGAAACAATGCGTATGACTTTCCATATTCTGTTCAGGGTTCTGACTTGGAACGCGTCAATTTCATCACTGACTCAGGTGTTTTATTCGGCCACAAATTGACCTTTGGTAAACATATCTCACAGGGAGTTTCAGGAGCCCAAAAATCGTATGCTTCGTAGGCAGGAATTGTTTGAACTCCAATAACCCTAAATCTATGGAATTGTTATACTTTACTTTTGTTTGCTCCAAACTGGAGTATGCACGTATTGTGTGAAATCTCTTCTATGAGTCCCATACAATAATTATAGAAATAGTTCAGAGAGAATTCCCGAAATTTCACATTTTCCAAAAACTGAGATACTCATCTTTATTTTATGACTTCAGAGCAACGGAGGAATTGTCCATCTCTCATATTTCTAGATGAAAACTATTGAACCTGATTGTCCTTCACTCATCGAGATCATCTTCTTCAGCATTCCATATTTTCTGTGTTGTCAGAATACCTATAGCAGGAACGAATATTTTACTCCAATCACCAATATATGTCATGCATATGTCATGTGTTGAAATTTCAATGGCATATGTTCCTATTCTGATATATTTTTCACTACAAAAGCTCAACTAATTTTGATAGCAAATGCATATAGTCTAGGATCTGGCAGCAGATTTCGGTAGATATCTGTTTGTTCAATGAAACTTGATTCAAATGAATGATTAATGACAGTGTTATACATTGCTGCCAGGTTGCCTACAAAAAATTAGTGGTGATTATCTATGATGAAATATATTGTAATCAAATTATGTTGAAAGATTGGAACTATATGTTTTCATGTAAATTGAAAGCTATTTGAGAAAAAAAGTCAAGAATGTTAAGAATTGGTTGCCAGCTCTCAGTCAGTCGCAACCTATAGATTTTCAGGTATGTAATTGTCAATTATTTACGCTCATCGTATTTTTCAAGAAAATTCAATACAAAAGAGAAGTTCAATTTTTCTGTTCATGGTGATATATGTTTGCCTGTGAAGAAATGGCCGCAAGTAGTGGTTGCCATGATTAGAACTAATCACTTTTACTTTCGCTCTTGATGAGTATGAGAGAAGGAATGCGCGCGCTGCTTCGTGTTGTAAACAAGAATACAATGTGGTTTAGCATAATGGGAATGTCAAAAATCGAAGCAAAGAAGGCCAAAATTCCATAAATTGTAGACAATAAGCATCGAAGTTAGGTCCTAATTTATTCTTGCTCTACCAGCATTCCATGCGTTTACTGGCTGTGACTATACAAAGTATAGTAAAGCCTTTAAAAATATTTTAAGAGAACAAAACCTTCCAAAAAAGTTTGTTGTCATCGATCAATGTGATTGAAGCTTTTGATGATGAAAAAAAATCAATGTTGTCCATGAATTTACCGCTCATATGTATGGCGCCAAAAATAGCGCCAATTGTCAGTTAGTTTAAAAAATATTCAGCAACAAGAACTAACGGAAAATAAAAAAAGGAAATAGCTTTGACTCTGAACTGATTCCACCTTGTTGGAAGTCGTTGGAGCAGAAAAGTTTGCGAATTATTTGTATCAATTCCATCGGGCTAAATGCAGATCCATGTTCTGTGGAACTGAACGCAGAGGTTTGCGGTTGGTCATTGATAGTACTTTGAAACCAACACTGTTCATTGGTGATCCGGAGCCAATGACAGTTGAACACATTTTATCCGTGTCAAAAAAAGTATCTTCCTAAAAAAAGGAGGCACGGCTGAAAATTCTGATATAGATGAAAGCTCCGATGATTCAGATGAGGTTAATACAAGTTCAGAAGGTGAAGAAGAAAAAGATGATTGGGAAGATTCAGTTCTTTGGATTCATGTAAGAAGAATATTAAAAAAAAATCATTATCTGCGAAAAAAAAAATATAAAAAATTACTAAAACCGTAATGAAAATTCAATGTTATTATCATGGAATACACATTCCTTCGCTCTGATTGGTCAATATTGGTTAATAGTTTTTTCAATCGTTGCAGCTGAGATACAATGAATTTTTATGACATTCCATATGGAAAATGAGTAATATCTAAAACAATAAAAAAATAACCGTCCATTAGCATTGAAAGAATGGATAAAAGGACTTCAATATCATCCAAACATTCAGTGGAAGATGTTTCAACAAACATTATTTCTTATTTATACGGGAAACATGTTCACTCGAAATTATTTGCTTTACAGAACAAAAACACGAAGCAGCGAGCACATTCGTTCCTTCCCGCTCACACTCAGCGGAAGTAATTAATTGTAATCATGGCAACCACTACTTGCATCCCTTTTCTTCACAGGCAACTATGTATCATCGTATAGGAGAAAATTGTAGATCAATTCGCCATTGAATTTTCTTAAATTAAACGATGAGCCTAAATACTAACACATCTGCTTACAACACCTGGCAACCTAGAGGTTGCGGCTAACTGAGAGCTGGCAACCATCCTTCTTTACATTCTTCACATAATGTTCTTTCAAATAACGTGTAAATAACTCAAAAAACATAAACATACAATTCATCAACATAAATTGATTAAAATTAGTTCAATTGAAAATATTCGCCCCTAATTTTTGATAGACAACCCGTAGCAATGTAGGGAAAAGTTGCTCATATTGGACCGAAATTAAAATAATTTTTTTTGTAGGCAGTGTAATTAGTGCAATCGCAACCAAATTTCATCCATGGTTTTGACTATTTTTTTTTATGATTTGAATGTGCAAAAAATCTTCAAAATCTTGAAAACTTACTTGCTCACGTAACTTGAAACCAGACAATGGAATCAGTCCAATATAGGCAACTAGTTTCTCAATTTGGACCGTATGATTCCTAAATTGGACCTTACAAGGAATAATCGCTTAACAAAAGGAATATGTTTATTATTTAAAGGTACAAAGCCAAGTACAAAAATAAAAAATATTCTAGAAACAATTATATATCTCATATCTTGTCACCAAAAAACAGAACGTGAAATGAAAATGTTAACGAACTGGAAAGTAAAACTCAATACCGAATGTAATACTGGCTTGTTGACGTTCTGTTTGGCCGTGTTTCTGTGGTATTGGTAGTTTCATCTTCACGTCACAATCATCAACTACAGAAACATCAGGTACAGCTGGAAAGAAAAATGCTGTGTTTAGTTCAGCAGACTTTCGCAAAGAAGAAACTTCAATTGCACCTTTCGAAGATTTCTCCTGCACAATTTGTCCAGCATAATAGACATCATTCTTTTTCTTGTCTTGTAAACACACGATGACGTAGTCAATGACTTCCAATTCATTACGATCGAAATCCTTGAAATCATCGGTTCCAATCAAATCATCTTCGAATCTTTCACCACCAGACGATAATCCACTTGCTTTAAATTCTCCAGATAAGTCATCGCTCTCCGACAAATTTATATTTTTCTGGGGTCTTTTCATTTTACTGTTATCTGAAAATTCTTTTCGTTCCAATTTCGCTGCTGCCTCTTCTTCTATTTTGTTGTTTTCTTCCTTTTTTTCCTTTTTTACACATTTCTTTACAATTTTGCCTCTGCCTTTTCTTGTGTTTTTTTTTTGCTGCTCGGAATTTTCTTTGTAAGGGGTACTTGTTAGAATTTCAGCATCTTGTTGTTTTCTTTGCCTCGAGGTACCATCGATTGCCTGCGGCGATGAGGAAACAATATTCAACGACTCTGCGGAACTTTCTGCAGGTGTAGGTAAAACATCACATGTTGGAGTTGGTGCAGCATTGCCCACAAATTTTTCTTTCAGCGCTTCTGAAGCAGCAAAATGGTGATCTTTGAATACATGCCGATTGACAGGCCAGATGCCAGAAGCTTTGAAGGCATTTTCAGCAACGCCGACGGTTGCTGCCATACCATAAGCTTCTGCAAGTAATGCAACTACGACGTATTGAGTTTTTTTTCTACATGTTGCCTTAGATATGTTTCTTGTGCCTGGACGTAGTAAATTCCGAGAGGCCGGAAAAAGGCAACATCAAGTGATTGCATACGGTGTGTTGTATGGCTAGGCAATTGTAACATAATAATGCCATTATCCCTTGCAAATAACAATGCTTCTAAATTTTGGCTGTGGGTGGAATGACCATCTAAGAGTAAAATAACTGGCTCTTTTTTTTGAACATACTACATTATTTTTGAAATGGCGAAGCCATCGTGCAAAGAGTTCACTTGTGATGTATCTCGAATCAGAAATAGCCACGTCGCTTCCTATTGGGGCTCCCTCCGTCAATTCTGGAGCTAACCTTTTCCGCTTGAAAATAAAAGTAGGCGGTATGAACGAGCCCGAAGCGCTTACACAACATACAATATTGGTATTTACTTCCCGCTCACCACTGCTTGCTGCTCCAATCTGATGTTTGCCTTTCAGGCCAACTATCTTTTGTGTTTTTTCCTGGACAGTAGTGAAGCCACTTTCGTCAACATTAAAAATTTTTGTGCCAGTGATTTTATGCTTATCTACTAGTTCTTCTAACATCTCAAAAAAATGCGTCCACCCTCTCTTCACTGAAACCTCTCATTCTGGCAAGAGATGTGGCTTCTGGCTGTCTCAGTGATAATTTGGAATTTTTTTTCATGAACTTATAGAACCATTTTTTTTCAGCTAATCCATTTTCAACATTGAAACAATGTGGAATTCCGTACAAATTTGCAATATCAAAGGCGAGTTTCCTTACATTTTTTATAGTAAGACCGAAAAATATTCCTTCAAATTGAAGTATATGTGCCACTAACTCTTTTCACATTTCTTCGGTAAATACAGGCCACCGGCCGGAACGTTCAGTGACTATGGGCCCTTCTCTTTGGTTCTTAAGATACTGTTTCAGCGTGGTTTGTGGTACACCATATCTTTGAGCAGCTTTGTTCACTCCAATATGTTCTTGGCGAACTGCATTGACTGCTAAAACCAAATCTTCTTTGGACCACTCACTGTATTTGCGTGACATACTAATATCTAAAAAAAGGCCTTTCTTGACATACGTACGGAAATAGTGAGGAAAAATTATTGAATTGCGATCGTCTCCCAAATTGGCCCGGTCCAACATCGGCTTCCACTAATGGTCCAATTTAGGAAACAACGCCATTTTGTAGGGAAAAGCTTTTTGTGAGAAAACCGGTAGAGATAACTATGCCAAGCATGCATAAAAATGTTGTTAACAAGTTCATCTATATCGCAAAATAATTGAATTTATCCCTACCTTCGTCACTTTCTAATAATTGCTTATTTGAAATGTGCGAACTCTTACTACATGGGTTGTAAAACTCAACTATCCTCTTTGACAGAACACTTGAGGATGACTGACCACGTGGAACCTGTTTATCATGGATGTTTAGAGTAGTACCACAATTTCACACCAGAATAGCAGCACTGATGCAGGTTTATATACGTTAAACATTGCTGGTCCATTCTGGGTGTCGGTCCAACATAGGCAACTTTCCCCTATTATATTGTTATTGATCAATCCCTTGAATTGAGTTGTATTGAGAAAACAGATACCCGCAGGATTCTGCTGCCGGATCCTAGACTAATACTAAGACTGAATATTCGGAAAAAAATCGTTCTTTTTAAACTGTTTTTGTTGCTGGTTACTTCCTGAAAATTTTTTATTTATTTTTTCAATTATGTATTCTCTTCACATTGTCCTGTAGATAGGAAACTGTTGGGCAATAAAGCTATCATCATCATCAACAATATTATGATAATTTTGATTTTTCAATCACTTACAACATATGGATTCAAAGAATAACAGTTTTGTATTTTATACACTCGAGTATCTCAGTCGTACCTGGAAAACATTGTACGAAAAGTTCCAACATTCATTACCTTCAGGCTAATGGATGACAAGACTCCTATTCTCCTTTGGAATCACATAGTTTAAATTGTTTGGGAGTATTTCCCTACTAACCACTTCCAAGTGAGACAGAGCTCTTGAGGATTCAGGTACATTTGAATAACATGCAGGTCGAGAGGACTCGTTAATTCGGGAGAGTCATGGAATATGTGCGCTAGTTATTTTTTGGAGCAGAAGTGAGCTCTGGATGCAAAATAGAAGCCGCACTGAAATTCAGACGCAGTTCATTGAAAGAGATATGACATAAACCATTATTCGACCTCAATGATGAAATCATTGGGGCGAGATTTCTCCACTGGGGTGATTGAGATTTTCTGGTACAATTTTTTTTGTCGTATCATGTTTCATGGGCGACATGGTATTTGTTAATAAAAACCCGTTCAGGCATTAGCCATTTTCAGTGGAGCTCAACTATGATTATCTATGCATTCCTCAGAATCAACCTACTTTTCACTATCATCAATGAATTTGTTTTTGTGTTGTTTTCGTGTATTTTGTTTATTGACAAGCTTTCGTTTTATTTATTTCTTCTTACATTAACGTTCTTCAGCCTTTTTTTTCTTCTCGTAGATTTCCTCTGGTTTCTTTCTTGCTTTATTTCCATAATAGTTTTCCCACTAGGATGACAACATTTTTTAGTTCTCCTTTTCTTGGTATTTTGTTTGGGTTCGGGCCAAAATAGAACTGGTTTGAAGGACTATCACTTGTTATTTTGGAGCTGCAGCTATCACAAGTTCTGGGCCCTTGAAATCATTATTTGTTGAAGTTGGTGTTTTGTCAGGAGTCTCATCTCAGTAGAAGTCTTGCAAGTCATTTGATTCTGATATCCATTTTCAGTTGATGGTGATATATTTTCTGAAGTTGAAGCAAAACTAGGGAAGATATAGTGCATACTGAATTTATTTGGTGCTCGTTACTCTGATATGGAAGTGGTTTGACACTTTTTATATGTTGCTGATTTCGGTTAACATTTATTGATAGTGTAGAATTATCTCCATCTTCACTAGTTTGTGTTATTTCTCGAGCATTTTCCAAAGTATTACGAGGATCTTCATCATTCATTGAAGCTTATTTTGTTTCTTGTGCATATTCAAAAGTATAACGTGTATCTTCAGGTCCAGTAAAAAAGTCCATTTCCATTTGTTTCTCTGAGGAAACGGTTTCCTTATGGAACTCAAATGATAATTCATCTACCGGATTCCCTGACCAATCATACCTTTTTCGAAAAGGGCGATCTTATATAATTGGATGAATCTTTCCATAACTAAAATTCTTTAATCATTTTCTGTTTTTCGAGGTAACATATTTTAGTAATATTATCATCGATCTGGATTGAAGGGGTACAACCCGCTTCCACAGAATCCATTTTTTAAAATTGAGGGTATCAGTTTTTCTTAAACGACTTTTGTGAGTAACGGACAAACATGTATTTTCTCCAATGTTTAAAATTCGATATTAACAATTTGCCACTCATGTATAGCATTTTTCCAGGCCCTTTCAATGAACGACACACAGAAACATCCATTGGCTGAAGTAAATGAGTTGCATTGATATAGAGTGCAATCAGAATAATTCGGTTTCCCAAACAAAACTTACTTATATATAACGTAATCAGGCTAACTCCTCATTGAAAATGTTGCGAATATAGTCGTAGATCGTCAGCGATATATTTTCGGACTGACCTACACCCTTATGTTCTGGAACACTCTGACAGATTTCTCTTGGTATCCTCCCGTATTTGAATACCACCATAGGATACACAACATCCCCAGCAGCTTTTCCTCCGATCATTAATGTGAGACATTGGGCAGTGTGAATAAAAAATAAGTTTTCACTTGAAGTATTAAGTTTTGGCATCAGCATAAACTTTCAGTTTCAGTTATAAGTACTAGCATTTGCTGAAAACAATATGAATAATATTTAGCTTATTCTTATAAGTTTATGCTTTAAAATATCAGTTCAAGGTAGAAGCAGTGAACAAGTTTTCGTACCCTGCACCGGAGGTGTCACGCGCAGTCTTGTTGATTCCTGAGTTATGCAATTAATTTCATTGCATTCCCACTAATAGGCTCGAATGGAGTGTAGGCGATCAAGATTTTGATGAAAACTTCTCAACAAAGAATTAAATCGGCAAAAAAATCAACTGAAAAGCAAGAAATAAATTGAACCTTCCCAGTCTTAATGATAATTGAGCTCCTGAACTGATGTGAGTAACTTATTTTGAGACGGTGCCCAACAAACAATTATCGAAGATCATTATATTAGTTTGAAGAAGTAATCAAAACGCCGCTGTGCATCTCGCTGCCATCATTTTACGCTTCACCTAATTCAATTGCTAGTTTGTTTGGCGCCGACTCAGAATCAGTTACTCGCATTAGTTTAGGAGCTCAATTATCATCGAGACTAAGAAGGTTTATTTTATTTTTTGCTCTTCAGTTGATTTTTGTCGGTTTAATTTTTTGTTAAAAAGTTTTTATTTTCAAATTTTTTGTGGCCGAAATCTACTAATTACTACCTACTTAATTTATGATTACTCCCAAAATACTCACTTACCTAGCTTACTTGTACTATCAACTGTTGAATTACATGATTATCTACCTCAACTATTTATTGTTATATGATATAAATTATTTTTGGAAGTTCTAGTTAGTTGATTCCATCACTTTGTAAATAATTTCATCCTTTCATAGAATGTTATTATTGTGACGGATGTGGGAGGATCTGTCAATGTCAACTACATATGTGTGCCAATGTTCACAAGTGAAGAATCAATCATCCCCTATTTTTCCACCCTTGGTGATGAATCATTTCATTCTATCTAATGAAGAAAGAATCATCCAAATCGGAGAATCCACTACAAAGTTATGCCTGATAGAATCGGTTAACGGACCAAAATTCAGAGGGTGAACGATCAATATCCTCCATTTTGCCACCTTTATGGATGGATTTTCTGTTCAAATTCGACTGGACCAACTCCAAAGTACACCATATCCAATGATATGAGAATCATCGGAATCGAACTGCTGTGTGAAAAGTTATGGGTGGTCATACATAAAAAAAAATATACGTGACGACTAGAGAACCTCCTACTTCTTGATTTCGCCGGTTGAACAAAAAAAAATAACAAAAAATTAAACCGAAAATACGGAACTGAAACGTTAAGAATGAAATAAACCTTCTAAGTCTCAATAACTAAGCTCCTAAACTGTTGTAAGTAACTAATTTTGAGTCAGCGCCAAACAAACAAGCAAATGAATTAGGTTCGGCGTAAAATGATGGCATCGAGTTGCGCGGTGACGTTCTGATAATTTTTTTGAAGTATTTCAATTATTTCGTTGATTTTTAGTTTGGCGCCGACTCAAAATTAGTTACTCACATTAGTTTAGGAGCTCAGTTATTGAGACTAAGAAGGTTTATTTAATTTTTTATTTTTCGGTTCATATTTTGTCGGTTTAATTTTTTGTTGAAAAGTTTTTATTTTTGATTTTTTTGAGGCTGAAATCTGATCACTACCTACTCGTTTTTTGATTACTTTCAAAATACTTACTTACCCACCTTACTTCAACTATTACCAGTTGAATAATATGATTATCTACTTTTACTATTTGTTGTAATATGAATTATTTTTGTTGTTACAAAAATAATGACAGTAGCGATCTGTCATTGTCAACTACATATGTGTGCCAATATTCAAAAGAGAAAAATCAATTATCTCCTGTTTTTCTACCCGTAAGGGTGAACAATTCCATCAGTCTCTCCAAGCTGTCTAGGAATTGGTCCTTCGTTACAGGAATCCTTGCTTTTGCAATATCTTCCACCCATGTAACTATAATTTCTTCTTGTTCTGTCGATGAATATGATCCCCTCTCCATTTGTTTTCTTCTTGGTGTTTGACTCTAACTTCATAGAGAAAAATAATTCCTGGTACAATAGTCCACGCCTATTGTGCAACTGGAACTCCTTTTTTGACATCTTCTATGTCCGCTTCTGAATAACGAAACATGTGCCTTTTTATACGTGGCATTGAGATGTGGGCGGAGTTTTTTTCTGGAACTGAAGAATGACACCCACTATTAATCTAGTAGTTGAGATATGTCCAACTTTTGTCAGAATGAAACACTCGTGACAATAACCTCAATTGTATATCTTTGAAGAATAACCAATAGTTAATGCTGATGTCAATTATTAGAACTCATTCATTTTTGTGGACCAATAATTGACACTATCAATTTCAAGAAAACTATGGAAAGAAGTAAAAAAATACTAACTTGGAAATAACACTCATATACTCATCATCGTGAATTGTGATGTCTCAAAAACAGAAGAAAAAAAAAGAAGTACTAACCTTCAGAGACAGCGTCTTTTTGAATAATTTGGGAATAAACGGTGTAATACGAGGCTTGCCTCGGCACATATTTCACGATGATGACGGATATTTCAAAATAACATTGCTGATCAGGGCTGCAGCTTTTACCAAATGATGATGGTGCAACACCCCTTACTTCTGAACCCCAGATTTTGAATTATATGATTCAAATTTAAGAAGATGAAATCACTTTGCCGATAGGCTGCTCAGATGGATACGGTTAGGCCGTGAGTAAGGTTCAATTAATGACTTTTCCTAGTTAATCAAATTTGGCCACTAAAAAAATTATACATTAATTAACTTGAATAGTTCAAGAGTTGGGCGCCAGACTTGCTGAAGACAAAAGTCAAAGGTAAATAAAATTAAATAAATGTTACCTAGCTTGTATGGGAAGGCAAATAAATATGCAATGAATCAACTTAACAAATGTATTCCAGATGGAATTGACTGTACAATAAAAAAAAAAGGTTGACAATTATACTATAAGAGTATTGATTTCTGTGAACAAAAATTGAGAAATTACATAAAAAAACAGTATCCTCGACTCTGATCAAAACCCGAACATTTACAACTATGATTCCTACAGTTGTTGGTGCCACGGATATACCTTCGGAGTTCTTGAGTGAGAGAGATGAAGGCTAGTTTCTTGAAGCTGGTCTTAGCGGTTCTAGGAGGAACTTGGTTTCAGCGGTTACGATGAAGATGGTCGTGGGTGGTTCTATAGTTGGTTTTAGACCCCCTTATCGGCGTGAATTTAGTTGATCTTCACGGACCAGTGCTGATATGGATGTGCTGTAAGACCTCCCAGGTTACTAGTCCTTCTGTCTCCGTAGATGGGTTCCCTCCGTGGTATATATCATGCGAAGAAGATGATAGGAATCAAAATATGTACAAAAAGGGGAGAACGAAGGATATCCTTTGAACCTCAAGTTTTATGTTTCAAATTTCAATCGAGAGTCAAAAGATAGATGCAAATGATAGCATACAATGAAAATCTCAGTCTATATAAAAGACTGGAAGGTTACAGTGGAAGAACAAAGATAATAAATAGCAATCCAATCTGCTATTCTGGATTTAAATTTATAAGTTAATTTTAATAATTAAAAAAAAATATTAAAAATGAACAAAATTCAAAACCAAACAAAACAAACCTCACCCAAAACGTTATGTTCAAATTCAGTTAAGTTTTGAAACAAGTAAGTTTTGATAAGGTGATTCTATGTACCAGAAGGGTAAAAAATTTAATGAGGAAAGGTATTCCAAAAGAAATATAAAAATTTCTTTGAAATTTTACCAGAGAAAAAATATAGTATTTTAAAGCAAAACACTATAAAATTGCCAGTGCAAAAATATACTATTTTAAAGCAAGTGCCTAAGGAAAATATAGCGTTATAACCAAAATACTCTAGTAAGCTACAAAAAATATAGGGTTTCTAAACCAAGATAATAGTCAGAATAAAAGTATACTCTTCAGCTAAGATAAGAAGAGAGGGACACACGTCTTTCAGTAAGCACGACTCTCTTAGATAAAGATAAAGTGAAATAATTCTTTTTATTGAAGAATTTCCAGAGATAAACCGAAGAGGGAGACCACACGTCTTTCAGTGGGCACAACTCTCTTAGAAAAAGATAATGTTGAATAATTCTTTTAATTGAAGAATTTTCAAAGATAACTGAAGAGGAAGACCTCACGTCTTTCAGTGGGCACAACTCTCTTAGATAAAGATAATTTTGAAATAGGGCGGCAATTCCCTTTTCAAATCGATAAACAGGTAATTCTCAAAAATTAGAATGAATCTCTCTGCTCTTGGCGATAAGGTAGTAACTGAAGTGAATTGACTCTGCAACGATCAAAAATCAAATAAGCTACACTGGGAATTGAATGGAGTAATAGATATGAGAAATTTATTAAACGGAAAAAAAACTTTAAGCTTGAGGCATATATTGAATCGAATCGAGTGTTCTGAGACCGTTAGGCCAGAGGTACAACTCTCTCCATAAGCAATTATTTCTCAAGAGAAAAGAAAATTACTCTCATAAACATATAGTTATGAAATAAAGAAAATTGCTTACCAGAGAGCCGTCCTATTAGTCACTCCAAACTGTCCCAGAACAATCAATCGGAATCCTCGGAACAATCCACTGGTCGTGAGGTAAGTGAGCTCTAGTCCATTCGAAATTACCAATTAACTGGTACCTGAAAATGCAAAAGCGTAGAACTGATTTCCAATGAAAAAAAAACAGTTCCCAATATTCGGAACAGATGTTACGTTAGCCACAATATGTACTAAGAATGCTTCGTCAAAATGGCCGAAGTATTGATATTTAACCTTCAAAAATGACCATGCGGTATATCCAAGAATTCTAATATTACAAGCATAAGGAAAAAGAAGAAAATGCTAATCAGCTACAACATTAATTGCAAGATGAAGAGAATAATATTACTCAACCAAACCCCAGCAGTGAAACTCATTTAACTTATAGATTTTACATACCAAAATCAATTCACTCAGTCCACCTGCCTATCTCGACGTTCAAATCAAGAAAGAGAACGATTATCCTCTCAGTTCGAACAAATCACCAATTCTACCTGGGTTTTTTTCACAAACTGTTCTTGGTTTTTCTCTATTGAAAAACACTTGGAAAAAACACAGCTTGACGACATGAATACAACTGTCACGATACCATTTTCACGAGACGACAACAAAGGCGCACTCTTCACGACCTGAGCAGTGACTACTGACCCGTTCCACCGTAAAGATAATCGGAAACGTTATGAGAAATTGGTTATGTATAAGGAAGTAACGAAAAATTCGTTACACACCACCACAACCCGGTGTAAAAATTTGGAAACCTAGAAGTTTACAAATTTTTATCCTTTCGCAACTGAGACCAGATATCAAAAGTAAGCTGGAAGTACTATAACAAAATTTGAAAACACTATAAATTCCCAGGCAAACAAAAAAATTAAATGGGCATGCTATCAAATGAGTTTAAAACCCAACCCTAACTTTCAACAGCCCTGTATACTGACAGGCGAAAGGTTGAAAAGTATACAAATCAAACAAAATATTTGTAAATTATAGCATTTACAAAGCTAAAGCTTCTACTCGTTGCACTACTGGCAAACTAAATGAGTGAAGGAAAAGATACATCTGAAAAAATTGAAATGAGTAAATAGTAGCATTTATCAAGCTAAAACTTCAATTCTCTGTTTTCACAAAAGACTAAATGAACGAAGGGAAAAAATGATTGCGATGAATGACAACATCCAGGCCCAGAAACTGTGTAACCGGAGTCCTCCCAAACAATCCAGCCAAAGTGTCCTCGTCGCTGCAAGGTATTAGGTGCTGCGCCGTTGAGGAACACTCATAACCACTCGTCCCCAGATTACTTGAAATAACCACCGATCCCACCGAATCAGGACAAGGAAGGCCCCATTCAGCACAAACCTGGTGAAACAAGATAATTCCAATATGAAATATAACCAATTTTGGTTTTACCAGCTGTCACCTACAACTGAAGTAACTACAGCGTCACCAAACTAAAAATGAACTTATGGTTCACGATACAAAATACCAAAAAGGGACGGGAATGTGAAACATCAAAACTTATTACCTGAAAAGGAGGTATTATCAAGAAATTTGATGTTCCACTGGAAAATTATTGAACAATCTCAAACGAAGTGAAATCCATCACTTCCAGTTAAAGATACAAATGTTTAATACGGTAAGATATGAACCGATATTATTAGACAATCTTCAACGAAATGAAATACATCATATTCAGTCAAAGATCCAATGTCTAATCGGCAACGAAACGGAACGATATTATTAGACAATCTCCAACGAAATGAAATACATCATCTCCAGTCAGAGATCCGATTGTCTAATGCGGCAACGATACGATAAGACATTATTAGACTATCTCAAACGAAATGAAATACATCATTTCCAGTTCAAGATCTGATTTTCTAATGAAGCCACGGGAAGATAAGAAACGAAAAGGAAATGACAAGTGAAATACATTGATGCAGTCTGTAACCAGATTTCATGAAAGACAAAGTAATTTTGTATAGATTCAAATTGAAAAAACTACAAAGAAACAGCAAAAATGATTCAAAATCAATCCCTCACATAAAGTGTTGACAAGGTTCCTTTTTAGAAGTACAGAGTTTCCATCAGGATTTACCAAAAGATAAACACTTCCTCAAAGTACAACCTTAGTCGACCCTTTTTGTTACGTTCTACATCAACAAATACACTTTTTCCTCAAAAGTTGACTTTGACAACTGAACGATAAGTTACTGCAAATATTAGGAGAAAGGCAAGGAAATAAGGTGTATAGATATATCTCTCAAATAACCAAAGGATACTCAACTGAATAATAGACGAGTACTAAACCGAAAAGAAATAGAAAAATTCTTAAGCCCCTCTCACAGAGCCCTAAGAATTGAAGTCTAAGATGGAAATGTGTTCTGAAAGTGGCCAGTTTTGAGACTTTTACTCAAATCTGGTATATGCCATGGTGGAGCATCTAGGCCCCTCTCACAGAGCCCTAAGAATAGATAAGATAAGAAAAAGGTAAGATAAAGAAGGAGTATGCCCTCTCTCGAGAAGTTACGAGAGAAATATTTAGTCGCCTGAACCCTCGGACCCAGCACTAAAATATTCTTCATCAGATAAATTTGAATCGTTATCAACAAAAGCGGATTTGAGATCCTTAACATGCCAACGTCCTAAGTCTTTGCCATCCATGTCTTTAAGCTCATAAACCAAGTTAGAGTTAAATTTTTCTTCCAAAGTCTGTCACCGACATGAAATTTCAGCTCTCGTTTTCTCAAGTTATAGTGACAAGCATTCCGAATATAAGCTTGATGTAACTTTTTACGAACATTAACAAACAATTTTGGAAGTTTTTGAATATCATCGATTCGCTGTGATTTATCAGTGATAGTAAGAATGTTATTTTCATTTTCTGAAATTTTGCCATAAAAATCTCCTGTAACAGGAATGTTTCTAGCAAAATTTAAGAAAGCTGGAGAATATTCAGTAACCTCATGTTTTGCTAATCTGATGGCTTGAGCAACTTAAAGATGGATGAATCCCATGTTTTATGATTATCATGAATATAACAGCGAATGGATGTGACTATCACCTTATTAGCTCTTTCAGCAAAATTAACTTGAGGGTGATATTTGGCATTATACCAAATCTTTTGAACTCGATAATTTGTCATTAACTTTTTAAATTATTTGCTAACAAATTAGCTTCCATTGTCCACAATAAAAATTTGAGGCACACCATAGATAAGAAATACATTATTTTCAATGAATTTTACGATATTTTTTGAGATAGCTTTAGACATTGGATGAACTGAGACATATTTGGTAAACCAGTCTACGACAACCAAAACATATGGTTACCATTTTTGGACCTAGGATAAAGACCCAACAAATCTGCCGAAACACATTGAAAAGGAAAATTTACATTTTTGTAAGATCCCATACGACCCGCTCGAGGTAAATTCGAACTTTTACAAGCAGCACAAACAGGACATTTCGTAACATACCTATAGACATCTTTGCGAATTTTTGGCCAGTAATATAATTCTAAGATACGAGAAAGGGTTTTTGATATCCCTAAATGGGCAGCAGTTTCGTTATCATGATAATATTTAAAAATTTCTTGCCGATTGGCAGAAGGTATTACTATTTTCCAGTCAGTTAGATTACTAACTAGATTGTGGTGAGAAAAGATATGTTTGTAGATAATACCGTTTTCGACACGGAATGAGGAATAAGCTTCCGGAGTTTTTTTTATTTTCTGGATCATGGAAGTATACCATGCATCCGGCTGAAAAGTAGAAACATCGATAACGGAAATTTCGGCAACCGAACGAGATAAGGCATCTGCCACTACATTTAAGGAACCTTTCCGATGCTTAATAGTAGAGTCAAACTGGGAAAGTTTCACGGCCCATCTAGTCAAACGTCCAGAAGGGTTAGATAAGTTATGAAGATAGATAAGGAAGGCATGGTCAGTTTCAATCGTGAACTTGGTTCCTTCGATATAGCTTCGGAATTTTTCTATACCAAAAATGACAGCTAACAGCTCCTCTTCAGTAACTGTGTATTAACGTTGACAAGTAGTGAGAGTTTTACTCGCATAAGCTACAGGATTTTCGACACCGTCACATTCTTGGTACAAAATAGCACCTACGCCAGTATCTGAGGCATCGCACTGAATCACAAAAGCCTTTGTTAAATCAGGACTAGCTAACACAGGAGCTGAAGTAAGACAGGATTTAATATCTGAAAATGCTTCCTCCGCTTCTGGAGTCCAAGTTATGGGTTGACCTTTCTTTCGACCATGAAGAAGATCAGATATGGGTGAACAAATAGAAGAAAAATCTTTAATAAATCGACGATACCAACTGACGAGACCTATCAACCTCTTGATTTCAGTGGTATTTTTGGGAGTGGGATAGTTAACGATAGCAGAAACTTTCTCGGGATCTGTCCTTAAGCCTTGTTGGTCTACAACAAAACCTAGGTAAACAAGAGGGGGTCTACAAAATTCACACTTATCCAAATTAACCATGAGTTTAGCATGTTTAAGTCGGCGAAATAACTCCTTCAAGGTTTTGACATGAAGATCAAAACTAGGAGTGGCCACGATGATGTCATCAAGATAAACAAAACAAAATGGAGCCAAAGATGGTCCAATAACGATATCCATCAAACGTGCCATAAGTTTTGGACTATTGCTCAAACCAAAGGGAGAGACAGTGAACTCAAAGAGACCTCTTCCATACACTGCAAAAGCGGTCTTGGGTCTAGACGACTCCTCTAAAGGAATTTGAAAGGAAGCCTTAGTCAAATCAATGGAGGTGCGATACCTAGCATCCCGTAATTTGTTCAAGATACTATCAATAAGAGGCAAAGGATATGCATCATTGACTGTGACTGCATTAAGCTCCCGACCATCAAAACAAACCCGGAAATCTCCAGAACGTTTCGGAACCAACCATAGTGGGCTACACCAGGGAGATTGGGAAGGTTGAATGACCTTGAGCTTCAACATCTCATCAACTTCCTTGTTCAAATGCTCTTGCATGGTAGGGGACAAAGGATATTGTCTTTGAACAATGGGCTTGGCATCACCAGTATCAATACGGTGTGTCAACAATTGAGTGAGACCGAGTTTATCCGTAGGAGCTATAGATTTGAAAAGGTCAGTGACTTCCTGAAGTTCAGTTTTCTGTGAACAAGTAAGTTCAGGAAATGGCAGGATGGTATTAACGGTACAGATATTGGATTCAACAGAATACGATAAATTACTAAAGTCGGCTTGAATACGGAAGAGATGGAAAAAATCCATGGCCAAGATAAGACTATGAGTTACGGAAGGAACAATAAGAATTTTCAAATCCTTAGTAACACCATTTGGAGAAATAGGAGCCAAAATTTAACCTAAAAAATCCTGAGGCTTACCATCAGCGGTAGTGACATGGGCCATAGATTCATATTTAATGGGGAGATTAAATTTTTGCAGAATACAAGAATTACTGCCAGTGTCAGCAAGGGCAAGAATTCTCTGACCAAAAAATTCGACATTAAGATAGGAACGATTATCATTAATTTTTCTAACGAAAATAGGATTTATATTTACAGAAGATAAGAAATTTTTAACGGTACATAACCAATTTTGCCATTCCGAGGCAGAAGTTTTCAATGTTCGTGTTTGCTTTGCTTTTTTCGATATTTTTTGGATTGGGATTTGGCTGGTTGGTTTTCTGGACCTCCGGTGAACTGACTGGTGACAACGTCCAGGTTTTTGCCACCTTGTTTCCCGTTTTTTGAACAACAGTTACGACAATTTAATTCAACGGTATTTTTTAAACCACATCCATAACAAAATATGGACCTGGGTTTTCTACATTCACGATAAGTATGACCAGCCAAGTCACAAATCCAACATCGAGTGTTCGATAAGGCAGAGATATTTGAACCAGGAAAATTCTTCCTAAAATTCACGGAAGGGGACGAGCAAGAAAACGAAGTACCTGCTCCACTATAGGGACTACTCAAATCAGGCTCTAATGAACCAGTACCACGACTAGGGGGTGCTTCATAACGATCAGCCCATGAACGAGATTCTTCCAATCTTCTGCACAAATCAGAAAGTTCAGTGACAGTTTTTGGATCTTGTAAAGCCAAGGACGAAATGAAAAAAGGTAACAAATTTCTACGAATTTTGCGAACTCTGGTCTCTTCATCTGGTTTGTTAGATAAACGATTAAAAAGACCTTCCATAGATGAAATAAATAAAGCTAATCTTTCAGTAGAACCTTGAGTTCTTGAATTAATTTCACATTCTAAGTCTTCTTCATAAAAATAAGGAAGGAAATCTTTTTTTAGTGCAATAACAATCTCATCCCAATTATGGAAATAATTTTTATTATTGACAAACCATGTCCAGGCAGAACCTTTGAACAAATCACAAGCCGGATAAAATTGTGCGGTTTTTGAAACATCTCTTGCTTCTCGCAATAATTCAACTTTTTCCAAAAATGAATTAACTGATTCTTTCTGATTTGAACCCGTGGAAGAGATATTCCATTTATATGGAGCAACCGATCGATTATTCGAAAAAACATTAGCCACAGGAGGGCAAGATTGAGTAGGAGTCGAAGTACTTGGAGAAACTTTCAAATCAAAATCAGCTTCCAACTCCAACACCAGATACTGAATTTCTTTTCTAGCAATTTCTTCATTTTGATCATCAACAGAAAGTCTGGACAAACGATTCGACAAATGAGCTAATCGACTTGAAATTCGATTAAACGTCGGATCTTCCTTAGATCCACCAAAACTAGATATAACTTGTTTCAAATCATCAATACTAGCTCTTAATTTAAGAACATCCGGTGCATGTTTGTATGGATTTGTAAAACCCGCACGAAAACTACGATTTGCATTTTCCTGACTTAAAAGTCCTCTTAAAATTTTCCGTTTAGCATCTACATCACCGGTAGGTTCTACTCCACGAATTTTTAGCTCATAAGTCAATTCATTTGTTTTTAAGTGATTAGAATTCATGTTGAACTTGGAAATCTGCTCAATTTAAAATTCCACGATAATAGATAAAGCTGATACTTATGGAATTCTCAAAAAACAGTAAGCGATACAATAGCAAAGATAACGTACAATATATAGGCAATACGATAGAGATATAGGCAATTTGGCGGAACGATTCAGATAATACGGTGTGATATAGGCAATACAATAGAGATATAGGCAATTTGGCTATACGATAAAAGGCAATACGGTACGATATAGGCAATTCAATAACAATATAGGCAGTAAGAATCACAAAATATCAAAGATAGATAATATATAAATATAAATGAATATATACCAAGTTCTTCTGGATCAGATTTGTAAATGTTCTTTCAACAAAAAAAATTTATCATGTCTTCCACCAAGCTAGGACAAGATACGAAAAAGAGAAAAAGAACAGTCAAGTTTTTCGAGCCCCACGTTTGCGTGTCAATTGTGCAACACCCCTTACTTCTGAACCCCAGATTTTAAATTATATAATTCAAAATTAAGAAGGTGAAATCACTTTGCCGATAGGCTGCTCAGATGGATACGGTTAGGCCGTGAGTAAGGTTCAATTAATGACTTTTCCTAGTTAATCAAATTTGGCCACTAAAAAAATTATACATTAATCAACTTGACTAGTTCAAGAGTTGGGCGCCAGACTTGCTAAAGACAAAAGTCAAAGGTAAATAAAATTAAATAAATGTTACCTAGCTTGTATGGGAAGGCAAATAAATATGCAATAAATCAACTTAACAAATTTATGCCAGATGGAATTGACTGAACAATAAAAAAAACAGGTTGACAATTATACTATTAGAGTATTGATTTCTGTGAACAAAAATTGAGAAATTACATAAAAAAACAGTATTCTCGACTCTGAACATTTACAACTATGATTCCTACAGTTGTTGGTGCCACGGACATACCTTCGGAGTTCTTGAGTGAGAGAGATGAAGGCTAGTTTCTTGAAGCTGGTCTTAGCGGTTCTAGGAGGAACTTGGTTTCAGCGGTTACGATGGAGATGGTCGTGGGTGGTTCTATAGTTGGTTTTAGACCCCCTTATCGGCGTGAATTTAGTTGATCTTCACGGACCAGTGCTGATATGGATGTGCTGTAAGACCTCCCAGGTTACTAGTCCTTCTGTCTCCGTAGATGGGTTCCCTCCGTGGTATATATCATGCGAAGAAGATGATAGGAATCAAAATATGTACAAAAAGGGGAGAACGAAGGATATCCTTTGAACCTCAAGTTTTATGTTTCAAATTTTAATCGAGAGTCAAAAGATAGATGCAAATGATAGCATACAATAAAAATCTCAGTCTATATGAAACACTGGAAAGTAACAGTGGAAGAACAGATATAATAAATAGCAATCCAATCTGCTATTCTGGATTTAAATTTATAAGTTAATTTTAATAATTTAAAAAAAATATTAAAAATGAACAAAATTCAAAACCAAACGAAACAAACCTCACCCAAAACGTTATGTTCAAATTTAGTTAAGTTTTGAAACAAGTAAGTTTTGATAAGGTGATTCTATGCACCAGAAGGGTAAAAAAAATTAATGAGGAAAGGTATTCCAAAAGAAATATAAAAATTTCCTTGAAATTTTACCAGATAAAAAATATAGTATTTTAAAGCAAAACACTATAAAATTGCCAGTGCAAAAATATACTATTTTGAAGCAAGTGTCAAAGGAAAATATAGCGTTATAACCAAAATACTCTAGTAAGCTACAAAAAATATAGGGTTTCTAAACCAAGATAATAGTCAGAGTAAAAGTATACTCTTCAGCCAAGATAAGAAGACAGAGACACACGTCTTTCAGTAAGCACGACTCTCTTAGATTAAGATAAAGTGAAATAATTCTTTTTATTGAACAATTTCCAGAGATAAACCGAAGAGGGAGACCACACGTCTCACTGGGCACAACTCTCTTAGAAAAAGATAATGTTAAATAATTCTTTTAATTAAATAATTTTTAAAGATAACTGAAGAGGGAGACCTCACGTCTTTCAGTGGGCACAACTCTCTTAGATAAAGATAATTTTGAAATAGGGCGGCAATTCCCTTTTCAAATCGATAAACAGGTAATTCTCAAAAATTAGAATGAATCTCCCTGCTCTCGACGATAAGGTAGTAACTGAAGTGAATTGACTCTGCAACGATCAAAAATCAAATAAGCTACACTGGGAATTGAATGGAGTAATAAATATGAGAAATTTATTGAACGGAAATAAACTTTAAGCTTGAGGCATATATTGAATCGAATCGAGTGTTCTGAGACCGTTAGGCCAGAGGTACAACTCTCTCCATAAGCAATTCTTTCTCAAGAAAAAAGAAAATTACTCTCATAAACATATAGTAGTAAAGGAAATTGCTTACCAGAGAGCCGTCCTATTAGTCACTCCAAACTGTCCCAGAACAATCAATCGGAATCCTCGGAACAATCACTGGTCGTGAGGTAAGTAAGTTCTAGTCCATTCGAAATTACCAATTAACTGGTACCTAAAAAATGCAAAAGCGTAGAACTGATTTCCAATGAAAAAAAACAGTTCCCAATATTCGGAACAGATGTTACGTTAGCCACAATATGTACTATGAATGCTTTGTCAAAATGGCCGAAGTATTGATGGCACTTATCTCTCATGAATACAACTGTCACGATACCATTTTCACGAGACGACAACAAAGGCGCACTCTTCATGACCTGAGCAGTGACTACTGACCCGTTCCACCATAAAGATAATCGGAAACGTTATGAGAAATTGGTTATGTATAAGGAAGTAACGAAAAATTCGTTACAATGGATGGCGCACTACGCATTTTTCGACCATTTCAAATTATTTATGCCTGATAATGGGCTTATTCAATACAAAATACGTTATGAGTGTCAACTAATGGTGCTCTGTCAAGCATTGGTAGTTTTACCTTTCAACATACAGAGATTGGTTGGAATTTCCAAGATAATTTTTTATACTTAATTTTTTTTTTTAGTTTTATTTTTGAAAATTCATGTATCAAGTTTTGGTAATCATATGCATGTCCAGTAGTCCTGAATAAAGAATCCATGCATAGAAACTCCTCAGGATTGCTGATATGATGAAAATGTTCTCCAACAGAGAATATTCGAACTGTTAAAACAACGTTTATATTTGCCAAATATCAAATTCTGCATTCTATTCATATCCAGGAGTCGTGAAGGAAAATTGAGTGTCATACGAATTCAAGAGGTTTTCTAATAGAATTGACAATTTTGTTCAATCGAATATTCGGATTTCATTTTTGAGCACATTCACTAAACTTCAACTTCGCAATATGAGTGATTTCGTTGACTCTTCAAGTGAAAGCACCCCAGAGTGAAAATCGAAATATCGAGTAGCTGAAAGATTAGAAAGTGAAACATGTTCGTGCGTGTTTTCCTGTGAAGTCTCCTGTGATTATACTTTATCCTCTGCCGTTTTTCCTACTTTAGCATTCATTCTCATAACTATCACTTCATTCTTCTTCATGGGTTCTCAATTGAGACTGTAATGAATAGAAAATCGAATAACTATTCAAATAAAGATGCTAATTTTCAATTTCAGATTTTTTCTCTTGGGTTAGGGTCTCTTCAGAATATCTATCAGATGTAATTCAATGTCCAGCGTGGCCATAGCCGGGGAAGTAGTTGTTTTGAGTTAGACATTCCCAAATAATAACATAACATTTTTGTCGTGGATTTTTCAATTCACAGAAAAATATTTCTATTCAATATTCAATTGAGAATGTTTTCCGCGTTATCACTTCATCATATTACCCATTCTGTATATTTCAACATGTTTTGGCAGAGTGTCCAATTCTGTAAGCGACAGCATTGGCATTTTTGGATTCTTGTATCTATGTTTTGAAAGATCAAGTATGCCAGTTGTAGATTCTGGTGGCACTTCTACTGATATTAAGAAAAAGGTTCATACTACAATTTCATCGTTCAGCAATCAACTCTCAAAATAATAAATTTTTCTAGTACTTGATAATATCACAGCAAAACTACTAACTTTTTCATTAAAAAGAAAGTATATCAATTCACCGAAAAATATTGAGCTTGCTGATCCAGAATTCGACATTACATCAGAGATTGATGTATTTATAGTTGCTGAATTGTTTTATTCACTTCTAGAAACAGAGCAGAGACAGCTAGGAGATAACCTACCTATTCTTCAAAAATCACAACTGGGATGGCCTAAGTCAGGTGCTTTGAATGACATTCCTTCTAGTTTTATATCTTGAATTCTTGCAATCAATGATTCATTCGCAAATGTGAAGACTCACCTCAGTCAAAGTCATTTCCAATTGAAGAAACAGAATGTGAATCTTATCTCGAAGAGACAATCAAACGAGATGACACAGGGCGATTCATATTCAGTTTGCCTATGAACAAAGCCATCGGAAGTTTTGGTAATTAACCAGCAAATTCCATCAAAAGTTAAGCCCAGATTCTCAAAAAATCAGCACAACTTGATAATTTTTTTTTTTATGGATCTTGGTAATCAGTTATGGTATATCATTGAATGATAAGATATTGGTTAGACCAATACTTCAAGATGATTTGTTTTCCATTCTTTCAAGATTTCGTCAACATCATTATGCTCTTAAAGAAGTTATTGAGAAAATGGTCCATCAAGTATTCGTGGAAAATAAGGAACGTGATCTGCAGCCTATTGTTTGGCGCGGAAGTACTGATCAGCCTTTTCATTATACTTTGAATATGGCACGACTCCTGCTTCATTTTGAGCCATACGATGTCTAGAGAAAGCCGGTATCACCGAGTTCACTATTGCTTCTTAATTAATTTCTCGGAATATTCATCTTGATGATATAATCAGTGTGGTTTTCAGCTTAGAAGAAGCCCAGGATTCAAAACGAGATCTACAAATGATTTTAGGAA
Organism: Gonioctena quinquepunctata; assembly: GCA_018342105.1. NCBI lineage: Eukaryota > Metazoa > Arthropoda > Insecta > Coleoptera > Chrysomelidae > Gonioctena > Gonioctena quinquepunctata. Next base: position 353,329 of record JAFIRS010000179.1, read on the forward strand.
AATATGGATTCATTCTCCGAAAATGGATAATAAGTGATAAACAAATATTGGACAAATTTGATGAAGGTAATCATACCGAGTATCATATAACTTAGAAGGCTCTCGGAGTCTATGGGCAATACAAAGAGGATAAATTCCAATTTTTGATTAACGAAAGCCATGTTTGCCTGAACTCAATCACCAAACACAACTTACAATCAGCTTCATCAAAGATTGCTTGTGGAACCTTCAGATTAGTTGGGATGTCGAACTCTTCCCAGAATTGATATATTCTTGGGAACAATTTATCAATCAATTGAGTCACATCAATAACATAGTCGTACCGTCACGTGTTTTGTTAACAAAATTTGAGGGCATAGAACTTCACGTTTTGTCTGATGCTTCTTCGAAGTCGTACAGAGCTGCAATTTATATAAAATCGTATTTCAATTTCAGGTTCCACCCCTCTGTTCTAACACACGCGTGGCATCTATAATAACGGTTAATCCTCCACGTTGAGAGTTGTGTGGTGCTCTATTAGGAATTCAGTTGCATTCCAAAGTGATAAAATTCTTGATGATCAATAAATATTCTTGAAACTCATTGCTGGACTGATAGCACTATCGTTTTGTCATGGTTGAAATTACCGGCAAACTATCTTCAAATATCCGTATTCAATCGTTTTTTCCTTATTCAGCAGCAAACTCACATAAAACAATGGCATTTTGTTACAGCGAATGATAATCCTGCAGTTATTACGTGGTGTAAGTCCCAACGAACATTGCCATCAAGTAATATGTGGTGTGGACCGAGTTGGTAACACGAAGGCCATGAGAATTGGACAGTGTTGGAAATTCTTGAGAAACGAACAATCAAGGTTGCTTTTGTTCCAACAATCAGTGAAAACTATTTATTCAAATGGTATCCAACATTATATCATTCGCAACGAATCATAGCATTATGTTCACGTTTCACTAGAAATATCCACAAATTTACTGGAAAACTTTCAGAACAGGAAATAGATCAGGCTTATTGAAATTATCACAAGCTTCTAACATTCATAAGCTTCAGTTCGAAATACATTCACAAAGGAAATCCAGATTGTTTCCTTTGTATTGTATCAGAGTTGGAGGGCGGTTGAGAAACAGTAATCTATCATATTCTAGAAAGCATCAAGTTATTCTTGATCCCAATTACTTATTATTATGAATGAACATAAATGGCAATTTCTTGCTGGTGTTCGAGTAATTTTGAATTCATTACGTCAATCATACCGGATATTGAGAGGTAGATTGAGTGTTCGGAGTGTTCTGCGGAAATGTTTAATATGTTTCCGAGTGAATCTTTTTCGTGTAATTCAAAATATGGCTGATTTGCCTGAAACTCGCATAACTGAAAATCAGCATTTTAATGTGAGTGGAGTGGATTTACGGAGCCATTCTATATTGAAGACGGAAAATTACGTAATCGAAAAAAAATTAAAGCATATTTGTGTATTTTTATATGTTTTTGAACAAAAGTGGTGAATTTGAAAGCTGTGAGCAATCTCAATACAGAGTGATTATTGAATGCAATAAAAAGATTCTTCCCACGTACGGGTGTATGTAGGCTTCTTCACTGGGATAACAGGTCTCATTTTATTGGGGCTATTAGAGAAATGAAAGTGTTATTGATTGGCTAGATAAGCACGTTACTGACGCTCAAGTAAGGGACAACTTCTCAAAATGAAATCAATCACCTCACCATGGATGTTTGTGGGAGGCTGCAGCAGTCAAATTTGCAGAATTTTATATCAACAGAATAGCAAGCAAGTTGAACTTGTACTTCCGGAGAACTTATTCTGCCAGGTTGAGGCGGCGTTAAATAATCGGCCCCTTATTCTTATCCCGGATGATCCAGATGATCTCCAAGCATTGACTCTAGGTCACTTTCTCATTGGCGAATACCTTGCCTCAATTCATAGTACCGATTTGTCAAAATTGCCTTCAAACAGACTCAATCAGTATCAGTTGATCCAAAATACTGTGCAGAAATTCTGGAATTGGTGATAATCTGAATATATATCAACTCTCCAAGTTAGATCAAAGTAGCAAGAGGCAACCAATTCCATAAAGGTGGGCTCCATGGTTTTATCGATTGATAATGATTTACCTACCCTCCTATCGAAAATGGATCGGATCATTCAGATTCATCCATGATCTGAAGGACTTGTTCGAGTATGCAGCGCTAAAACTTCTTCTGGGATTTTCGATAGGGTAGTGCAGAAGTTGTGCTCACTTCCAATACAGGATAATATTTGAAACCCAACAATTCCGAAGCTGGCAGGATGTTCAAGTCTTTGTTTCAAATGAATATTGTTGAAGTGGCAACGGAATATTGCAAAAGCGTTTGAGTGTGCCTAATCATAATCAGAATTCCATCTAATCGTCTAATACAAAGAAGATATCCTCCTGAACGGAATATATAAACACAATAAATTCAGAGCACACAAATAATATAATTCATGGAGATGAGTTTGTTCCAATAAAATAATTGTGTTGATTGAATATATTTTCTAGAAGCAAATGAATGAAAAAACATAACGATGTTGTTTTCAAAAGATTTGTTAGGCAAAATCTTTATATATCACAGATCGTGTTACAGAAATTATGTTTCATCACCAAGATGTATTAGTAACGAAAGATGTCGACCAATAATCAACATCAGTCGAAAACAGGTACTGGTTGCTTTCGAAAAATTGATGGCGGATATAAAAGACATTGTCTCAACGACTACCTTTGAATCAACATACTTGGCCCATGTTCCAAGGTATTAAGTGCTAAACTTGAAGTCTAATCACCTAGAAGCATATTCAAGAATGTTCTGCCATATTTTTCATGCTGTTCGTGGAGGGATTGAACAAGTAATTATGGATAGTACTGATACTGATGTTTTCGTGCTTAGCATTCACTTTTGGCATAGACTGTCAAACATTGGTTATCGGGGTAAGTGATTCACAGGATCGAGTCGGAAATAAAATCCTGTGAGTTCTCATTCAGTAGCTGAAATACTTGGCGATCAATTCTGAAATATTTCACCTGGCTACATGTTTTACAGGTTGCGACACGACGAGCCGATTTGAACGCTGCATCAAAGGTATTCCTTCAGGATGCTCTATCAACTCCTGCGAACAACTCTGAAATTCCAATGCATTTCAACGACATTGAAAAAATCTGCACTTATCTATTTGCCAAACAAAGATTCACAGCAGATAAACTGCATTTTGCACTTCAGGTGCTTTGTATTTCCATTGCTCACGAACGGCAGCCCACATATTTGTACAGAAATTATTTACAATCAATATATGAGCTTCTGAACTTTCTTCAATTCGGCAATGAAATACGAAATGATAAGTCGAGCTGCATCCGGTGTAAATGGCAAAACCGCCTTTCCCAAATTTCTTAATAAGGCCTTGCAAATGTAATGCTGATTGCAGAACAAAGTCCTGTAGCTGCAAAAAAGCGAGATTATTTGTATCCCTCTTTGCAAATACACTCAAAATAATTGTAAAACCTACCCGCTTCAGTGTGAAATTCTGTTATTTTTCATAATTCATCAATATGTAAATCACTTATTTTCTATTAAACATTAATTGAATTTGTATTATAATGATCATGCTGTTTTCCATTTTATATGAAATACTGTATTTCGAATGTTTCAGCAAAGTGAATTCATTTCGTGTTCGTGCAAAGAGCACTTCTCGCGAGAAAGCGTTCACCTGAAGCCTCAGTGAACATACCCTCACATATAATCAATTGGAGAAAATTCAAAGAATATATGTTGAATGAGTTCGTACAATGTGGTGTGCTCGACGATGGAGTTCGAATATTTGATGAAACAACATTCCCAATCCTATTAACGACTCCCCAAACTTGGTTTCGAATGAATTCTCCCTCCAAGATTTACGGATATGAACGAAATTATCAGAATACTGAAAACCAGTGATTCGGCAGAAGGAATTGGTTAGCATTATTGAATAAGAGGGCATCATCGTGATCAGAACTTCACAGTGTCTGGCACAGAGAAAGAATGTAATAATGTGTTTCTGTAATCAACAGATGTTCATGAAATATATTTCAAAGTTATAAGTTATTCATTTTCGAATTCTGTTAGTATTCGGCGAATTTGAAAATGAATAACTTTGATATATATATATATATATATATATATATATTATATATATATATATATTATATATATATATATATATATATATATATATATATATATAAATATATATATATATATATATATATATGTATAGTATCGAACCTTAACACATGAAAATCCCACATCTTTCTGACTGAATTTCCTGGATTTCCATAGTGGCTTTTCGTTTTACAGTTCTGTAATATCGAAAGGAAAAAAAACAATTACGACATACTGACTTTGTATCTGTATGAAGGTCATAGTTTCTATCATAGCCATGTTTGAACTAGATAGTGGGCGTGGTACTGAAACTTATTTATTTTCGAATGATTCCACAGCCAGAACTCAAAAATTATCTTAGCGGATATTGTAGACGAGAAAACTGTTTTTGTATATTCCATTTGGAGTGCCCAGTTTTGTTCTAGATTTGTGAAATATCAAAATATATTTTTTTAAACCAGTCATGCTGAAATTGTATGTTCATCTAGCAAAATAATTCAAAAAGAAATCGCTATATTAGAATAAATTCAACCAAACCATCATTTACTGGACGGCAAAAATTCTTCAAGAATGTAGGATGTATGCCCGATATGAGAGATTGTTGCGACAAATTTGAAATGCAAAATTTCTAAAAAGTAATCGATATACCGTGAGATCGAACTTTTTCAACAGTTCGATTTCTGTGGAAAATAAACTATGTTATGAACCATAAACACCTTTTCCCATAATTGGGATGAATGATGACATGGAACTTTCAATGCACGAGTCACACTCAGTTATTTTGTTGTAGGCCCCAGATTTGGGAAACGTCATTGGCAAATCATACAATTGAGCTTTCTGATATTCATGACGTATTCTATGAGGATGAATATGTCCATGGCCCTTGTTGCATGACTGACGCCAATGCCAGTACTAATAGGGACATCCCGGTGAGTATATCGATTAGTTTCACTCTGGGATTTCGTCAGATAAAATTATTGATTTTTTGTAACGGAATCGTTGTAGTTAAGGATTGCGGTATTTTATTCAGCTTCGTTGAGGAAAAAATTTCCAACATTTTGTATTATCATTCCGAAACAAATTTCTGTCTTTATGTCAGGAATATGCTATGCTTGATGTCGTATGCATCACTTTGAGCTACAATTGATTCTCCACTGTACTCTGTGGGGAAGTTGTCATTTGATAACTTTCCCACATTATTTGATACCCATACACAATGGAGACTCTCTTGTTTATTTGCAATCCCAAATTATTTCTATCCTAAATTATTGGTGGGCGGTACATGCATATATAATGAGGAATGATACAATATACCAGCCAACATCAACCTGAATTAGACCAGCTTACAATTTTCCTTCAACTACCAAATACAATTTCTTTATATTAAGGAAAATCATAGCTGAATCTAATTGGGAGGACTAGTATGACTATTACAGATGGGACAAGATTTGACAAAAAAACTTTCCGTTACGAGTCTAGAAGAAAATCATATTACTTTTGAAATACAGGTGTTTTCAGCTAATTCGACTCTGAATTCCTATCACCAACTCGGGATTCCGTTACGAAACAAGATATTCAAGATAACGGAAAAAACCGGAAATCAATATATTTGTCGATACTCAAGTCCTATGAACATGAACAAACATCAAGTTATATATTTTCAGAGAGAATAATACACACAGATTCATGAAAAGAGTATTCGAAGTCGGTAAATGATTTGTTTCTATTTACATTTTTTTCCGTGTTGCACCGTTTTGTATGTTAGAACCTCTCCTATAACCATAACTCCGTTATTTTGTTTAAACTTTCATATTGAAGAGCATACAAACTCTCCATCTTCCTCGCTCTCCCCCAAACCTGATTTATGGGTGCACCTCTGTATTTCAATACATGCTTTATTAGCTTCACCTGTATGTATGTATGGATATAAGTAATGGAACTTACGAAATTGATTTTCACCCACTTCCAGACGTCCGAATCATTTGAAATTTTGCACATGTATTAGGAATCGCTGACAATACAATAATTCCATAGTTATGACCTGGTATTCTCATCAACAGAGGAACCCTGTGTCAAATAGCATTCGACCCTTGGTTTGCTACTGTCGATATCTACTCTGTCGAGATAATAATAATGATAAAATAATTTGGAATTCGAAATTAGCTGCCACAGTGGCAGAAATTTAAACCAGACATGTGTACATTGTTTGTCTGTTTTCTCAGAGGTTATACATTTGTGTTCGGAGTTTTTCTCAAAATATTTCCATTTGGTATTACATAGTTTCTAGTTTTTTTGTATATTGTTATTCATTTCAAGACTAGTGAAGTGGTGTATTCAAATCTTGAGATAATATCCCTTGCGAAATCTAATTTTGAAGGAGACAAAGTATGGTTTAATTTGTTTGCAAAAAAAATATTTTTTGGAAGTTTTTTGACAGCTTGTTTTTAAAAAATTTCACACATTTTTGGTGAATGTTCGAATAGAAAATAAATCTAACAAAACAATTTTTTTATTCAATCCAAAACAAATAAGATGGTGTGAAAATGTGTCCTCATCACCTAGATGTACCTATGTAGTCACTCTTTATCCATACTGTTTGAATAATCTTCGGTATGTTTAATATTTTCTTTCTCTTCTTCGCTCTCTTTCTTCGATTCTCTTAAAAGGTTTTTTTTCCCTTTTTTCTTGGCCACAGAAAATACAGAAAAATTTCGGAAAGGAACTGTATTCTTCAAGATCACAAGAGAATTTTGATTTTTACGAATTTTTTGTTAATGTGAATTTTTACAATAAAACTCCCTATATTGGCCCGATGGGTTACCTTCCGCTTCTGGATTTAGCAGGTACCTCACCCTGGGTTCCTCGAAACCTCAACCGAGCATCCGGGTTCCTTTCCGAGTAATTTCCATCCTCACAAAACCCCCGGAAAACAACCGACCTCCCACCTTGCTTTGAACAGGGATTTTGCACTCGGCAAAATGGCATCTGCCTTTCAGAATTCGCGGGCTTTTGACACTGAATTTTGAAATCTTTGTCTTTATGGATTTGTTTGCCCGAAATCAGGTTGAGAAAAGAGCTCCCCATCCCCCTATTCATCTCGGCCCGTCTCTCTCCCACTTACACTTACCTTTTGGAATGGAAGTTGGAGAAAAATCTCACACCACCCCCGTGCACTTCTGCACGGGCCTCAGGATCTCGCAAAAAATTTGAATTTTCAGAATCGGAATTTTGAAAAGTATCAATGACACCGTTAGACGCGAATAAAATTGTTCCCTGGCTGAAGGCCATAAATTGGAATTGAATTTTTAGTCCTGAAGTGGGCCGAAAATATCAGTAAATTTATCTTCGAGAAACCCTCTTTCTTGACGCTCCTTCTCGATCTCAGAATGTTGACTGAGTGTCGATGAAACAAAACTCAGATTAGGCAATTCTGTGATTGAAATATTGTACACGAGGAGTAACGCTTCTCTGTCCCTCTTGTGAATTGAAATTTTCCTCTACCACCCTCCACGAGCGCAAGGTATTATCTTCAACCATTAATTCGCGATCAAATTTGTTATTCCATATAATTTTGCTGGCACGGGCAAATCGCGCGAGTTACACTCAAGTCACGCTTCTTCGGGATAGCACCGCGACTGACAGGAATGTCAGAATTTTTCGTAGCTGAGGAACTCACATGAACGATGTGATTTTTCATTCTAAGCAATGTTGAAGTTTGTGACAGTTGGCCCAAGCTTTCCAATGCCACAGGAGTAATTTTCAAAGAAACAGCAGCCCTGAATGCCCCATCAGTTTCGGTTTGAAGAGAAAAGGACTTTTCCATTTCGCGAGCTTGGTCTAGTGAATCTTCATTGAAATGTGGAGGTGTGATATTTAGTGCTTGTAGTTGTGGTTTCGTTGAACGGGTCCACATATGGTAGCCGTCCATAATGAATCGATTAAAAAAAAACTAGCCTAGAAATTACTTGAAGGGTATCACGGTTTCTCAATTTGAACAGAGGTGTAGAAAAATACGTAGACTGACCTAACTTTAGGAAATCTGATTTTCAACATTGGTTCACTGGAAAAAATAGGAATAGGTTGCCTAATCGAAACAGGAGGTTTTGGGGTAGGTCTCTTGACGAAGGGACTCCCTTGCGAGAGTCGCGTTATTCGGTTTGAGCGCCCTCCACTGGAGAACTTGAAAAAAGTAATTTCTTCAAGGTCTTGGCCCAAACACCCCCAGATGATCAGAGATTTAATCTGATACGGCACGCTAGATTCATTGTGAGTGCTACCACTTGAGGATTGAGAATAGCTACCCCATTCAATCAGATCTGAAAAACTTTCAAGAATACAAAGATTAGCACCCTGAAAAAGAAGTATGATTAGTACACTCAATACGCCAAACCAGTCCTCGAGAGTACGATGCCTCAGGCGACTCCTTGAAATCAAGTCTCCAATCGTAGCTGAAAATCGCAGCGAAATACAATCAGGACTATGCCTAAGTGAAGGGGTGAGAAGACGCTCGTTCGACAGCTATTAGGTATACAACCGGGAAGTTCCAATGTCCTGGCGACGCGCCGAACCTCAACTAGGTGCCGTCGATTATATTCGCTGAATAGCACTTCGCTAATCTTCTCGCTATTCCTAGTAATCGAAGCTGTGAATCTTCCTATTTGTTGTGTCAAGGAGTAGCCGTAACTTGTTCAACCGGATATACTTCATGATTCCCCTGATCGGCAACATCCGCTGTCTCCTGCCTCACGTCTGCAGGAGGGTCTGTCTGATCCGGATACTGCCCCACAGCATCCGGCAGAACCCTTTTGGTAAATGGCCTAATATCATTGACGTGGACTATGTATTCAACGTCATTTCTTCGGACTTTATAAGTGTCCCGTCCTCTCACTTGCGTGATAGGATGGGGAACTGTCATTGTTTTTCCGAAATCCCCAATCAGGAAACAATTTTTTCTGGAAAATAGACAACCGCGTTTTGTATGTTCAATGCGGACCTGCCAATCGGCAAGGAAATGTCTAACGGGTTTTCCATAAAGTGGGATTATTCAATCACCCGAACGAGGTGGAGTATATCTCAGCAGGAGCTCCGCAGGAGTTTCCTGCATGGCAGAATTTCTGCGGTTCCTCAACGCTTACACTGTGGTTGCTAAATGTCGCTTCCATTCACTTTCTGAGCGATCGATCAATTTGGTTCGGAGATACTTTTCCAACTCCTGAACCCGTCTCTCAGCTGGATTGGACTGCTGATGATAAATTGGAGAAAATGTCGCATGGATATTCTTGATCTCCAAGTAACTTCGATATAAGTCACTGTTGGAGATGGAGCTATTGTATGAAATTATGACTTCTAGGCAGCCCCACCTAGCCAGGATCTCCTGATCTAACAATCTCACTATCTCGTCAGAATCAGCAGCAGGGACGGCTCTTGTCTCTACCACACGCTCTCCGGTTACTCCCGCCACATGGCGCCGCCACTGGTTTGGGGCACTGAGGTCTGAGACAGCTGGGAACGGGGGATCGTTTTGGGGGCCCAACCATATATAGAAAAAAACATGGCTGCCGCTAGGAGAAAAAAACATGGCCGCCTACCATTGGAAAAAAACATGGCGGTTGTAGGTTAGGAATTTCAAGATGTCTGTTATGGGGGCAACGACTGGGTTCTTCAGCGGTATCGAGAGTCTCTCACGGAGGTCTGAGATGTATGAAAAAATATAGCGGTTGTAGGTTAAGTGTGAAAAAAAACTCATGTAATGGGGGCCGACCCGCCTAGAATGTTTAACGGTATCGAGAGTCTCTCCTACGGAGGTCTGATCATTCATAGAAAAAATATAGCGGTTGTAGGTCAAGTGTGAAAAAACTTATGTTATGGGGGGCCGACCCGCCTAGAATGTTTAACGGTCTCGGTTGACTACTACGGAGGTCTGAGATATGTGTGGAAGCCGCATTGGGACCTAAACATGTATAGAAAATAAAATATAGCGGTTGTAGGTTAAGTGTAGGAAAAAATGTCTGTTATGGGGGCCGAGCCTCCGCCTGTAGGATGTTCAGCAGCCTCTGGAGGTTGCCACTGAGGTCTGAGACAGCTGACGTACGTTATGAAGGGGGCCGTATTGGAGCTCGCAGTCATAGAGAAGAAAAAAGTATGACGGTTTTAGGTTAAGAATTTCATTATCCGTTATGGGGGCCGACCCGCCTAGAATGTTTAATGGTCTCGATTGACTACTACGGAGCTCTGATATATGTGAGGTTAGCATGTGAAAAAGCCGCATTGCGGTCCAATCATCCATAGAAAAATTACGGTTTGAGGTTAATAATTCCACTAATATTCAATATTGGAAGACTGACCCCGCCTGAGGGTGTTTAACGGTCTTTGGAGCATGTCACTGATGTCTGATGCATTCATGGGGGTCTGAAACTCAACCATATATGAAAAGAAAAAAAAATAACAGCTCAACGTGAATAAATAAAAAATGTTCATGCGATAGCCGTCAGTCTCTCCATACGCTGACGTTAGATAGGTTTGAATATGCTTTTCGCGGCAAATGATTGCATCATAATTTGACCTTGACTGTACAAAATATTCCCACGGTTCGAGCGTGCCAATTCTAAGAATTCTCCATCTTTATTGCTTCTCGGGATTAGCTAACGACTGAAAAATTCCAAGAATTGGATAATGGTGTCAGCGAATTTCTCAGAAATCCATATCCGCCAACACCTGAATAAACAATCAATTCCGAGAATTATGTCTCGCCACTGATTCTGAGAAATTAATTGCGTCGTAGTTTTATGTTTCTGTTCAATAATGGCATCATCATTCGAAAATTTTCATAGTACAGTCAATCTCAGGCATTTTACCCAGCCGAATTTCTTCATTTTTCCCAATGACAAAGAGGTTGGATATTTTCCATTTTCGGTGGAATTCAGTTCTTGTATTATTCACTAGGTGGCGTCACTATCGTTCAACCTTACACCCTACCGATTTGTTTTTTTTTTGAGAAAAGCATAATTTTTCCATCTTGTATTACTATATGGAAGCGCTCGTGAAAAAAAAATTACTTAAGTCTTTTGCCCTGTTCAATTGGCTCATTATTGTTCCGGACGCCAAAGAGATAAGACGTATATCTTCAGAGCAACTGTGTGATCAAGAAATATCACAGAATGTATGTTTCCTATACATGTACAGGATGTTGGCGATCGTTATGTTATTTCATTGAAAATTCTCTCAGATGGGGATATAGGAAAACCAAAATGCAGCGCTGCGACACATGTCAACGTATCACATTATGAATGATAAATGAAGAATAATCAATATGGGAAAAAATGAAAATTATTGTTTGGAATATAGAAGAAAGTAAAACATTGTAGAGTGTATTCTTCCAAATTAACCCAACCTAACCAAATTTTTGCGTCCAATGCTATTAAACAAAAGAATAAGTTCTGCAAACGTTGAAAACCGACTATGGCGCGCTCAACCCCTTCGAAAAAACAAAAAAAAAAACAAAATCCATAGTTGATAGAGATTTGTATTCAAATATACATATGGTTTCGAGTGGGTTGTTCCCAACATGGACGTCACATATATACCTGATGACTCAGATAAAGGGTATATTATCGAAGTCGATCTGGAATATCCTCAATATCTTCATGATCAACATAAGGATATACCTTTCTGCCCTGAACATATAAATCCCAAAACAGGGAAACCATCATCGTCTCCGTCTGAACCCACTAAACTCATGGCTACCCTCTACCATAAAGAAAAATATATCATTCATTATGTTAACATGAAACAGGCTTTGTCTAACGGTCTTATCCTCAGAAAAATCCACAGAGTTCTGCAATTCGAGCAGTCTTCTTGGCTCAAGCCCTACATAGATTTAAATACAAATCTCTATCACCTATGAATTTTGTGCCGAAACCTGGACTCGAACCAGGGCCCTCTAGATTATGAGTCTAACGCTCTACCAACTGAGCTATTTCGGCTTACAATCATATGCATACTACAAAGTATATAACGACAACCATTCATATGGCTTGCAAAAAAAAAATGTTGAGTGACTATTAGCCTGAAAAGTTATGGGTGGGGGAACATAATATAACTATTTCGAGAAAAAAGTATCTGAAATCTAGGGAATTCTACCATAATCCTACAGGAAACTGTCATAAGAGCCTGTGTATTGGAGAGTGATGGATATTGTGATTATTCTCTAGATCTGGGGAAAATTATCAAAAAAGGTCAAAGATCAACTCAACCCAAGGTGATTTAAACAAAATAATAATAAAAATTAATCAGGTCCTTGCGGACCATCAATTTTTACAGACTCGAGTGAATATAACCGTAATTGACTATTAGCTTGGACTGGGAAGTTGACATCTGACCAATGCAATCCTACTCAATGAACGTCAAACAGGGTAAATACAAAAAAATATATATATTGAATTTTCGAACTGACAACATTTTTGGGAGAGAGAGTTCGGGGATAGCCTCACGTTCGCCTGCAGATTTATTCTCCTCCAATACTCTAAAAATTCAATTTGTCTGGATCGACCTGTCTCGCGGATACCATCATCATTTACATGGATATGAGATTTCTTTGGGAGAATTTCGTAAGAGAGGCGACGTTGGACGATCCTCAAACATTGAACGATTCCGATATTATTTACGGCTAATCTCGAACACCAACATGAAGACTGACGTCAGGATGACATCACTAGTTATATAGATTTCAGCTGAGTTTCGATGAGATGGCGGTTTGTACTCATATTTGATATTGAGGATATTCCCCGAGGAATTCGGTACCGGTACCCAGGTACTCCGGTACCCCGTACCGTCCGGTATTACTTCTACCCCGTACCCCGTCCCGTACCCAGTACCAGGTACCAATGTACCCTGTACGGTACCCCGGTACCCCAGGTACCCCAGGTACCCCAGGTACTCAGGTTGCCGAGTGCACGTTCTGAGTGCAGATTGACAGGTTGCATGAGGTTGCACGAGGTTGCATGAGGTTGCACGAGGTTGCACGATGTTGCATGAGTTCATGAGGTTGCATGAGGTTGCACGAGGTTGCACACGATGAAGCATGAGGTTGCACAGGGTTGCACGAGTTGCATGAGGTTGCACGAGGTTCGATGGAGGTTGCACGAGGTTGCACGAGGTGTCCGAGGTGTCCGGAGGTTGGGGCTGAATAGATAGACTTATCTATAAATATGATTGATGCGGCAGCGAGTGTCAGTTACATTCGAGACTTCGAAGCGTAAACATGTTCCTGCTACCTGATCCCAGCTGTTATTGCGTCTATCTGAACGGATTGAGATTATTCATGGGCATGGATCCTATAACAATTGAAGATAACACCTTAAAACTGGGTCGAAATACCTATGAACTGACCGACGGGTTGAAAGAACTTCTTACCAAAAAGCAACCCATAAATTTCACCGAACAAGATATTCTCAACTACAAATTGATTCTGGTGCTCACCAATGCACACAAAAGGTCCGATGGAAAAATCATCTCTGATAAATCATGGAAATACATAAACATAATTTCCAAATTATTTCCTCCCAAGAGAAAATGGAGTCCAAAGAAGAGTAAAGAACGAAAAAGGGTCGGCACTCAAGTGACAGATCAGAACAGATCAGAACATGAAGAATGTTCAACAAGAGCATTTAGCGTTGAGATGTCAGACGAAAGAATCGTTGAAGCCATGCGCGAATCAAAAGTGGCAGAACTTCGACGAGACTTACGGAAAAAATACCTAGCCTTGAAATTGGCAGAAATTCGAAGAAACATACGGAAAAAGTACCTGGTCCTGAAATTGACAGAAATTCGTTGAATTAATATAATATGTATTTAGTGAATATTTTCCATTCCATATAGAACAAGAATTGTAAATGATTTATGTTTTGAATAAAGAATAGTGTATAATAACATTGAATTTTATTTTCTCTACATTCTTTTCTATTTTCAGGTACATTGAGAAAGAAAAAACATTTAAAGTGATAACTCGGGATCATTTTCCCCAATATCTTTCAATGTTTTAGTAAATTGCAGTTCTGATCATACTGTAACACCACTGAGAGATTCCAAAGCATATTTTTCAACTAGATTTTCAACTTATCCTGAAATTTTACGTCTGTCAAGTATTTTCTGTAGAATTCCCCCCTCCATTGAAGTAATGCACTTTTATTATTTTATTCACTCACTTACCTATTTCGTATTCAAAATGTCTGAAGGCACTCTTCTTTTGGTTCGAAACCATTGAATTCATCCAAATTGATCTTTGCAATGGAACATTCAATTTAAATTATGTTCTTTCGGAGCACTGAATCTAATGAAATATTTTGACTGGATTTTGGGAAATGCATGAAAATAACTGCTGCTGCTATGACATCATTCAAGAGCTTCATATGAATTTGTGTGACATCAACCATTTCTCAGAATCGTAAACAGATTCGTTTCCAACTTGTTCTTTGAATAATTATATACAATTTTGATACAATGCTTCATCTGTGATAAAATGAGTTTCTATTTTTACTTGAAGTTAATGTAAAAGTGGGGTTATGTTTAAAAAGTGAGGTTAGAATCCCACCTCATTTGAATTTTGAGGTTATGTTTTCTCTTAAAGTGAGGTTATGTCACCACAAAGAACGCTGATGTTCGAGGGTGAGACTGAATGACGTCATCGTTTCTTCGACTTGTTCAGACAGGTTTAGACAAGTTTAAACTTGTCTGAACTTGTCTGGACTGGTCTCTCTATTCAGGAAACCATTGAATGAAGTGATGACACAGAGCTGCCATCATTTTATTCTAGGTTCTGTATAATAAATAAAAATCAAAGTCTTTATACACTTATTTTATTGATACATTTTTTAGTATGAACAATAGGTTATCTGTATGGATATAATGATATATTGGCTGATTCGATATATACAATGGCTATGTAAGAGAGAGTGATGGAGAAAAAAAAAGCATTCATTTTCGGTTATCACGCTAACACAATAAATGGAAATTTTGGAGAAAGATTATTAAATACAAGTTGGTTGGGAGTGGAGGTTGGCTATTCATTCATGATGCTATAATGGCCCCAAGCAAGTGTATCGTTCGATCCGGGGATGAGTGTTCTTTTATCGTCGAATGGACTTAGAGCGATTTTGTTTTGTTCAACACTAAAAACATTATGGGCATATGAACGGATGCATCGTTGACTAGTCGATTTTTCCCTCTGATCCCTAAGACAATCGACATAGTCTTCAAAGGAAATTTTATTTTCCACAACATTATATCGGACTCTTTTGGATTTTTTAACACATTTTCCACCCTGAATTCTATAGGTGTATAATTTTGAACGGAGTCCGACGAAATCTGTCATGATGCACCCGTTCGCTTCATCTTTCATCAAACCTGGAATTTTGAACCTGGAGGAGTTCGATGTTCTGCACAAAGTGGAAAATCTTTGTGTTCATCGTGTATCGCTTCAGGGTATTCCAAATCGACTTCGTGAATGTAGCCTGTATCAGAAGTATCCGACACCTCCAGAGCGTTCAAATTATCGAAATTTTCGACCCATTTGAACCCTCCAGAGGGTAAATACTCCCTCATAGCCCATCCATAGAGGTTATTCACGTCCAAGTATAATAGATATTTGGAGGGTTGTTGAGGATCATACCTCTCGCCCATATATTTATTATTCGCTTGAGAGAATCGGTTACAACTCTGACTTATACATGAAAACCGATATTTTATTGTTATGTGACGTCTTTGAAAATTTCCGACAATTGGGTCACGATACTCATGGACTCGACCCCGCTTGGTACTATACCATGCCTGGCTATTCGTGGTCATGCATGTTAAAGTACACAAAGTGCAAGCTGGAGATTATCAAAGATGTCGACATGCTTTTGTTTGTGGAAAAAGGGATTCGGGGCGGTATAAGTCAGTGTTGTAACCGATTCTCTCAAGCGAATAATAAATATATGCGGAAGGTATGATCTCAACAACTCTCAAATATCTATTTACTGGACGTGAATAACCTCTATGGATGAGCTATGAGGTATACCCTCTGGAGGTTCAAATGGGCCGAAAACTTCGATTGAAACCTCTGATCGATTTCGATACGCATCTCGAATCGATTTAATCCCTGAAACGATAAAATTTTCCCTGAGACATCGAACTCCTCCAGTTCAAATATAAATATTGACCACCTGTACAACAAAGAAAACTATGTCGTACATTATCGAATACTGAAACAAGCTTTGGAAAACGGTCTTCTCCTCAAAAAAGTTCACAGAGTGTTGCAGTTCAAACAATCGGCATGACTGCAACCCTACATTGAATTAAATACAAAATTACGCGCCCAAGCTACAACCACATTCGGAAAAAACAACTATAAATTAGCCATAAACAGTATTTTCGGAAAGACCATGGAAAATATTAGGAAGCACAGAGTGGTGAAAATGGTCAATAAATGGGAGGGTAGGTATGGGGCGAAAAATCTAATAAGTAACCCGAAATTCCACAACCGAACCATTTTCGATGACAACTTGATGGCCATTGAAATGAGCAAGTCTGAACTGATATTCAATAAACCTCTCTATATCGGTATGGCTATTCTTGATATTTCCAAAATTTGCGTCTACGATTTTCACTATAAATTCATGTTGAAAAAATTCGAGACCAATCAGTGTAAGTTGATGTACACGGATACGGATTCTCTCATATACGAAATTAAATGCGATGATGTGTATAGAGATTTAATCGGGAAGAACTTGGGAAAATTCGATACGAGCGACTACCCATGCGAAAACTCGTACGGTATTCCGCAGGTAAACAAGAACATTCCAGGTTTGATGAAAGATGAAGCGAACGGGTGCATCATGACAGATTTCGTCGGACTCCGTTCAAAATTATACACCTATAAAATTCAGGGTGGAAAATGTGTTAAAAAATCCAAAGGAGTCCGATATAATGTTGTGGAAAATAAAATTTCCTTTGAAGACTATGTCGATTGTCTTAGGGATCAGAGGGAAAAATCGACCAGTCAACGATGCATCCGTTCATATGCCCATAATGTTTTAGTGTTGAACAAAACAAAATCGCTCTAAGTCCATTCGACGATAAAAGAACACTCATCCCCGGATCGAACGATACACTTGCTTGGGGCCATTATAGCATCATGAATGAATAGCCAACCTCCACCCCCAACCAACTTGTATTTAATAATCTTTCTCCAAAATTTCCATTTATTGTGTTAGCGTGATAACCGAAAAATGAATGCTTTTTTTTTCTCCATCACTCTCTCTCTCACATAGCCATTGTATATATCGAATCAGCCAATATATTATTATATCCATACAGATAACCTATTGTTCATACTAAAAAATGTATCAATAAAATAAGTGTATAAAGACTTTGATTTTTATTTATTATACAGAACCTAGAATAAAAATGATAATGTCTGTATTCATCCTTACAATGGACACCAGACCAGTCAGACAAGTTCGAACCAGTTTAAAGCTTGTCTACAAACCTGTCTATCCTCGAAACGAACATCAGCGTTCTTTGTGACATAGCCTCTTTAGAGAAACCGCGTAAATTTCACATGTAGGGTGGGGATTCTAACCTTACTTTTTCAAACATAACCCCTTCAGAGACCATAACCTCAAATTTCATGGAATGGGAATTCTAACCCTGCCAAGCATAACCCCGCGCACATTGCATTCAGGAAAAATGAAACTTATTTTTAGATGAAGCTTGTATAAAACTGTATATCCATTATTCAAAGAACAAATTTGGAAACGAATCTGTTTGCGATTCTGGAAAAGGTTGATGTCACACAATTCATATAGGCTCTTGAATGATGTCATGCTTGGCAGCAATTATTTTCATGCATTCTCCAAAATCCAGTCGAAATGTTTCATTAGATTCAATGCTCGAGAACGTAATTTAAAATTGAAAATGTTTTATGGCTGGAAATTCCAAATATGTTTTCAAGGGCGCTTTGATCTTTAATCAGCCAGATCTCTGAGAATAGTCATTCCATTAGATCAATTTTGGATGAACTCGGGCTGCCTTCAGGCAATGATGAATAATAAAATCTATGCGAAGAAAATTACAGTAGCGATATTCAGGACAAAAATATCTTTATCTCTCGAGTAATGATCAGGAGCACAAATTTAAAACATTGAAAGTCTTCGAGAAAATGACTCCAGTCATCACTCATCTTTTAATATTACCTGAAAATAAAGAATGCTATTCGCGCGCCTTTAACATCTTCAATTCTCCCTCTTGAGGGCTTCGGAAATTATGTTTATGTATTGGTGATTTTCATCCGGTGCGTCGAACTGTATTATCTTGTTCGTGAAATTACGATTTTGGTAAATATCGGTCGGTCTCGACCCAGGTGGGTTATGCCCGCCGACAATCAATCGTTCTGGATATGCATAACGGCTGGGATCGCTTATGTTTCGAAGTCGAATAACGAGCACTCGCCATCAGCAGATCTCGGCGTGCGACCTCATGCTGACACTAAATACGGCATCGTGCAACCGTGCAACCTCATGCGGCTCTCGTGCGGCCTCGGCCTCGTACGGCCTCGTGCAACCTCGCCACAGCCTCGTCGTGCGACCTCGTGCAACCTCGTCACCAACCTCTCTGCACTCTCATTAATACCCGGCCTCGTCTCTGTCGATGCGGCCTCATGCAGCCTCATTTTGGCCTCGTGCGCGGCCTCTGTACGGCCTCAGGCGCGGCCTCGTGCAGCCTCGTGCGGCCTGGGGTGCCTGGGGACGCAGAACGTAGAGGATGCCGCGGGACACATGGGGAACAGACATCGAAGTACGGAACCACACCCGGGACCCACCTGCTTGCAGAACATGTTTCTGTTACCTGTACCTGGTATGGTACAGTACCCGGGACACACGGGACATGGGGACTGTGAACACGGGGACCATGGGGTTACCGCAGCGTATGGACGCATAAAGACAGGGGACATCGAGGGACACGTAAAAGGAACCTGTGAACATGAACATGAACACATGGGGATACATGGTTGCGTAGGTTGCATGGGGATGCATGCTGGGGTACACGGCGGTTTATGGGGACGCGGGGCACCTGAGGTTGCCTGCCAGGGTAACCGCTCATGCATCTCTGCTCCTCTTAGTGATGTCATCTCTGTCGATCTTCATGCAAAGTGAAATTGACCAATATCAGCTGATCTGATCGGCTAAACTTCCGTTAACTTCAGCTCGCACCGGCGTATCAATATTAATGAACCCGTATGTGCCGGTGCCATCGAAATGCGACCCACTCAGGGCGTCAATAAACCCCAATCAGTAATACAACTAATTAAGTGAACGTCAATATCCGGTTGCGATTAGCTATCACATTGTCTGTCGCCAACGTAACCATCCTCAATCAAACCAATTATGGGCCTCCACCCATCAGGCCTCGAACGATCTATAACTGATGATGTCATCGCTGCGTCGTCTCATGTTGGGTGGTAGAGGTTAGCCGTAAATAATATCGGAATCGTTCGATGTTTGGATCGTCAGCGTCATCTCTTGAAATTCTCCCAAAGAAATCTCGCGTATCCGTATGAAATGATGTTGTCGCGAGACAGGTCGATCCAGACCGATTGAATTTTAGAGTGTGGAGGAATGTTAGAGGGGTGGTGGCAAATAATGTCGAGATCGTTCAATCTGGGGTTGTAATATTTACCTATCTTTTCCGGAATTCTCTCTCAAAATATAACCTCATGTAAAATTATGGTGGTATCACGGGGCGGTCGATCGAACCATTCGTTTTCAAGTATTGGAGAAGGAATAAATCTGCAGGCGCGACGTGACTTATCCCAGACTCTCTCTCTCTCTCTCACAAATGTCGTCCTTTCAGAGTTTAGTCTATTTTTTTGTATTTACCCTGTTTTGACGTTCCATTGACGTAGGATTGCATTGGTCAGATATGCTTCCCAATCAAGCTAATAGCCGAATTACGGTTATATTCACTCGGAGTCTGGCGAAATGGGAGGGTTGCGCAAGGAGATTAATTTTTAACTATTTTTGTTTAAATCGTCTTGGCTGTTCTAACACTTCTTATTATTGCTCAGCTCCAGTCATGATGGTTAGGCGGGTTGATCTTTGACCAGGTTTCGGCATCGTGAAAACATTTCACATAGTAGCCGGGGTATGCAGTTGATATTTTGATCCTTCTTGAATTTTGGTTAGAATACTCTCAATGTCGGCATATATAATAAAAGGTACTTTTTCCTTGGATTTCGGTTTTTTTTTTTCGAAGGTGTTTAGCACACCATAGTCGGTTTTCAATGTTTGCAGAACTTATTCTTTTGTTTAATAGCATTGGACACAAAAAAAATGGTTAGGTTGGGTTAATTTGAAAGAATATACTCTACAATGTTTTACTTTCTTCTATATTCCAAACAATTATTTTCATTTTTTCCCATATTGATTATTCTTCATTTATCATCCATAATGTGATACGTTGACATGTGTCACAGCGCTGCATTTTGGTTTTCCTATATCCCCATCTGAGAGAATTTTCAATGAAATAACATAACGATCGCCAACATCCTGTACATGTATAGGAAACATACATTTTGTGATATTTCTTGATCACACAGTTGCTCTGAAGTGAAACGTCTTATCTCTTTGGCGTCCGGAACAATAATGAACCAATTGAACAGGGCAAAAGACTTAAGTAATTTTTTTTCACGAGCGCTTCCATATAGTAATACAAGATGGAAAAAATGACGGTTTTCCCAAAAAACAAAATCGGTAGGGTGTAAGGTTCAATGATAGTGACGCCACCTAGTGAATAATACAAGAACTAAATTTAGATAAAATGGAAAATATCCAACCTCTTTGTCATTGGGAAAAATGAAGAAATTCGGCTGGGTAAAATGCCTGAGATTGACTGTACTATGGAAATTTCGAATGATGAACAGAAACATAAAACTACGACGCAATTAATTTCTCAGAATCAGTGGCGAGACATAATTCTCGGAATTGATTGTTTATTCAGGTGTTGGCGGATATGGATTTCTGAGAAATTCGCTGACACCATTATCCAATTCTTGGAATTTTCCAATCGTTAGCTAATTCCGAGAAGCAATAAAGATGGGGAATTCTTAGAATCGGCACGCTCGAACCGTGGGAATATTTTGTACAGTCAAGGTCAAATTATGATGCAATCATTTGCCGCGAGAAGTATAATCAAACATATCAAACGTCAGCGTATGGAGAGAGTGGTTGCAATCGGATGAAAATTTTTTCTTTGTTAACGATGAGCGGTTATATTTTTTCTTTCTATTTATGGTTGAGTCCCAGACCCCCATGAATGCGTCAAACATCAGTGACATGCTCCAGAGACCGTTAATCGCCCCCCCTCCAGGTGGGTCTCCCAATATTGAACATTAGTGAAATTCTTAACCTCAAACCGTAATTTTTCCATGGAAGATTGGTCCCCAATGCGGCTTTCTCACACGATAACCTCACATATATCAGAGCTCCGATGAGCTAGAGACTTGAAACATTGAACATAGTCCAGAACTGAATGGAAATATTAATTCGCTTTCTTGTCGAGTCGGCCCCCCCCCCCATAACGGATAATGAAATTCCTAACCTAAAACCGTCATACTTTTTTCTATGAGTGACTGCGGCTGTCTCAGACCTTAGTGGTAACCTCCAGAGGCTGCTGAATATCCTACAGGCTCCTCAGCCCCCATAACATAAGTTTTTCTCAACTTAACCTACAACCGCTATATTTTTTCTACGAATTATTGGGCCCCTACGGTTCCACACATATCTCAGACCTCCGTAAGAGTCTCCCGATACCGATAAATACCCCAAGAGAGTCGGCCCCCCATAACAGATATCTTGAAATTCCTAACCTACAACCGCCATATTTTTTCCTATGAATGATTGGGTCTCCCTTGACGTTCTCATACATCTCAGACCTCCGTGAGAGACTCTCGATACCGATAAATACCTCAAGAGAGTCGGCCCCCATGACGGCCATCTTGAAATTCCTAACCTATAGTCGCTATATTTTTTCTACACATATCTGGGCCCCCATGCGGCTTCCAGTTGTCACAGGCCTCCGTGGCAGCCTCCAGATACCGCTGAAGAATCCAGTCGTTACCCCATAACGGACATCTTGAAATTCTTAACCTACAACCGACATATTTTTTTCCCATTGATAGGCGGCCATGTTTTTTTCTCTTAGCGGCAGCCATGTTTTTTCTATATATGGCTGGGCCCCCAAAACGATCCCCCGTTCCCAACTGTCTCAGACCTCAGTGACAGGTCCCAAACCAGTAGCGGTGCCATGTGGCGGGAGTAACCACTTCCATCTGGGCCAGAACCCGCCTAGCATATCTACTCTTGCAATACTGTTTATGTATACAAGAAACAGTATTGGACCCAATACTGTTCCTTGTGGAACCCCTATTTTTACTTTTGAGTCTGAACTTATTTCGTTTGCAATTTTCACTCTCTGAACCCTATCAGTTAGGTAGTTCGACATAACTTCGAGTGGTGAACCACGAATGCCGTAATGGCTTAGTTTATTGAGTAATATTTCGTGTGAAACTGTGTCAAAGGCTTTGGCGAGGTCTAAAAATACTGCTACACATTTTGATGATTCGTCCAAAGCCCTGACTGCTTGTTCCAGGAAGTCCGTCACTGCATTTTCGGTGTTTGAATTCTGAATGAAACGATACTGTCTGTCTGTAATAATATCGTATTTGCGGAAAAAATCCATTAATCTTTTTTTAAGCACTTGTTCAAATATTTTTGCTAGATTATTTATAACGGATATAGGCCTATAGTTATTTAGTTGGTCACGTTTACCTGACTTGAAAATAGGAGTGATGATTGATTCTTTCCATTGCTGTGGAATTTTTCCGTTTGATAAACATAAATTGATGATATGAACCAAAGGGGGCGTGATGTATTCATGAATGTTTTTTATAGTTTTTACATTTAGGTTATCTAGACCAGCCGAGCACTTGTTTTTGAGATTCGAAATGTGGATGGTGATTTCGTTCTGTGATACTGGTGTGAAAAAGATGGTAGAGTCGATTTTATCAATATCTGGATTTTTTTGTTGTCGGTTCATCTTTGGTAGTTTATTTGACATGTTTATACCTAAGTTAGTGAAAAAATTATTGAAAATATCTGCTTTCTCTTTATTATTTTTATTATACTCCCATTTTCATCCTTTATTGGTATGTTTTCTAGTTGTGTATTCGATTTTGTGTTATGACCTGTTAATTCATTTATGACATTCCATATTTTTTTACATTGATTTCCCGCTTCTGTAATTTTGTGCTGATAATTTTTTTGGTTTTTTTTTAATGTATTGAGTTTGTTTCTGTATTCTTTGTATTTCCTTTCTGCGTTATTGGAGTAATGTTTATTTAAATTCTTTTTTAGGTGATCTCTGTGCTCGATAGATTTGATAAGGCCTATTGTGATCCAAGGTTTAATTTTTCTTAATTTTCTGTATTTGATATTTTTAAATTCAGTTGATTTGTTTATGTATGTTTTCAGTTTATCGATGAATATTTGGTATGATTTTTGCGAATTATTTGAGTGATAAACATCTTCCCATTTTTCTTCCTTTAAAAGATTGTTCAATTTTTCATAATTTGTGTTTGTTACTCTGATTTCGTTAACTATTTTTCCTGTTGGCTTTTCAGGTAAGGATATGTATACAAAAGGCGCGTAGTGGTCTGTCATGTCGGTTTGAAATATTATAGGTTCGATTTCTAGTTCACTATTTAGGTTATTTTGCAATTTAATAAAAATATGATCTATTATCGATTTTGTATTTAACGTTACTCTTGTAGGTTTGTTTATGTATGACTGGAAACCATTTGAATTCAATATATTCAGGTAATTGTTGGTGTCATATGATTCCTTTTTTGAGATATCGATATTAATATCTCCTATATAAACCTCAATATTTTGTTTCTCTATGTTATTCAAGTACGTCTCTAAATTCTCCATATATTTTTTTGAATCTGTTGAGGGAGGTCTGTAATATGCTGTCAAACCTATTGTGGTTTTTTTCGGTAAATTCCCTGTTGAATAGGTTAATCTAAGAAAGTTGTTCTCATTCGAACGTACAATTTTTATTTCTGCTGTTATAGTATTTTTGCTGTAGATTATAACACCATCACATTTATTTATTTTGGATTCATCATAATATGTATTATAATTGGGAATCGAGAAATCACCAATGTTTGTAATATTACCGGTTTCTGATACTACAATTATGTCTAAGTAATCCTTTGCCATTTCAACTAAACTAATAATTCGTCATAATGTTTTTTTAAACTTCTAATATTCAGGTGAATGATTCCTATACCATACCTGTTACCATCTGCTCTCCCCTGTGTGAAAACTTTAAGGTTATCATATATTTTTGTATCGATTTCAACATTACTATCCATTACATCCAAGAAATCTATCATAGTTTGAAATTTGAAAACTCCTGTAGTTTAAATAAAAAGTAAAAATTGAAACAGAATAAAAAACAAAAAACAACAATTTTTATAATTATGAATGTGAAGAAATATCAAAATTTAGTTTATGTCTGTTCATGTGATTTATGGAGTGATTTGTAGGCATATCTTTACAGACTATAGTAATATCTTAACTTACATTCCATTACTGTATAATATTGTTGAAGTCTTCCCTATTCCTAATGATTTTCACGTTATTGTTTAGGCTAACATAGATTTTTCCGTGATTGGTCCAAACATTTTTGAGTCCAAATCTCTCAATAGCTGTATTTAGTTGTCTCACTCTCATCACTGTTAGGTCCTCCCTCAAAACGATTCCTGTTCCTTTGAGCAGCTTTTTCTTCTCGTAAATTGTTTGTTTACATACTAGGTTATTTAGCTTCAAAAATATACCTCTTGTTTTATTTTCTTCTTTCCTGCCAATTCTGTAGCATATAGATATGTCCTTGTCTGAAAGGTTCAAGGACATTTTTGTGTTGAGAATTTTTTTGAGTTCTTCCTTCCCTTGTATCTTCATTCGGTTTTTCTTTGAAACTAAATATTCTCAAGTTACAAGACCTGGTTGCTTGGTCCATTTGGTCCATTTTATCTTCCATTTTAGTTTTCTCATCTTTAACAGTTCTTATCTCATTCTCGAGAAGTTTGAGCTTATTCTCGAAATTTTCGTACATTTTAACGTGATTCTGTTTAATCTCCGCCACTGTGGATTCGACCTTCGATAGTTTCTGATCTATCGTTCTTGCTATTGCTTCAGTGACTTTATTTACTATTTGGCTGATAAGAGAATCGCTTTTTATGATTTTGCTCACCGCTTGATTCACGTTTCTATTTCTTCGCGGATTTCTCTTGTAATAACCATGTTTCTTCTTTTGATTTTTCGATGAATAAAGTCTAGGATATCACGTCTGCACTGTTGTCGCTTTTGATATTTTTATTTCACTGTTGTTTCTTAGTTATTTGATGTATTAGCAGGAGCCCAAATTAAAAGACTATTCACAACTTTCCATGGGCGTACGAATATAGGTCATTTCATCACCGCAATATAATGATTTCATCAATACACCTGTGTTTTGGGATGTATTTTATTTAGTAGGGTCAAGCCAATAAGAGTGACCAATTAAATTTGGTTGAATTAACATATCCTTTTTTTCCGTGAGGTTTCTATTGGTTTCTAGAAATGTCAAAAAATAATCAGTATTGTCTCAGTTTCAGCCCATCAACGATCTCTCAAGCACAAGTCGAGAGCTCGTTTTTCACGGTCGGCCGCCTGAAGTAGTGCCATTGTACTCGCAACGTGAAAGATCCGATCGTGTCCATCGAATAGCAGTAAATGATGTCACCGCATAGATTTATCGATCTATAGGCGTGTAACGATTTCTTTAATACAGTTCCTCCAACTAAAATATGTTCCTATAAACTAATCGGACAAGATAATCTGGGAATAAATAACAAATGCACCTCGCAACCCGTTCGGACTTGTTCTACATTCGATTTTTTCGAGAGATCAGAGGTGGCGCCTTATTTCGAAATGCGATTACAAAAAGATATACCCGCCGAGCCTTGTCTGCAAGGAGTGAGCGGCGAAAAAAATACGAGGTCGTTATTTCAACCATATAGGCGATAGACCAGTCGATCAATGGTCCCTGAAAATGTGTTCGATGAGTTTCACTATCGGGAATAGCTAGTTTTTCATTGATGACAATTACTTTTCGAACGTGGAAACTAGAAATTGAATGAATAGAAATGAAACCATTATGCTTGTTCCCTGATATATCACTCCAATATTTGGGAAAGTCAGCGGGCAGGAGACTGAACTGTTTCCTAGCACCAATTTCATCACAGCACTCTCATTCATCCCTTTTTTTAGTTGTTGGTGATATGTGCGATAGTTTAAAATAGTCGAGAAGTGAGTTACCTGCGAAAAATAGTTCCAAGTCTCCAAAAAATATGAGGGATAGCTCATTCGATTCGGGATGCAATTCTGAGAAAGATATTTTTTTGCTGACGAAAATTGCAATTGTTATTAACAAAAAACAATAACAAAAAAAGGGGTTTGGTTTTTTGGGAATAACTCAAAAACTATAAGCGATAGCGAACCTAGAAAATAAGATTTTTAAAGAATAGGAAATTTCCAATAAAAAGGTCCCGACTCTCGGAACTCTATCTCCATTATTGATAATTTTAATTTAACGCTGAAAATAGGGCTCTGCGCGACAGCTACGGCATGCACGCTAAAGATAGTACACCACACAAAAAAAAATGTATTGTGTTAAATATCAATTTGAAAATTTGAATAAATTATGGTGTGTTTTTAACCTTGAAAGAATAAGATCACGTTGGAAAAAAAATTACGTTTATTTTTCAACAAGTTAGGCATTTGTTAATTAGTCCTTATTTTTCGGACCTCGGTTTTCATAAAAAACGACATAAATGTTTAAATAATAGCTCTAAAAATGTTTCGCTCCTTGGAGCCGCCCTTCTTATATATATATATATATATATATATATATATATATATATATATATATATATAACAAATTGATTATTGGGGTATGCAGCAAAAAAAAAGTGTACTCTTTAAAGTTTGTCCAGCTTTCGGAATGTTTTATTTCCATCTTCAGGGATACTACAATGAAGAATTGAACAAATTATTGTGTCATTCGGACCTTA
Source organism: Gonioctena quinquepunctata (assembly GCA_018342105.1). Lineage (NCBI taxonomy): Eukaryota > Metazoa > Arthropoda > Insecta > Coleoptera > Chrysomelidae > Gonioctena > Gonioctena quinquepunctata. The sequence goes on from JAFIRS010000179.1 coordinate 380,708, forward strand.
AGGTACTAATAACTTACATCTTTGTTGAGATTAGTTTCTATGTTGTTTATGAATGTTCTTCATGTAAAGTACGGTGAAATATAAGTTCTGAATTTGAAGTTGGCAACACATGTTTTAAATCGTCAACTAATTATACACATTAAAATTCATTGAAACGTTACTAATTAAAATATAAAGTCTGAAACATGTATGTCTTGAAAAAGTACAATAGGTTATAAATTGTGGGAAAATTATTTATTCACTTGTCATATGCTTTGACAGTCACTGGTACCAACTGAGGGTAGTACCAACTGATATGAAATGGTTTGCCATTATTGGCCAAAGTATTTTAGTAATTTTCTTGTTACTAAAATACTTTGGCCAATAATGGCAAAACCATTTCATATCAGTTGGTACTACCCTCAGTTGGTACCAGTGACTGTCAAAGCATATGACAAGTGAATGAATAATTTTCCTACAATTATAACCTATTTACTCAAGACACACATGTTCAGACTTTATATTTTACTATTTTAATTAGTAACGTTTCAATGAATTTTAATGTGTATAATTAGTTGACGATTTACATGTGTAACTCAATTCAGAACTTAATCACCGTACTAATGAAGAACATTCTAACAATATAAAACTAATCTCAACAAAGATGTTATTAGTACCTTAAGTCCGAATGATCCAATAATTGTTCAATCTTCATTTAGTATCTGAAATGGAAATAAACTGAACTTACAACTTTAAAATTTTTTAAGTTAAATGAAAAATTAAAAAAATGTAAAAAAAAATAATCAATTTGTTACACCTAACTAGTCAGCAACGACTATCTTTCACTATATATATATATATATATATATATATACTCAACAAGATCACGTTATAAAAGTTTTTAAAAGTTGTTTATTTTGTTTATTATAATTTTTTGAAGTTAAATGAAAAATTAAAAAAATGTAAAAAAAAATGTTTCTATATGTTTTGCTATTGCTGGTTTTGCATCAAACGAAGGCATTTAATTTTCTTGAATTATTTTTTCTTGCCATTTTGTGTTCTAGAGAATATAATTATTTTACAGAAAAAACAATCTTAAAAAAAATTATTATTGTTTATAATCTTTTTTTTTACATTTCCATTATTTAAATAATTAGTTAGGATTTTTTTTCCTTTGAAAATCATAATTGGCTTTCTCAATAGAATAACAAAAAATAAAAATAAAATTAATAAAAATGTGATTGTTTATTAAGTTAATAATTTGTTATAAAAAAATTCCAAATCTCCTTATATTTTTTTTCTGAAATAACCAGAAATTACAAAAACAACTATATGCAATAAAGTGTAAATTTTTCTGAAATTACGGTATATCATTTTTTATAAAAATAGTCGAAAAAACCGATAAAGAATGATTTTACAAAAAAACTGTATATTTGATTTTTAAACACTGCACATTATTTAAACAAATCCGTGTATTTCATGAACAATTAATGTTAATGACCGAAACCAACATTTATTGAATCATTCAAATACTAGCCTACAAAATGGTACACAGACGATTTCAGTACGAAAGAGAACATGGAGTACAGCAAGAATTCAACCTCACTAGTAATCGTCTACATATCTTGGACAATGCATATTAACCGAGTCTTTGATAAATCCCCACAAAAAAATCCAGTAGAGTCATGTCCGGACTTCGAACTGGCTATGGTATTGAATTCTTATTAACAATCCAATTCTGATTGGAATCAAATATCGTGTAACTGTTGGTGCCCTATCTTGTTGAAACCACATATTGAGTCGTGTTTGGAATGGAAAGTTCTCCAAGAGATTTGGCAGCACATATTGGAGGAAATGAAAGTATAGTTTTCCCAATATCAATTGCAGAAGCATGAAAAAGTCTTGCGGCGAAATCCTGTGCGCAGCAGTGGCGGAGATAACTAATTTTATTTAGATATTTTAAGATTTTAAAAATACTTCATAAATAATGAAAAATGAAAAAAGACAAGCTTTTATTTATACAAATACATTAAGAAAGAAAAATAATTTCTTTCATTGTTTGATGTAGGTTATTATTATATCCTTAAACGTATGTCGATCGGCACACACCAAGACCACAGACGCTACTGGTTTTTAATCTTTCAGAGCTATTGAGCTATTAAAACACGAATATAACGCGTGATTTATGACCTACCATCGTATAGTCACACCCCCAAGAATTGATATCCCGACTTGATTGGCCCAGACGAATCGGTGACAGCAGTCACTCAAGTCCACGTTGACTATCGGCTCTTTCGATTTTCCCTTCGCCGACGGAGAATGTTTACGAGTAGTACACATTATTTTCGTTCCGTTTCTTCGCATATACGCTCGTGTTAGCAAAGTGAGTTTTTATTTGCTCCCTATAGAAACAGCTTCTGCAATTGATATTGGATGGACTATACCTCTCTCCAATCGCCTTGCAATGTCAGCGAAGTTAGGTTATGTTCTCTTTTCTGCGTTATATAGTGATTATTAAGAAATGTTTATCAAACACATTCCAGGCTTGCACTTCTCCATACATGAACTTACAGCTATTAGAACAGATGTAAACTATATATTTTGTATTCAATCAATTTCTACAATTTCGAAAACATATTTTTGTAATATTGTATTTTTTGTGATAAATTTCTTGTGAATGCATAGTCGTCCCCATGACAGAACTAATTATTTTTTGTTGCTTAATCGCTTCAAAAATCATGAAAAAAAAATGTCACAAAGGGCTAGTTTATAGAAAGGAGTGGTTGAAAAAAAAAAACAGTGCTGAGCCTTTTTTTCGCGGAATCGCTCTGACAGCTGACGAGAATCATGGGAAAAATTAAACAAAAAAACTTTACAAAGGGGTGGTTTTTAAAGTTGTGGTTTGACGAAAAACACATATTTTTCACCGAACTGCATTTAAGGCTGACGAGAAAGACGGGAAAACTACAAAAAAATTGTCACAAAGGGAAGGTTTCCAGAAGGGGTCGTAAGAGAATTTTTCTCGGAATTGATTTTAAGACTGACGAGAATCATGGAAAAAATATTGAAAAAATGTTGTCACAAAGGGGTGGTTTTTAGAAAAGATGGTTCGAAAAAAACAGATTCGAGCCTTTTTTTCGCGGAATTGCTTCTAAGGCTGACGAGAATTATGGGAAAAATATTAAAACGTATTACAAAAGGGTTGTATTCAGAAGGGGGGGTTAAACAATAAAATTCAAGATTTAAGCCTTCTTTTTGCTGAATTGTTTTCAAAGCTCACGAGAATCATGGGAAAATTTGTTGCAAGGGGGTTGGTTTTGAAAGGGGTAACTTTGGTAATAGGGGTAACTTAGGCAGTCACATTCTAGCAAAAAAATCGATTTTTTTACAAAAAAATGGGGTGTTATTTCATTGTGGGTATGAGTATGAGCAAATTTTTTATATGTTTTTATAGAGACTTCAGGCTATCCATTAGATATTTCTTCAGAGCGGGGAGTCGTGGGGCATTTTTTGTAAGTCTAACGAAAGTTGAAAATGTACGAAGTTTCATTCTAATAACAGCACAGAAAATAACGATTAATAACTGAGTAAATAATCGACCAATGTACCATATCAAACATGAAATAAAAACTACATACCTTGATTAACTTTTCACCTGAGTTTCACAGGAATTATTCACAAGATGTTCTTTCTGGAGCTAATCAAACTCGGGAGAAAATGTACACCTGTGACACCGAGAAACGTACACGACATAATGGTCGTTTTTGAGGGTCTAAAGTGCGCAAATGTTTCGCAATATTTTGAGAAAAGGCCTTTTGTTCACCCTCTCACAAAGTAGGGAGCGTATACGAATACTTTACCAAAATTCCAATTAGTTCCGCTTTTTCGTTATTTTGCGACCACTGTGAGGTGGTATGATATTTATTATTCAATAAATAATCTTTATTGACTGGTCTATACACAATAAAATTTATGATTTCATATTCATAAATCATTTTGTAATGGGTCGCTAATGGAATATGGTGTCTAGTATTCTAAATTATAATTTTACTAATGCGTTTTGTCGATTCGGACAGTTAGAATTGGAAAGCATCCTGTACATTGCCAATCAAGAAGTTTTCCTGGTTCCGTTCGAAGAATATTGAGAAATGTAAATGTTTTATTGATGGAGCCCATAAAACTGATCGTTATTTCCAATGAAAATCCTTTTAAGACACGTGAATTATAAACACATAAATTAGCACAATGTTCCTCAAACATTTTTGATGGCCAAGAAAAAATGCCGATTTTTTTTTCAAATCGTTATCATGTGAAACCTTGAGAATGTCTCTAAGTATTATGAGTTTTGAATACACTATAAATCACCCACCCCTTATAATCGTTATTATTGCCTATAGAAAAAAAAGTTAAATATAAAAGTTTTGTGGTTCTGACTGAATTTTGATAAATTGCCATAAAAAATACAGTAGCGTGCAGATTTCAGGTGATAATTTTTTTAATGGGATACCCTGTATATCATTGAATGCTTGGAATGATCTTTTTTTCCTGATTTCAAAAATATACCATATGTTACCCCTATCTTATACCGTTTTCGAGTTATTAAACGTCGAATAACTTAGTCTAGTTGTTACTTCAAATACCTATCCCATGAAAGTTAATATTTTTAAAGTGAGCTATGAAAATGACAACTATATTATGTTTGTTTAGTGACATTTCTTCAATGGAATAATCAAAATGCTTTACAGAAAGAAAGAAAAAGTTCAAATATTTATACAAAAGTAGATATAGTCCATAAAAATGGCGTAGAGTAATAAACCATTTAGTATGCAAAATCCAAAGATTATTGGTTCCCTATAACAGTTCGTACTTATACCTACCTGTATATGCGGTTTATTACTCCATGCCTTTATTTTACGGACTATTACAAATATTTATTTAGGAAATTTAAATAACATGATAACTCATAAAAGATGTTCAATGTGTCCACCATTATTGTCAATGCATAATTGATAACGTCTTCTTATATTCGTAAGTGCATTGGAAATTGCTTCAATATTGACATTCAGATTTTCTATTTCAAGTCGAATCGTGTCTTTAATGAATTGAATTTCATTATTATTATTATTATTAACAATGTCTTTTAGGAATCCCCAGAAAAATGAATCCATAGGGGTCAAGTCCGGACTGTTAGGTGGCCATTTAATACTTCCATTATTCCCTATCCATATTGGGAATACATTATTCAAATGGGTTGCCCCATCTTGCATCCAAATCATGCCCAAAAAATTCTGTAAAAAAATTATTTTCTACTTCTGGGAGTATTTCTTGATAGGTAACTCCTGTTAATTAATATATAATCATGAAATATTGGGCCAACAATTTTATTTCAAAAAATTGCGCACCAAACTCTAACAGTTGTTCTTCCTGTTTTCTTGATTTGTTTTACCAATCTTTCTCTGTTGTCCTTTTTTTCCCACGACCTTCGATTTTTCCTATTGAAAACTCCTGCCGTAGAAAAGGATGACTCATTAGTCCATAACATTTTACTCAAATGATCTGGATCTCCACTCAAATTTTGAATCATCTGTTCGCAAAATTCCAGCCTTTTCCTTTTATGAGTTTCTGTTAAAACTTGTACGGGTAAAGTTTATATGGTTTGTAGTTCATTTTCAAAGTACGTTGGATTTTGGAAAAACTTATACATAATTGATCGGCTACATTTTTTAAACTACATTCAGAATTTTCTAAAAAATAATACAAAGTTTCAAAAAAGTCTATTAGCGAATTAATATGGATAGGCTTATCTTCGAAATGAAGCAGTATATCTAGCTGTTCTTCCTGGTTTTCTTGAATTACATGATTTTTTTTCTACTGAAACTGAAAGTTTGATTCACCTTTTGGTAAATATTTTCTGACGATGTTGGACGATTTGGATACAAAACCCTATATGCATTTTTTTCTGCACGTTTATTTTTATTTTTTTCTATATAACAAGTATATATTTGAACTCTTTTTTTCTCACTGTAAACAATTTTGACATAGTGGTATCCGAATTTATTGACATTATACAAGATGCCCTCAAATTATCTGAAAGAAGCAGAAAAACAAACAGTAAAAAATGAGGAGAAAGGAATATAGAACTAAATCATCAGATAATTCTATCTGTAAAAAAAAATAAATGAATTAAATTTGAAAAACATTCAACCAATGAAATACTGAAACAAGAAATAAAATTACTACAAAAATACACTCAAAAAACAAGTAGACAATACCAAAATGGATTATTATGAAACCAGGTTGACAAAATATGGAAACTCAAACGACATATGGAAAACTATAAATGCACTGCTCAAGGCTACAAAAAATAGTAGCTCCATATCTCAAATACAAGTGGGAGAAAACTCAATTGAAGATCCTGAGAACATTGCAGAAAACTTCAATAGCTTCATCGTAAATGTTGGTTAAAAATTGTCGGAATATATCATTCCAGAAAAAACTACAAAGAAAATTAAATTAAAAACTGAAAAGCAGATGTCATAATAATCACCATTCAAGATCTTTAAAATAAAAAGTCCCCAGATTCTGATGGCATAAAATCGGGATTAATAAAATCGACAATACCATTAATTATAAAGCCATCAACACACATCATAAACAAATCCCTGAGTACAGGATAGTTTCCTATACTGTTCAAAATCCCTACTGAGATACCAATATTTATGAGTGGAGGCAAAGCAGAAATATCAAACTACCGACCAATTGCATTAGTATCTAACTTCAGTAAAATTCTTGAGAAAATAATCAAAAAAAGATTAACTAGCTCACTGAAAAAATACGAAATTATATCAAAATCCCAGTTTGGATTTCATGAAGGAAAATCCAATCAAGTCGCCATTCTATACCTATTGAAAACATATAAGGCGGTGGTCAACAAAAAAGCATGTATTGGAGAGTATTGTTAGAATTGACAAAAGCTTTGATCCGGATCCGGAGTTACGAATAAACGAGGAACCAAAATTGTAATAAATAGCACAGGCAGTGTCAGATAACATAGAAGGTTTTTTCTGTAATGTCAAGAATTAAAGTTATTATCGAATTTCTAGTTATTCCTGCTAGACCCTTCATTTGTACCCAAATTGGGATTTATCATTTTTATATTTATCTAAGAGTTAGCCAGATGCTATAAATAAAATACACATGGATATAACAAACTTACTAATAAACATATAATTATTGTCATTCAGGTTTTAATATATATAAATCCTTTATTTAGTCCATTTACTAATTTACATTGTCAAGTCATTGCAATGATTACAATGAGAACGATATATAGCATGCTTTCAGATTAAAATAGACTAAGTTTAAAAAATAAAAATGTATATACAACACATATACACATACATATACACAACTACTACACCTATTTGCACACCATACATCTATACGCTCATACATATTCTAAAAAATATTTAATAAATACACAAAATACTTTAAACATACTAAAACATTTGTATACCTGTCGTAACTAAATATTAAATTGAAACAAACAAAATGAGGAAGTGGCTACTAGGTTTTTATTGATTAAGAATAATTTTTAATACTTAGTAGATTTTTTGGAAAGGAGTAGAATGAGACGAGAAAAAGATTATGTTGTTGCTATATTCAAGGTAGAAATGAATTTTCAAAACGACACGAATTCAAGTAAATATATATATATATATATATATATATATATATATACAAATATGTTTTTTCTGTTATTTCTTTGTTTCTCAACCGATTTCCACAACTGATACGTCAAACCACTTCTAATGAAAAGCTCTTCCATTTTCATCATGAATACTGTATATAAGGAGTTTTCTTACAGTGTTATGGTATTATTTTCAGAATTATTCATTACATTTCATAGAATCCAGTGAGAAAAACATCAATTATTGATACCCCTCTCGTTGTCAGGGGAGGGTCGGGACACGGGAAAATTTCCAAGTGAGACTTACTAGGTAAGCCTTGAAATATCATATCTATATACCAGCCTGCTGGTCCAAGGTGGTCCTTGAATGAACTAACCTATGAAACTTTCATGATTTTTTAGAACTTCTCTTAAAATAAGGTTTTTTTATTGCTAAGACCAAAATGGCCTCAACATTTTTTCTTTACTAAGTAAAAACACAGTCCTCACCCTACACCCACATGTTTTTGGTTCTTTCCAAAAACGATTTCTGCCTTAGTTATAGCCAATCAACTGTTTCTACTTTTTTTCTTCAGACGTATGGTGCTTACGCTTCAAAATTATGCAAATTGGCCCTCTGTAACTTTTAGAAAAATAAACTTGGGAACTAACTTCCAATGCGCTGTATTGGCCAATCCAGATTAATGTGCGACGCGAGACTGGACAATCCCCAAGCCGAGCTCGCCAAGTCTCGCGCCTTGAGACGCCGGCTTTACCGTTTACATAAAATCGAACTACAAAGCGACCTGAACGAAATAAATTTTGGATGTTCCAGTATGGCTTCGTAACCTAGGACGTGTGTATAGAAAATATGAGTACGAAACATATGAGCAGGAAACCATATTTTCATTCGTTTGAATGTTGTGAGTATACGATCTCATTTTCCTTATACTTTCCTCTCATTTAACTTGTTCATTCCTCATTTCTATATCAGTAGTGTTTAGTTATTGGCTGCATTAGCGGATAGTATGGCATGGGCATGTGATAAGAATATAAAAGGATCCTACCATAATAGACCAGCGTTTAAAAGCCTTTAAAAATGGTAAAAAGTGAAAAAAAATAATAGTAGGATGAAACCCATTGGAAAAGGAAGAGAATATAACAAAAATGAAAGGAAAAATAATTTACGGGCGATCTGAGGTCGGGAAGTGGAAGGGGGTGAATTTTTAATGGTAAAAAACGGTTTATCTCGATTTCCGGTAAAGTCCTATGGAAAAAGATCTACAACTTTTGTATTCATACTTTTTTCACATAACCTCAAAATTTATGTGAAAAATTTAAATTACCAAATTTTTTGTTTTTTATTCTTATCTTTTACAAAAAAAAATAATTTTTCACGAAATTCGGTAAAAACTTTTTATGTCCCAAACACACTGTAATTTTTTTTATTTAAAATATTTATTTTTCCACCTTATTTTGACTTAATTTTTAAAAAAAGTCGGTTGGCTTTTAATTCGCTGAAATCTCTAATTTCTGATGGTATAAAAAAAATACATTACTATGGTAAATGTTCTCAGAAAATACAAAAAAAACAAAAAATCTCGAATCCGAAATTTTTTTTTTTAATCATTATGTACAATTTTGAGCTATTTATTAAAATTTACAGTTTAATTACTCGAAAAACGTAAGATTCCATGTTACATTGATAAACGAATAAATTGCAAATCGAAATATACTACTATAATTAACAACCAAATGAGTTAATAAAGTTAATATTTAATAAGACATCTACAATATTTTGAGAAAGTTGTAGAATCTTCTTTAAATTATATGCGTAGATGACAATTTATTGCTGAGTGACCTACGGAAAATTTTAGCCCATCAAAAGGTATTTCATAGAGAAGTGGGGAAGGGTCTGGGCCTTACTACCTGTTATTTCTTTGCATTTTCTGAGAACATTTACCATAGTAATGTATATTTTTTACACCACCGCAAAGTAGAGATTTCAACGAACAAAAAGCCCACCGAATTTTTTAAAAAAGTTGATATTTTGACGGGAGAATTTTAGTTTGAAAATTAGGGTGCTTTTTCGATATTAAGTCAAAATAAGGTGAAAAAATAAATATTTTAAATCAAAAAAATTACAGTGTGTTTGGGACATAAAATGGTAAATTTTAACCAAATTCCGTGAAAAAAATTTTTTGTAAAAGAAAAATAAAAAACCAAAAACTTTCTTCCATAGGACTTGTAATTTTGCTGGAAATCGAGATAAACCGTTTTTTACCCTTAAAAACTCTCGACCTCAGATCGCCCGTAAATTATTTTTCCTTTCATTTTTGTTATATTTTCTTCCTCTTCCAATGGGTTTCATCCCACTATTATTTTTTTTGGTTTCAAAAATTATCGACCTTGGTCTATAAACCGCAAAATAGAAGTAGACTGCAATATTCTGGAAAAAAATTGGGAAAAGTAATGTGATAATGATTTTTTAGTTTTGTGTTCAGTAGGCCATACAATGCAGTTATGTGATTATGATAGGAAAATAAGAGAAGTGGTAGCCGAAAAGAGCATTGAACTATACAAAATAAAAGAAGGAAGTTGGACCTACAATATCTTCAGCACAAAGAATCACATTTTCCTCGTTTCTCCTGTATTTTTACATTCTCCGACCACACCTGATACTAATTGAACACGGTTGTACAGCATTAGGAAATCTTTTTCCACGATGCCTAATCACCATTGTATAATTCAAGTACTCTCAAACAATTTTCAAACCATTGAGAGAGGTTGAATACTAACGGAATATCCCAGACGAACATTGTATTTCAGTTATACGCGTTATAAACAAAACAATATTCACAATGAACTGATAGAAGCGGGCATCTAAAGGGGACACCATTAATTAACCTTTCGAACTTACTAATTTATTTGCATAATATTCTTTTAGTACAGACAAACTGGGTATTTTGACTGAATTATTTCATTTGGATTACAATTCTTCTCGATCTCAAAGCATGCAGGGAATCACCAAGGATGCATGGGATAATTTATGAGTTGTTTCAAGCATCAGTACATCTATTTTATTCTTATAGTTACATGGGATAGGGCAATTGAAAGACAATGGGGATTGATATCGATAAATACTCTTCAAATACAATAAATATTCGTTCATAATTCATAACATGTTGTTGTCCAAAATCACTTATATGATCTATGACATTTCTCTCCTGATATACAGTTGAAATAGCAATGCAATCCAGACAGTACATTTTGAACCTCAAATGGAGATCACAACTTCATGTATTAAAAAAAATCATTTGCGAATTCCCAAAGAAACAGCATAATATTGGAATTATCTATCAAATAGCTATAATTATAATACACCTCACTGATTAGATGGATACAATTAATGCTAAAAAGCAATCATTGTGGCTACTCTCGGGGAGCAAACGGTCAGGATGACATGACAGAAAGAGGTGGTCCACAAGGGGTGTTCTATCGCCTTTGCTGCGGTCCGTTGACAACACAATAGTAAAGCAACTCGACCCTGGATTGTCTGTCTCAATACTTTTAGAATTTTTGTATGGGATCATATTGAACCACTTTCGTATAACCTTTCTCCCTCCCAAAAAATTAAAAGCAGTGGTGTGATATTTCAACTAGGTACGTAGGAATAATTCCGATTAATTTAGTTTTTCCATTTTTTTAGGAAGGTTTGGTGCAAATAACAAACACGTGTCTTCAGACAATTTTTTTAATCAATTCTTATCTTTCCGATCAGATAAGGTGAATACGTTCGTTCACAGTTATCATAATTCGTTACCAGTAGCGTGAAGAAGTTTTATTATTCCACTTTCAGGGGGATAGGAAATTTTGACCTTTTAAGAAATTGACTGCAACTTTTTTTTCATACGTTTAATCATTCCTGAATGAATACCTGGTGGACTTTATAATCCAATTGTTCAATAGTGAACCTAGGGGCTGCTAGCAAAGCAGGAAATTTGGTGCGAAACGCAGTCTATCCATTGCATGGAAAAGTGTTAATATTTCAATTAACTGACAAGGTGTTTTCAATTAGTTAATAATTCTTTGCCAATTAAAATATATTTACCTTTCATTAACTTATTTGGTCGATCCTTATTTTTGGTTCCTAGAAGTGAATCAATTATATTCATATCTTTCCTTATCTTATATTTGTTTTTTTGGTTCAGATAAGTGAATTGAATAATTTTAATATATTTGGAATTTGGATTGTTTCATTCACATTTCATTCACCAACTGTAGGACATTTTTCAGGTACGTATCTTGAAAATATTTTCCAGAACACTCTTATATAGCCAGTTTGATGAATATTCTGAACTTTTGAATAGTTTTTGGCTGATCGAATTCGGGACAATCTCTTTGGTTGTGAATCTCTAGATTGAATTTCATATCTTTATTAGTTTCGATCTAGTTAATTAACATATCCAGTATTCAATTAAATTGTTCAGCACGTAATGGAAGTTTCATTTTCTAAATTACATTGTCCAATCTCAATTTTAAACACTCAAGTGTTCCAACCTGAGAGTTGACGAGTGATACTTGTGAAGCTTTGATACATCAAACAACATCGAAAAGCTGTAATATTTCCAAATTCCAAGTAGAATACAATAATCTTGGAAATACATAGTTCTAACATCCAGAATGGCTTCGTATCCTGACGCTGCGGAGAACAATTCTGGCGTCCAATTCAAATTTTCAATTTTCAAAACCTTTGCTAGACACATAATAAAATAAGAAACTAGCAAATTCCAAAGAATTCCTCACCGCTCTATACTGAAAAGCCTGGGTAAACAAGATGATACTCAAGTCGTTACCTCACCAACTAAATTCAAATCCAATCTGGATAGCTATATACGATGTGATCTCCCTGAATAAAAAACCATAGAGAGGAGCTGTTATTTGTGTAGCACGAAAACACATATAACAGCTCCAAACTAGTGGCAACATAAAAGAGTATCTCCAAGGAGGGATTATATTTGTGAAGATATGTTCAAAAACTTGAGAGTAGAGATCCAGAGGTTGGCATCACGTAGATGAAAATGTATAGCGACAACTGGAGCTATCGACGTAAAACATTCCAGATGGAAGGCCTCGAGCCTTCTCAAAAGGTAATGAGTTATAATCTTTCTACCGAATAACCCAATATTGTATCACATAATGACATTACACGGATGAATCGAATACGGAACCTTCGAGTTATCTCCGATATATTTTTTTGTTTAATTTTCCTGTAGTATCATGGTGCCCAGTACCATAGTCGACCCTGATTCTTGTGAACATCCGTTATGTCACGAAAATGTACTTTCAGTTGCCAGTGTGCAATTTTATTACTGAAAAATTGTTAGATCGAACGATAACCAAGATCTTCACTAGTTATTTACTTCGATGAAAGGCTTGCTCATGGGATTTGACCTAGAAATTAAATTCTGCGTGATAGTGAGAATTAATTTATTATTCATAATGGAATCATATCTGCAGGAACTATAAATAAAAACTTTTTAACAAAAAATGAAACCGACGAAAACAGAAACTGAAAAGTAAAAAATAAAGTTGGATTTGTGAACTATGGAAAACCGTCGTGAAATAACAGATGCTAAGTTAATTTTCAAAGTATTCAATAATCTCATATATCATCAATTCAATCCTAACAACGGATTCTATTTTGATTTCAGTACCTTCCTATATTACGCCTGGCAGAAATATATGTCTTCATCTCAAGGTACAGTAATACTTGCTGAGGTTGAAATCATATCTAAGTAAGCGATACCATCTGGAGTCCCTCAGGGATCCTATCTAGGGACTCTATTATTTGATATCTATATCAATGAAGTATTCAAATGTTTCAAGTTCTCAAAGTTCATGAAGTACTCTGAAAACCTGAAAATGTATCATTCTGTAAACATCGTTAACGAGATCACCCTCTCACGGAACGATTGGACTCATTATATACCTTCCGCCAGAAAATAGCTGATTCCTGAATGTCATGGTCAACGAGGTCAAAAGCTTTGCTACTGACAAAAAATAATAATAAAGTATTATGTTCTATTCCAAGATTTCCAGCACATGTTCAATTACTAATCTACCAACCGTATCACAACTTGAAGACTTTGGAATAATACTGGATTCTAAAATGTTCAACCAACATAAAAAGCAAACAATATATATATATATATATATATATATATATATATATATATATATATATGAAAGAGAGTAATATCGAGGGGACTGTTGAAAACAACATGGAAGGAATTTAATGGACATAGCCCTCAGAGAAAAGTTAGCACTTTTCTCTGAGGGCTATGTCCATTAAATTCCTTCATTAAATAATATATATATATATATATATATATATATATATACAGTATGTCTCACTAAGTTGGAACCATATGGAAAACTTTTTTATTATTCATTTTAGGAAAAAAAGTTATTCCTAATAATAAGTTTTGCATGTTGTAAAATCTAAAATACAATCATCAGATATCCATTTTTTTCAGTCGTATACGCGGTTTGTCAAAAAATATGAATTGTACTCAAGAGTAAATTTCCTTCATATTCGACAATATCGAAAATTCTTATTGAAAAAAGTTGTTTAGAAAAATTAGGTTATGTTACTTTTCACTGTTTTTTTCTATTTTGAATGAACATTTATCTCTTTTGATTATGAAACACATGATCACCTTTTCTAACAATTTTGCAATTTAAACTCATAATGAATGCATATGCATATATTGTGCAAATAAGAAAATACATACAAATACTAAGTTGGGTAACTAACATAATATTAAATCTGGAAATAAATAGAAATTTGATGTTTCCTCATTCCACTGAAGCTTTGACATATCCACCTTCTCGTTCAATGCATATAATCGTTCTTTTGGCAAATTCACGTAATACATTCCCTATCATTTCTGGAGAAATTTACTGGCATGTTTCTAAAATTATCCTCTCCAAATGGTCAACATCTTGAAACGGCCCTTCCTGATAAACTTTTTGTTTCAAGCAACCCCATAAGAAGTAATCAAGGGGGGTTAAGTCAGGGGATCTAGCAGGCCAAAAAAGATCAGAATATCTGTGAATAACTTTTCCATGGAATGTATGTTCAAGATATTCCCTAACATTTTATAATAATAATAATAATTTATTGCATAAATATATATAAACAACTGAGTTAGTTTAATATTCACTGTGTACCTAATAGAATTTCGTTGAAGGATATACCTAAGTTTTTTATTACAATAAACAGAAACCCAAAGAAACCATGGACGGTTGTATATGGGTATTTATACTACAATAATGGTAGATTTTTGGTGTTTGATGAAACACGTGAGATTTGACAACATGTAAAACGGTAGTTTTTTCTCAGATAGAGAATCCTAGTGCCATATCACATAAAAATTTAAGAATTTAAGAATTGCGGTAGATTTAAAAGTATAATAGTATATAAATATGAATAATATAAGAATGTGCAGAATATAATATGTAAGTATGTAAAATTATGAAAATGTGGGAAAGCAAATTGTATAGCACTTTATAATTTTCCAGCTTATGACAATCTAAATCATGTATTTTGAAAGATTCCTTCAGTACTATCATCCCAATATTGTACTTGATTTCTTTTAGATGCACTTCATATTCGTCAAGATTTTTATTTATGATGTACTGTGGCATGCGGCACCATCTTGTTGGAACCAAATACATTGACGTTCTTGTAAGGGTAGTTCGTTCAAGAAGTCATTGATGTGAGTTTGTAAAAACTGTAGGTAACATTCGGCATTTATAGATTAGACGAAAAAAAAGGCCTATTAATCTGTTCTTATAAATGCCACACCACACGTTCGTCTTAAATGAATATTGGTCGTGAGACTTTATTACAAAATTGGAATTTTCATCAGACCACCAGCGACAATGTTGTGACGAGACAGTTCCATTTGACGAAAATGTTGAATCATCGGAAAAAAAAAGAGTGCTCTTCTAATTTTTCTTGGATGAAATGGCAAAAATCAAAGCGCCTATCATAATCTCTTTCTTTCAATGTGTGAACGATTTTTGGTTTGAATGGTCTGTATTTATTCAGTTTTAAAATTCTTGCCACTGTATCTTTACTCACATTTTGTTGCATCGACGACTTTCCTTTTGCGCAATGACCTTTTTGGATTTTCTACAACTGACAACATCACTTCAAACTGCGTATTCTCATCGGCAACGGGTTTTCGGCGTTTTCCATTAAAATGATTGTTAATACTTCCAGTATTCTTGAATTTATTTACTATTTTCGTAACAGTTGAATGATTGATATTTTTATTGGGATGTCTGTTATTAAAAATAGTTGCTGCTATGCGTTTTATAGTATTCTCCCACAATCAAAACAATATCTATTTTCTCTTCACAAGTTAATAACGCTACCATTTTCATGTGTCTTATTAATTCTAACGCGTTTTGACATTCACTGTCTTGCTATTAACAAATCAACAAATCATTTCTTTGTCAGTGCATCCTAGATTACACGTAACTACAGTTAAATTTGCATTGTTATTGTAGCCAAAATAAGAAAAAATGTTTTTTCCATGTAAATGGATGTAATTGCATCTTTGAACGTAGTTTTTAGTTCTGAACAACTTTTTTTATTAACGATTTTCGATATTTTCAAATATAAATAATACTTTACTCCTGAGTAAAATTCATATATTTTGACATACCGCGTATACGACTGAAAAAAATTGATATCTGATGATTGTATTTTAGATTTCAGAATATGCAGAATTTTTATGAAGAATAACTTTTTCTCCTAAAATTAATAATAAAAAAGTTTTCCATATGGTTCCAACTTAGTGAGACAACTTTATATATCAATAATCAATAAATTAGAAAGCATTCAAAATAAACGTATCACATTAAAAAAATATTTCCGCATCAAACAAACGACAGAAACTACGAAAGCAGTTGGATTTATCAACTCTGGAAAACCGTCGTGAAATAACTGTTGCAAAGTTTATTTTCAAAGCAGTCAATAATCTCATATATCATCGATTCAATCTCAACAACGGATTCAATTCTAATTTCAGTTCCTTCCTATATTACGCCTGGCAGAAATATATGTCTTCATCGCGAGGTGCAGTAATACTTGCAACCATTAATCAAACGTTGCCGGAGTTGATGCTTTTATAACTCTTTGAGGAGCTTAGAAAATTCCCTGAAATGTTATTTCTAGTGTCTTCACTGATTATATCATGAGTAATCAATGTTATCGCCTACAGAATATTATTTTTAACATGCTTTTATTAGTTTCACCTCCACATGTAGGTACGTAGAGAACAAGTTCAATGACGATCCTTGGAGCATACCGAATCAATGTCAATGACAGAAATTGACGAACACTGGCGAAAAACTGGAAATGCATTTATAAATACGCCCATACAGAGGTTCATCGGCTGCCATCAAAGGTGTATCTACAACAATACTAAATCTTTTTTCCATGTCGCAACCTACTTTAAAATACTGACCCGACAAGCCAACAAAATATCGGATAACTGAGTTGCATAAAATTACGATAAAACAGCCAAGAGTCTCGGTGTGCCTTGGGCGGCATTTGTTTTTGAAAACAAACTGGCATCGCGACACCGATGACCATGGGCGTCAGCAAAATCACTTGATAGAGGTTACCACATCAGCCAATCATCACGATGAACGATAAATCAAAATAGTTGATTGACTTTCTTGAGGCTCTTGATGAAGTCCGGCATGGTCAACTAGTTTTCATTGACAGAAAAGAAATAGGAAAATAATAGGGGAATTAGTTGTGATGCAAAATGCGGTTGCCAATTTGAGATCATAGAATTAATTGAGGAAACTCACAATAAGTAGTTCTTGAATCGCTTCAATAATTATACATTATATACATACATATATACATCTATCGTAGGGGCTGCAAGAGGAAATTATAGCAAAAATAGAATAGGCAATACAAATAAAATTAAAAAAATGTTACATAACAGTTGTTACTGAGCATTTTTTAGAAACTAGACACAGAAATCTCGACCCAAAAAACCATGTGGGTATCCCAAAAAAGTTTCAAACGAATATTCTAGAAATCTTTGAGATATATAAAAAAATCGAGTCCTTCTAGTTGCATCAATGAGACTTCCTGAATTTATTCGAATTTTTCGTACACTGAATTTAATAATACTCAAACGTTTTATATACATTTTCTAAAATAATAGCTGATTTTCTACACGAATGAACATTCCATAGTATCTTTAAAATAAGCAGTATTGATTAGAATTGATGTTCTCATATTTTAGCCTGGATGCCGAATCGAAATATTGTTGTAATATCAGTAACATTAAGGACTTTTTTTCACAAGAATGAGCTCTTTCCTACGATAAATTTAATAATAAATAGCCAGAAAACATGTTATAATAGTAATATATAATAAAAAATAATAACGATGCACTTTTCATATTTTTCAACAAAACTTTTCCCGTTTTACTTACTTATTTTTTTATTTTGATATGGAGACCCATGGCCTATGTAGACAATTTTAACTTCTCCCAAAGTTCGCCTTTTGGTGATTTGCCTACTATGACTAGATCTCAGAAATTATTAAAATGTTCCGCAATTTCGTCATTTGTACTTTTATTCTATTCTTGTAATGAACTTTTCTTTTTATTATATACATTTAGGTAAATAAATGAATTAGTTTATTTTATATATGTATATATATATATATATATATCTTTATATGAAATGCACAAAATTATTGAAGTGACACCTATAATTTGTGGGACGAAGCTTAGACCTAATGAAGTGGAATTCAATGACACGAAATTTCGTGCAACATTGATAGGTCACCAACAGATGTCAGTATAGGCCAATCCACGACACCAAAAGTCGTACTTCTAGTGCGTTCAGAGTATATATACGTGTACTGAGTTGCACCCCCTCTTTTTCATATATGAGATTATTTATTTGCCTGTTTATAATTGTTTCTCCTCATTAGTTTGGGTGTATTTATTTCATCATATTCCACAGCATTTATTAATGTTTTTTGTATTTTCATCACACACCCACCATACTTCATGATCATAAGGAGAAGAAGGATTTTTTACGAGGATCTAAACCTACACGAATATTCCTTGCCATTTAAACAAATGCCTTTTTTGTCTTGCTATAACAGCCCCCCCCCCTGATATTTTCTGCAGATAATGAAACTTCTTCGAGAAATGGACTAATCAATGTTCTATAATAGAAAACCAATGGGCAATAGTACGTCTCACAATCTATAACTCCTTCGTGCCGAATTCATAATACCCAAGGGCTCAGAGTCAACTGAGATATTCATTTTTTCTCGAAGTTGGTTTCGATACTTTCTATTGCCATTTCAGATTTCATGCGATTCATACATAAACAATGAACCTCCAATGCCTTATTATTATCATTATCTTCATCATAAATATTTGTAGGGCTGAAATAGTGGTTGAGAATGAGAATGGTAATGAGATAGAAACGTCAATATATACGTCATAAAGATTAAAGGTCTCAATGAGGATTCTTGGGAGTGACAGGATCAGAATTAGTATCTCCGATTTTTATGATCTGAATACGATTAGCCAAATATATTTCGATGAAAGAACATAGGCTGCTAGTGAAGCTCAATATGGATATTTCCAGGGTAGAAGTGATATCTAGCTATGAAGGATGGAAATTACTGGGAGAGAAGCAACATAAGATTAAAAATTGAATAGAAAAGTCGTGAAATACATCGTAAAAAGCAAAAGACCCAATACGGATCCTTGGTAGACACCAGTATTGATAGTAAAAGGGACGAATAAATAACAAAGTTTTGAAGAAAGGAAAATGATGAAATGGAACATAACAATTCATATTGATATTTCGTTTATGAAAAAAGGCTCATCGAACAACGAAATTACTTCATAGGAATTGTATACCTACAATGATTTACTATATATGTTAATTCTACTTTTCCGCTCCATCGGAGTTGGTGAATTGACACAAACATTTTTGCAAGATCGAACATTTATATTCTAATGGCGATTTCATGGTACAAGTTCATCTCTCGTCCTCCGTGCGTCTACCATGCCAATGACCATAGTCGACGACCGTCAGGATGCATAGCTTACTAAAATCGGTGGATTGAAGTGCCGCCACATAGCGAGAACTAAGATGTAATATAAATAATGGCCACAACTTTCTGGTAACTGGTCACAGAAACTGCTTCATAGGGGAAAGCGGAGTAAACGAATGATACTATAGCTTAATTACCTTCCATTTGGTTTCAGCCATACAAATTTAGCCACTTCAGAGGAAATTCTTCCAATCATATTGTTCATTATCGAGATCCATACTATCCCAAGTAGCATTTTAAGTGGACGGAACGTAGCGGCCACGATTCTGGAAATTTTTTAAGTGTGACCACAACCACTGCCAAGTAATATACACGGTTCTATTAGGCGGCGGCTACCAAAATGGGGAACACTTTTTTGGTGGCTGCTACGTTCCGATCTACGTTCCTGGATCTCAGATAGCCACATTCCAACCACGTTGTGGTCACCTGGCAGGAACGTGGATATGTAGTAGCCAACACTAGACACTTCACGTTTGTGTAAATAATATGTAGCTCGATCTCTGTTCAGCAACATATTTTTGTGATAAATGTTCCTCATTCTTCCATTTTGCCTGATTCATTTCTAACACTCGATCAACTATAAAAATATATAACACATAAACATGCAAACGCGAAAGTATATTGAATTTGGATCGGATAAAATTAAAACGATTGAAAGTTTTATGTGAAATATGGGTTTTGTAGCTCGATTGTGAGCACGCGCCATCTGAATACACTTTATTTAAGGAAAACATTATAATTTTGGAAATAACTTGCCTCTGAAATTATGTACTTAAATCCCTCAAACATTGTTTTATCAACCTTGGTTAGTTGAAACAAATACTTAAGTAACAAATTACTACGTTTGATGCAGTGCTGATGACAAATAAATCTTTATTGAATATTTCGATCATTTCTCTAATAATGGCGACCCAGCATATTCCTGTGAATATGGCGGCTTTTGGAGGATATAACTTTGAAGTGGCAGAAAGTGTGAATATACCACTCTAAAGCTCATAGAGTGCCCAGTGGAACTAAATTATTAACTTTTCCACCACTGGAAAGTGGCACCCACGTCGCAGGACTATGACTCACCACTTCAAAGTTATAACCTAAAAATCACAATGGGTCTTATACCCTTGAAAGTAGCGAACACGTCGTGCTATTATAACCTGCCACTTCAAAGTTATAATCCCGAAATTGCGGGTACATGTTCATTAATTGTTAAAAATGGACATGTAGCAAGTATAGTGGATTCATGCAGCTCCAATAATCAATTATCAATGATCAAGTATCAAGTAATGAAGTAATGAAAAGTAATGAAAATGATGGCATTTATGCAAACAGAATTAACGATTGAACCTTTTTATACAAAATCAAGAAAAATTGTCTATTAAAAACCCATTTTATTTTGAATGAATATCATTCACATTTCACGTAATAGAAAAGTTAGGTTAGTTTTCGTCATCGCATGGACCAATCCACGGTCACTTCAAAATCAAGGAAAATTGTTATTAAAAACGCATAACCCATTTCATATCGAATAAAATTCATGTTTCACGTAACAGGTTAAACAAACTTTCTGTGAGCCACAATAAAATAATTTGAGAAAACTTAGGTTAGCTTTCGTCATCGCGTGGATTGGTGAATTTTGAAGGTTATTATAATTTGTAGTGACTTTTATTAAATGCGAATTGTGGTTATCACTTATGTAGATAGCAAGAACGTGGCAACCATCACCACATATCACAATCATGTGCCTGTACTCAAAATTGGTATGTGGAAGTTTTCGAGGTTGGAGATAATGACATTTTTGTCAAAATTTAAAAATTCAAAATGGCGGCTCCAAGATGGCGGACAAGTTTTGTGATTATGGTCCGATTCGATTCAAAATTGGTATGTGGAGGTTTTAGGGGTCCGAGATTATGAAATTTTTTGTCAAAATTCATGAATTCAAGATGGCGGCTCCAAGATGGCGGACGAAATTTGTGATTATGGTTCGATTGGATTCAAAAATGGTATGTGGGGGTGTTGGGGTTGGTTGTTATGAATTTTTTGTCAAAATTCATAAATTTAAGATGGCGGCTCCAAGATGACGGAAGGGTTTTGTGATTAAGGTCCGATTCGATTCAAAATTAATATATGGGGGTTTTCGGGATCGGAGATTATGAAACTTTTGTGAAGATTCATGATTTAAAGATGGCGGCCACTAAGATGGGGGACGAGTTTTCTGATTATGGTCATATTCCATTCGAAATTGGTATGTGGGGGTTTTCGCAGACGGAGATTTTCAATTTTTTGTCAAAATTTATAAATTCAAGATGGCGGCCACCAAGATAGAGGACGAGTTTTCTGATTATGGTCAGATTCTATTCAAAATGGTGTGTGGAAGTTTTTGGGATCGGAGATCATGATTTCTTTGAGCTCAAGGAGCTCAAGGAAGAGACCTTGTGATAACGATGTACCATTAGAAATGAACATATTAAGGCGAACTAACTAAAAATAAAAAATAAAATAACTAATGAAAAACTTTTTTAAAGACAAGCTTTTATTCAAGCCGTGTACTAAAACGTATAAAACCAGTTTGAATCATCGCTGACAATGATTACTTATTTTTTGTTGAATTAATTGGTTTCAAAAAGCTTGTCGCGCGAATTGTCATAAAATTAATTCTTCGACAAGCTGTTACTTACCGACCAATCATTGTTCAATGAAATTAATTGGTAGGTACTTTTATGAACATTTCGCGTGACAAGCTTTTTGAAACCAAATAATTCAACAAAAAATAATTAAATCAATGTCAGCGATGATTTGAACTTATTTTATACGTTTTAGTACACGGCTTAAATAAAAGCTTGTCTTTAAAAATGTTTTTTATTAGTTATTTTATTTCTATTGAAAATCCCTCTTCTTGAAAATTTTGATTCGTCAATCCAAATTATTTTATTAAAAAATGAATTTTCTTGGGTGCGTACCAACATCGTTTCACAAAATTCAACTCTCTGTTGAGGGACTTGAGGATTCATTGCTTGAACTTTGGTGAATTTATAATCATGTATGTTATGTATTTTCAAGATTCTTGGAACTGAAGATCGATGACTCAGGAAATGCGTGAAAATATGTCAAAACAACAATCTGGTTGTCTTCGATAGTTACCGGTCGAGAAGTTTCTGGACACTTTGATCCAAACGCATTGACATTGTTCTAAATTCGTATAAATTTCATTGGCGGTAGATTTGGATACATTTTGTTGAACTTTCTACATGTTCTGCTGATAATTTTATTACACTGTCCAAATATAATAAACAAATTCATCAGAACTTCGTTTGAATAATTTTGTTACATCATTTCTGAAGATATTTTCAACTTCTGAATGGACGAAAATGTCGATATTATTACGATAATGACAAATAATAATCATAGCCTTCTCACCAAAAACAGAATAGAGATATAATTTTCAAGGCACATTTTCACAAATAAATACTCCTAAGTCAGAAACTCGATCAGTTAGGTATAGGTATGATATAACATACATAAATGACAAATTCCAGCAACTTTCCAGATTAGTAATAATATACAGGATGTTCCATTTGAAATAATCAATTAGTAACTTTTTCAAGCAAACGCAATAACTATATTTTTGAACCACCTTGTATTAAAGTAACTGGGGTTTAGCTAACGCGTGGGAAGCCTCCAAGTATCACCTTACTCTGAACCGAATTTCAGTATCATTGTATCACTGTCCTCAAAGATATCAGCATCTTTAGAGATCATGACGGAAAAAAATTCAAATTAATTTTTATTTCGAAAACGGTCACAGATAGGTATAGAAAAATATCAGAAGAAGTCGTCAGGAAATTGATGTAGATCCTAAAAATAATATTATATACGGGGTGTTACATTTGAAATATCAAAGTTGCTAATACTTTTTAATAGAAGTGGCAACACCGCATTGTCGAAAATATTTTAGTTGGGTAGAGATGTCTAAATTTTCAGGGTGATCCGTTGCCCAGTTCACCAGAAACGTCTAATGTACCATACACCTTGAATCAGGTGTATAATGTAATTGAAGAAACAGTCGTGGAAAAATCTTTTTACATAATATTTCATTTCTCACTCATTGATTATTTATATTATAATTTTGTTAAATAATCACTTCATGATTTGACTGATTCGCGATTAGTAACACGTAGGTTATGACCTTGAAATTAGTTTTTCCAATAGTATCGAGAAAAGTGATGGAAGCTGATAAGACCAGTTTTTTTCAAATCTCCAAATTAACAAAAAAAACTTTATTCTCATGCTGTTTTGTTCTTCACTCATTCCATAGAAAAAAATTTGTTATAATTGTGCCATTGGAACATCAGTGGGATAAACTGTGAAACATGGTTTTCATTGATGTGCGATCTATCCCCTCGTATATGGAACATATCACAACAGAAAGGTTATGAACCTCTATGAAGATGTAACTTCATTGTTTCAATGACTCTCTCTTCTGGCGCCACCTCACCAGTATCAACAATATATCTAATATTTCTTTTCATGTTTATATCATATATTTTGCATTTAAAGCGTGTTTCAGCTTCGGTATCGTTGGAATGTCTGAACTAAAGTGAACACGGCGATTGGAACTTTAATAGCTACTTAAAAATGAATATTCGATATTTATGCAAAAATGGACGTATAAGCTGTTTCGGGAAAAACGCTATGATTGATTGTCACTATTAGTAAAATATTTCAAATGATTATGTCCCACCATTATCATAAATTTTTATGATTTCGAAAGCCACTCTATCTTCTTGTAACATACCAAGTCAAATTCTTTCACAGTGAAGAATACATCGATTAAAACATTCGCTACTACATGAGTTACCATCAGGTTATATCGACGATAAAAACGCCAATTCACGCATTCTCTAACGCATACGGGGTGTGTATCGGTAGCTAAGTTATTATTTCCGCGACCTCGTATTAACGAGTCTGTTTAATGTACACGAAATCGATCGTTAACGACCTCTTTTAACGTTCAATTTATCTATTAATTCATGATTGTGATATATGCAGCCAAACATACACCGAAATCGACCATTACAAACCTATTAATGGTCGATTTCTCAATTAGTGCATCATTCTGGTATAAGCAAGCAAACATACACGAATTCTAATATTATTCCTCCTAATTGAAGCAAATGGATATCGAAAACTTCACAATGATCCCAGAAACGCTGTCGACGTACAATTTTTGTAATCAACTCGTATATTAAAATGACGATCAATGATCTCGAACATTAACGCACTCGCTTCGCTCTCGCGTTAGAATATCTCGATCATCAATCGCCATCATTAATACACTAGTTGCTTAAATAACTATTCGTCTTTGGATTCGAAATGCACTCATTGTTCCATTGGAAAAATTGATTTATACTGTTTAATAACAGGAACATATTTTGCTTCTTTATCTTTCTAAGATGTATGGGATTATTCGGATCCCATTATAATAGGTAAGGTCTCCACTATCTTAACCCACATCATACATGTTGTCATCGAAACTTCCGAGGGTTGGAAAAACAACTGAGTTCAGTAAGTCAGTTAACATTTTGAAAATCCTTTATCTTGAATATAATACTCAGAAATGTGAAAATATACAGAGTGTTCTCTTTGAGATGAGGAAGATGCTGTCAAACCGGAAGTGGCGGGGAGTTCAAAATATTTTATGTGAATAGATTAATATCAATGATCATATTCCGGATTTCTTTCTGAAATATGACCAGTAACCGTCAGTAGCGGATTTCCCATAAGGCAGATTAGGCCCAGGCCTAAGGCGGCCAGATATTAGGGGCAGCTAATCGTGGCAAAAAAAATACTAATGCGAACATGTGACGACACTGAATAACAGTACACTATAGCATATAAAGTATTAAAATTTAAAATGTTTTATTTTAAAATTTATTTTATTATTTACATAAGTAAAATTTATTACGATGTTTATGATGGAGCGGGCGATTATTATTTTCATTATCAGCTCCAGGATACAAACAGACTGCAGTCCACAATAGTATCCACTAAGTACATAAGAGTTTACATTGATATTGGATCAAAAGTGAGAATGCAACATACCTAACAATACTGATACAAATGAATACACATCGGTTATCAATTTAGAGAGAAAGATCCCTAATGTGTTTCCGAAAATGCAAATACAGTGCTCGTCTAAATTCCGTCCCCCCCCCCCCACCCCCCTTCTAATTTTTGAACCACCTGGTATATCACAACGAAATTTGAAGGGCTTAAATAGGAGATAAAAACCTACTTTTTCATTAAAAAAATCACAGCTAAAAGTTTTAAAATGGCGGCTGAGCGCCATCTTCAATAATTTTTTAAATTGAACACCCCGTATATTATTCCATTTTCGAAATCTGATCATAATTCTCAACAGTTTTCTCCAATACTTCACTCCTAAATTCAATTGTTTTCGAAATATGAACGTTTGAAAAGTGACATTTTGGTAATTTCAAACCCAACCAAAAACACTAATGTTGCTTTCAATCGAGTTTGCATTGGAAAAAATCGTTGTTGCGGTAACATCTTGTTTACTGTCAAACTGAACTGCTAACTGTCAAATAGTCCGTTGAGCGCCTAAATCCTTTTATGAAAAGTGTGATCATGGCTCGTAGTTTAGACGATAAATTTGAAGAAGTTTTGATATTTGGAGAAGCTGGAAGAAATTATCATCTAGCAGTCCGTATGTTCAATGATAGATTTCCCGAGAATCCTATTTCGAGGTCATATTTCCGCAAACTTTTAAATGAGCTCCAAGCAACTGGTACGCTGAAAAATGCTCCAAGATCAGGAAGACCGCTTCTTTCAATAGAAAAAAAGGTAGAAATTGTTGCTGAAATGGTAATCAATCCGACTCAGTCGACGTCTGCAGTTGCTGAATCCTGTGGAGTAGGTTCAAAAAGTGTCCAAAGAGTCTTAAAAAAAGAAAAGTTTCACCCCTATAAAATTAAAATCCTGTATGCTCTCACGGAGGATGATCCAGACCGGAGGGTTGAATTTTGTGAGAGGTTAACAAGAACAATTGATGGAGAAGAGGGCTTCCTAAAACGTGTATGTTTCGCAGACGAATCCACGTTTTTTCTTAATGGAAAACTCAACAAACAGAATGTACGATACTGTAGCGATAGTAATCCGCATATTTTTAGAGAGGGACATACACAGTTTCCTAAAAATGTGAATGTTTGGGCGGGGATTTTGGCAATTGCGTTGTTGGACCGATTTTCATCAGAGGCAATCTTACAGGACTTCTTTACAGAAATCTTTTAGAGACTGAAATTGAACCTCGAATAAGACGAATTGTATTAAACAATCAGGAAAAGTTTGAAAATCGTGAAATCTTATTTCAGCAGGATGGGGCACCTCCCCATTTCGATCGCATAGCTAGAGAGTTCCTCGATACAAACTTTTCTGGGCGATGGATAGGTCGCAGGGGTAGTACAGAATGGCCACCAAGATCTCCGGATTTTACAATTCTAGATTTTTTCCTTTGGGGGTATCTGAAGTCAAAAATCTACGCCACTGAATGCCAAACAATAGAATAGTTGGAACGCAGAATAATAGATACATGTAAAGAAATAGATGAACAGAGAAGCTATTTATAATAGGGCACTTTATTGTCAAGATTTAGGAGGGGGCCACATTAAACACTTGATGAAATAATTGTTGGGGTTAAATAAAAGTGTTATTCAAAAATAAATTATAATTTTTCAGCTAACTAATTTGTTTTGATTGTGAATTTACAGAACACATTCGTAGGCTTCGAGATTTTCCGGGAAGCGGTATTGTTTATCCTTAATAAACTCTCTTTACGCCTCTTATTAGTCGAATTCATTAAGCGATTTAACTACAAATTATTAACAACGTTTAGTTAGCAAAAAGTTTTACCGGAAGTGACCAAAATCCATACTTCATTTTAAACCGGAATGTCACTTTTCAAACGTTGAAATTTCGAAAACACTTGAATTTAGGAAAAAAGTGTATTAGAGAAAACTGTTGAGAATTATGAGCAGATTTCGAAAATGGAATAATATACGGGGTGTTCTATTTAAAAAATATATTGAAGATGGCGTTCAGCAGCCATTTTAAAACTTTTAGTTGTGATTTTCATGAAAGAGTAAGTTTTTATCTCCTATTCAAGCCCTCCAAATTTCGTTGCGATATACCAGGTGGTTCAAAAATTAGTAGGGGGGAAACGAACTTTATACGAGCACTGTATGTACAGTAAAACAGATCAACATCAGAATGAAGTGTGTTATAACATAGACACATCCTAGAGATTGGAGAATTCTGATACATATTAGTTCTAGGACAGCATATATAGAACAATTGTCTACTTCTAGTAGGCCTCGCGGGAACCAGAAAGGGAACCGAGGACAAAAGATCTGGAGAGTCAATCATACCATTAACTATTTTGAATAATATATAGAGATCGTTTTGCTTTCTTCTATTTTCAAGAGTAAGAAATTTGTATCGTTCAAGTAAACCGCAAGTGTCAGAAACTTGGTGATTACCTGTTACTTTGAAATTCAGGTATCTAATGAATTTGTTTTGAATTCTTTCAAGTCTTGTTATATGACGGCAATACCTTGGCGACCAAATGGCTGACTCAAAATTCAGCCTACTGTAAATAAGGGCATAATATATTGATTTGAGAGCTTTCGCAGATTTAAAGTATCGACAGATACGAAAAATATACCCCATTAACTTATTACATTGTATATAGCTATATAATCAGTGTGTAAACTAAAGGACATCTTAGAATAAAAAAATATACCAAGATCTTCCACATTATCTTTCATAGTAATAACTTCATTACTAATGTAATATTCTATTTTGAAATAACGAATATTTTTGGTGAATGAAATTGCTGAACATTTTTTATTGTTGATTAACAAATGATTACTTTCACAATAAAGCATCAGGTTATTCAAATCCTACTGGATCTTAACACCATCCTCAATTTTTCAAGTCATCAGCATAGAGCAAGAATTTACAGTGTTTGAAACACTGGTTTATGTCGTTGATGTAAATTGAGAATAGTAATGGTCCCAGATGGGACCCCTTCGGAATACCAGATGTTGCATACGATGGTGATGATTTCCACCCAAGAACTGAAACTATTTACGATCTATTGCTAACATAGATGGAGAAATGTCTAGTAATTGTATTCTGTATATCCAATCCACCAAAAATTCTTAATACCTTAAAATGGCTGGTGGCTCAGTTGGCAGAGCGTTCGACTAGAAATCGAAAGGTCCCAGGTTCGAATCCTGGCCGATCCACATTTTTATTTTTCAGTTCTTGTTTTCATTTTCTCGTCTGAATGCCACAAACTATTTCCATTGATAAAAATGTGGAAGTTAGTGAGGAGGTATGTCTGGAATAACAATGAGACAGATGTTAGAACATTGCTAACATGATGTAGTCAGCCCGAAATTGTTCAATTAATATATTCATTGTGCAACAAAGTATTTGTAGAGCTATTCGCTAGGGAAGTAGTTGTTTTCTGATTGATATTTTACCAACCATACACCTATTAGAAAAATCGAATTAAACGGTTTTCTTCACATAAAGGATTTAATATAAAATTGAACCAGAAAATGGTAGATCTCAGGTGAAAAACAACTACTTTCCTGGCAAATACCACGCAGAACATTGAATGATATTCACCTGAAAATCCATGCATACTTCCATATAATATCAATGGACATTGAATGCAAATGTTTCTTTCTGATAAGCTCGATTATGTTTAATCTATGTCGTGTTCACCTAACAATCCGCATACCGGTTTCAGGCTTCTTGGCCCTCATCAGTACGGAGTAGTCAACCAGCCAAAGGTCCAAAGAACTCTGGCTGAAGTGAGACACAACGTAAACAAACCATCATCGAGTTTGTAACACCTATAGGTACGCCGGAAAAGATAAACTTTAACTGGCGGTACCTAGTGACAGAAAGAAACACTCTGGTTCAATTTTATATTGAATCCTTTATGTGAAGAAAACCGTTTAATTCGATTTTTCTATTCATTCCACTTCACATGGCACTTATCTTTCACTATATGCTAGACGGGCTTGCCACTCCTACTGAGAAGGAATCTTTTATTTAGAAACCTATCGAGGTGGGAGATTTTCGGAGTGTTTCTTTCTCTCACTAGGTACCGCCAGTTGAAGTTTATCTTTTCCGGCGTACCTATAGGTGTTACAAGCTCGATGATGGTTTGTTTACGTTGTGTCTCACTTCAGCCAGAGTTCTTTGGACCTTTGGCTGGTTGACTACTCCGTACTGATGAGGGCCAAGAAGCCTGAAACCGGTATGCGGATTGTTAGGTGAACACGACATAGATTAAACATAATCGAGCTTATCAGAAAGAAACATTTGCATTCAATGTCCATTGATATTATATGGAAGTATGCATGGATTTTCAGGTGAATATCATTCAATGTTCTGCGTGGTATTTGCCAGGAAAGTAGTTGTTTTTCACCTGAGATCTACCATTTTCTGGTTCAATTTTATATTGAATCCTTTATGTGAAGAAAACCGTTTAATTCGATTTTTCTATTCATTCCACTTCACATGGCACCTATCTTTCATACACCTATTGTTATTAGTGGTAAGTCTAGGAAATCGAGAGTTTTTATTTTCTTCTGGAGGCTTTTTTGTATTTGGTGAAATATATGTTCTGGTACTCAGCACTCTGTATTCTGACTCTCATAATAGTTGTAACATATATATATATCGATAGCATCTTAAGTTGTCAGAAAACTTATTAACATACTACCCCACTCACCCTAGGCATGAAATCTCTTTACAGACCTCACACTTTGTCGATTGCGGCTTGTGTGGTAACCGCGACTCGTAATGGCCGTTCCATCATGTTGAGACAACTTTTGCATTTCTCGAATCACAGCGAAAATATACATAAATTGCTCAATCGAGGTACTACAGCTTTTATGCTGTGCTCGCCCCTATACGGATATGAGACGCCGAACTGAAAACTCCACACTATGTAATTTAGTGAAAGTCTATTGATTTTTGAGACTCATTCAACACCAGACATCAGTGTACTGTGATTGGATCATAATCCAATCCATAGAGATATCGACCTAACAAACATTTCAAGACAGCTGAAATTCTGGAT
The DNA here is from genome assembly GCA_018342105.1 of Gonioctena quinquepunctata. Classification (NCBI taxonomy): domain Eukaryota; kingdom Metazoa; phylum Arthropoda; class Insecta; order Coleoptera; family Chrysomelidae; genus Gonioctena; species Gonioctena quinquepunctata. The sequence goes on from JAFIRS010000179.1 coordinate 411,719, forward strand.
TCAGGAATTCGAAAGTATGAAGTATGCATTGAGCAATTCTTTACCACGCCACGGCACTAAAAATAAAATGAAATCCAAAAATTCTCCGGTTTTTCATATTTTGAGCAACAACTCCAAATGTATTGGAGTTATGAAAAAATGTCTTGCATAAAAGTTGTAGCTCGTGTTTTTGTCAACAAAAATATTTTTGACAAATTTTGCGAAAAATCATGTCGTTAGGGAGATAAACGCGAGTTTCCACTTCTAGTCTAACGCCCGGTAGAAATTGAGCGGGAACGAAAAATTGCCGCAATTTTTATACAACCAGACCAATCAGTCGATGTTCCTTGCTACTAAGAGCTGCTTAAAAAAAGCCAAAGCACATGAAATGTAGAAAAACAAGTTTTGAAGTTCATACAAAATCCAATCATAATACAAATAGTGTTTGTGTCTGTGAGTACACATTTTGGTTAATAAATTCCTAAGGAATCATTGTTCCATTAATTCCTTGGGCATTTTTGCTGTTCGAGGTGGATATATTAGCCCTGTTCAACCGGATTACTCTCGATTCTGTTGGATGAAAGTATTTTGACATGTAATTCGGGGTATTTTTCTCGAAAAAATTCGGATTCTGTACATATTCCCAGGAATTTAAAATAATTCAAAAAGTACAATATTTATTGAAAAAATTCGAAAGGCCATATTTCAATGTACTTATAAACCAGCCGAATATTTTTCAATAAGAGGCATTATTGATAAATGCACTAAAAAGGAAAAAATTTCTTTAATTGTATTTTATATCCGCGGCAGCTTTTGAATCTGCTACTCACAGAATAACATAAGTCGAACATTTGGAAAAAAGCTTTTCTAAAAATTTTTGTTTAAAACTTTTATATATATAATCATTTGCTCCCAAAAAACCCACATACCAATTTTGAATGGAATTGAGCCATAATAACGAAAAACTTCATCTTGGAACCGCCATTTTGAATGCATAAATTTTGACAAAAACATTATGATGTCCGACTCCGAAAATACCCACATACCAATTTTTATTGGAATCGGGCTATAACTACAAAACTCGTTGCCATGTTGGATCCGCCATCTTGAATTTCGTCAAAAAATTCGTGATTTCTGTCCCCGAAACCTCCCACATACCAATTTTGAATGGAATTGGGCCATAATAGCAAAACACGTCGCCATCTTGGAGCCGCCATTTTGAATGCATGCATTTTGACAAAAACATCATGATATCCGACCCCAAAAACCCCCACCGACCAATTTTGAATAGAATCAGTTGATATTCACAAAACTCGTCGCCATCTTAGCCGCCACTTGGATTCTGGATTTTGAAATAAAAATCATGATCTCCGACCCCAAAAACACCTACATACCAATTTTTATTGGAATTGGGCAATCTTGAACTCATGAATTTTGAAAAAAAAATCGTGATCTCTGTCCCCGAAACCCCCCACACACCAATTTTGAATAGAATCGAACCATAATCACAAAACTCGTCCGCCATATAATGTGTTCTGCATAGGTGATTTTAATGTACCTGAGATCAATGGCACATCATATAATTTCGAAACAGGGTCCTCCAAGGCCAGAATTATTTTGGATATTTTATGTAAGTATGACTTATATTCATTGAACAATGTAGCTAATCATGTAAACAATACTCTCGACCTGGTACTGACTAATGTAACCGAAGCACCAGTATCTCTCTCTGAGAACCCGCTAGTACATATTGACAGGTATCACCCTCCATTAGAGATACATTTCAATATAAATTTTGGCAATACAAACCAACACCTTGAGAATATCAGTGAAACAACACCCAAATATGACTTTAAAAAAGGAGATTACATTAGATTATACCATCTGCTTGATCAGTGTAACTGGGCAAATATCATCTCTTCCAACGATCCAAACGAATGTGTCAGTCAGTTTTATAACACCCTATATGAATTAATGGACGAGTGTATTCCACACAAAAAAACACGCATGAACGAAAACAAGTATCCACATTGGTTTTCAAAAGAACTCATAAAAAAAAATTAAGCTTAAAAACAGTTTTGCTAAGAAATCAAGAGAAAATAATGATAATTTGCAAAAATACCGAGAGCTGAGGAGGGAAACAAAAATTCTGATAAATAGGTGCCACGCAAACCACATCCGGGATATTGAAGACAACATAACTTGCAATCCAAAATATTTTTGGGATTATCTGAAAAATAAAAGGCAAAATTCAAATAAGGATGAAATCTTTGAGACCGATGGGGATATATCAAATGCATATGCAAATTATTTCCAGTCAGTGTATACTAAAAGTTTACCTATTTCAAAAGATGTTGGTTGAGTATAAGGACTATGGCCTAGACACTCTTACAATAAATAATATAGACATTTCAGACATCCTAGATGCCATCAGATCTTTGAAATCAAATGCTGCAATAGGACTAGATGGTATCCCATCCTATTTTTATAAAGCTCATGCCCATATACTAGCACTGCCATTACAGCTAATCTTTAATAAATCATTAGAAACCAACACATTCCCTGATCAATTTAAAATTGGGCGAATAACTGCTATTCATAAATCTGGAAATACTAGTGAAATTACAAACTATAGACCTATTACAATTCTCCCATCATCATCGAAAATTCTTGAAAGAATTATTCATAAAAAAATATACCTTCACGTATCCCCAGTAATCTTAGAGGAACAGCATGGCTTTGTCAGCAAAAGGTCTACCGCTACAAACCTATGTGTTTTTAGTGATTATCTAGCAACAGAAATAAATAACGCCCAGATTGATACCATTTACACTGATCTAGCAAAGGCATTTGATCCAGTCAACCATAAAGTTTTATTAAATAAATTAACATCTTTTTCCTTTGATAAAAACATTATAAAATATTTAGAATCATATCTTACGAATCGTCCAAATACTGTGAAATTCAACAACAGCAAATCAAACTGCTTTGTCAGTACTTCCGGAGTACCCCAAGGCTCGATCCTAGGACCATTGCTTTTCACTCTGTTCATTAATGACATAAATAATTACATCAAATGTACAAAATTCCTGCTTTATGCAGATGACTTAAAAGCATATCACAAAATAGAATCGTTGGATGATATAAAAAAACTTCAGTCAGTTATTAATTCCATTCTAAATTTCTGTGAGGATAATGATCTCTCGCTCAATGAATCCAAATGCAAAATAGTGTCCTTTACTAGGAAAAAAGAAAACTTACAGGGTTATTACACCATCAATGGTACCAAACTAGAAACTATTGATGAAATCAAACACTTGGGTGTGATTTTCACAAAAAATTTCTCATTCAATGAACATATCACCAGGCTTAGTTCAGAATCATATAGGAAACTTGGTTTCATATTGAGATCTTGCAATGATTTTGGGTATACAACATGTATAATGCTTTTCAACTCATACATTAGATCCAAATTAGAGTACCGCTGCATTATTTAGAACCCTAAAACTGAAATATATTCTCAAATGCTGGAAAAAATTCAGAAAAAGTTTTTGAGATCATTGCACTTTAAAAGGTATGGAACATATCCCATGCTAATATCTTATGAAAGCCAAAGAACCGACTTCAACGTCACATTGTTGAACAAACGTCGTTAAAAAAATCAAATTTTGTTCATTTTTGATGTGTTACATAGCCTTATAGATGTACCTGATATATTATCACTCTTTAAGTTTAATGTACCTCACATAAGACTGAGAACTAGAAATGTAATGTTCAAAACTGTTAGCAAGAATTCCCCTATTGATAACTGTTTACTTACTGTTAACGATTTCCTGAAAGTCTCTGAAATAGACCTACTAAATATCTCAAGAAACTTATTGATGTCTAAACTATGACACTGAATGTTAAATATTTACAACTGTATTTGTTCGTACTTATTTTAACTTGTATTGTTCATGATCTTTAATTTTTTATTGTAACTTTATATTAGATTAGTTGTCCCTGTTTATGTTGTGTTGTGATTTTATATTGTTATCTCTCATAGGTACCTTTTATACATTTTTAAAATATTTAGTTTTTAAGTTATATCTTTCACACTGCTACATGTAATTAGATTATGTCTGTTTGTAACCAGTATAAATAAATAAATAAAAAAAATATTGGAGCTGCCATATTGTTTTTTCTCTAGCAAAAATTTCACGTTAATCGGACAACTAGAAGTGGGTCAAAATGCACTTGTAAGATTTGAACTAAACATACAAACATACAAATGTTAAGTTGCATAAAAGCTTGTAACTTGTAATAAAAATAAAATACCCCTGAATTACATGTCAAGAAAATGTCTTCCAACAAAACCGAGAGTAATCCGGTTGAACAGAGCTAATATATCCACCTCGAACAGCACAAAGGCCCAAGGAATTGACGCCAACCCCACGGCATACAATCTTTTCCATTCATCTATACCTGAGAATCATCTAAAGCTCCAAGGTGAAATATTCAGATACAAAAAAGTTATGGATACTTTCTGAAAAAAAGTCGGATTTTGTACATGTCTCCAGGAATTTGAAATAATTACGTATTCAAAAAATTCGAATGCCATTCGAGAGGCCATATTTCAATGTACTTATAAACCAGCCGATGATTTTGCTATAAGGGGCGTTATAGATTAAATTCAAAAAAAAATAAAGGATACTCTGTAACAAGAAAAATACCCCCAAATTACATGTCTTTCTTCCATCAAAACATAGGGTAATCCGGTTGAATGGGGCTAATATAACTACCTCAAACAGCACAAAGCTCCAAGGAATTAACGTGGCAATGATTCCTTACGAATTTATTAACCAAAATGTGTCCTCACTCACAGACATTTAATCGGATTTCATTTTTATTTTTCGGGCCGTGGCATGGTAAATAATTGCTTAATGGATACTTCATACACATACTTAACTACCTGAATCCAGAATTTCAGCTGTTTTGTAATTTTTGTTAAATATTGGTGAAAATTTTATACCAGTCATTTTCAACCAGTCAGATGCGTCATTTCGACATTGTTACTATGGTAACCAGCAAATTTTCTGAAAATTTTTCATCCACATTAGCATATAATGGTAAAATTAATAAGTGAAAATTTCCCGGCACATAACAGCTATCATATATTTGAAATAATATTGACAATATTTTTTATTTACTTACTTTATAAGTTGGAAATATTACAACAATTTATTAAGGTGTACATTCTATAATATCATTAATTAATTTTAAATTTTTCAAAAATTCCACTTTTACTTCTTCTTTCCTAAATGGTGAATAAAACACAGAACCGGTGTTTTTTTACACGCTTTATATTTAACAATATGCCTGTGTTACATAAAATAAAAATAATACTGAGACACCAGTTTATTTCTTTGAGTATTAGATTTGTGTCCAAAAGAAGGCACAATATCACGCAGAATGTTGCCAATCTCTTTAAATAAGTTTTCTTATTTAATCCAGATTCTTCCACTAGGTATGTTATATATTTTACATTGTTATGGTACATTTTAATGTGCTGTGATTCTTTGCAAAAGGAACACAATTCATACGATTGAAAGTTCATTTTATTATGACTTTTTTACTAACTTATGATTGTATACAATGTTATGAGGAACTTATAATGCCACAAATGAAATATTGATTAACAGGAGTAGTGAATGTCAAATCCATGGCTAACTTTACAAAATATTTTTTTAACCGGCAACATACGCCAACAACATTCTATTTAGAATAAAGAATAAAATATCCCGATTTCCTGAATTATTTGAAAAACAAATTATTACCGCTCACCTTTGTTTGTAGTCAATATTGACATTTCCCTGAAATCTTGTAAGAAAATAATAATGTATCTGATATTATAAATTTTATTCTACTAGGGCACGGGAAAAATAAAAAAAATATATCCCGCAATACGAACATCCACTTTCATTTTGAATCAATATTGACATTTCCCTAAACCCAGTAAGAAAATTGATGAAAACAAAATTTTAAAAATTTTTTTTTCGGGGAAAATCAAAAAATATCTCCCGCAATACGAACGTATCCACTTTTATTATCCCTCGTCGCTTCGCGACTAGTGATAATTTTCAAAAAATTCATGTACTCAAAAAATTTCCGGCAATAATTCATGCTCTAGGGAGATTATAAGTGAAAGTTTGTTTCTATTTATTGGATCATCAAATGCCAAGAAAGTTTAATCATAAAAACAACACTCAGAAGGATGGACGCATTGGGGGACAAACACTTTAGTAAACCCGGACCTAATTCCAGTGATACGGAATAAAGAACAGTTTCTGACTACTTCACAATTAATTTTGTACCCGTACTCAGTAGATTTACAGCTATTAGCAGACAGCATATTTATTATCTTTGTCTTGTAAAAATGTAAATAAAATTTGATCGGCGCTAATTACTGTAGGTGACAAACCCGGACAGCTTTTTTCTGTCTGCTAGCCGTGGGCACCATCGTGGCTCATACCTATCGTTATAGTTCACCATAAAATCCTATTTTCAACCGACGAAACCAAAAATGTGGAGGTTCTTTATTCGACGCGTATATTTAATTTTTAACCGACGAAATAAAAAAGGAGCAGGTTCTCTAGTCGACGCGTATTTTTTTTATGTATGACCACGCAAAACTTTTTACAGAGTGGTTCGATTTCGATTATTCTTCTTTCATTGAATAGGGTGCACATTGAAGTTGGTCCCATTTGAATTTGAAAAGAAAAATCCTCCCCTAAGGGTAGCAAAATGGAGGATATTGATCGTTCACCCTCTGAATTTTGGTTCGATTTGGATGATTCTTTTTTTATTAGATAGTGTATACCTCATAGTTGATTATATTCAAATTCGGGATGAAATAATCCACCCCTATGGGTAGAAAAATGGGGGATGATTGATTTTTCACTTGTGAACATTGGAACACATATGTAGTTGACATTGACAGATTGCTATTGTCATTATTTTTGTTCTCCTACATCCGTCACAATCCGTCCATGAAAGGATGGAATTATATACAAAGTGATTAAATAAACAACCAGAACTATCAAAAATAAATTCTATTATATAACAATAAATAATTGAAGTTGGTAATCATATTATTCAACTGTTAATAGTTGAAGTAAGGTGGGTAAGTATTTTGGAAGAAATAATGATTGAATAGGTAGTAATTAGTAGATTTCAGCCACAAAAAATTGAAAAATAATAACTTTTTAACAAAAAATTAAACCGACGAAAAACTGAAAAGCAAAATATAAAATAAACCTTCTTAGTCTCGATAACTAAGCTCCTTAACTAATGTAAGTAACTAATTTTGAGTCGTCGAAGTAACTAGTTGTAGATTTTTGAATTTATACAATTTGTTACTACGCCGAAATACAAAAATTATATGTCATTTTTTTCCTTAATGAATGTTCTAGAGAGACAGGTAGGTGGCCCATAGGGGTTTCATTTGAAAAAAAAATATTTTCAAAAAAAAATATGTTTCTTTGTTATGTGCGACTCATTGTGGATAGCCTTGACCAAATATCATTTATCCGCGAAGTAAAATAAAAAAACAATTTTAATTTCAATTGTTTCAAAAAAATTACATTTGACATAGGGTTTGGACTTGTTTTGACCTGTTGAACTTGAATATGTAAAAATATACAGGGTGTTCTTTTTGAAAAAACAAAGTTGCTGGCATTTGCAGAAAAACCAGAAGTCCGCCATATTGGATTGGAATGTGATCAAATCCGAAAAGATAGTGACTAAAGTTTATCTTTCAGTCGCAGATGATTCCACATCTGATTTTATGAACATCCTGTTCATATTTTCAACAAATCGAAATGGTTGCTTATATAACTGTACCGAATTTCAGAAAAATCCGTTCACGAAAGCAGAAGTTACAGGGGTGGCGCGATATCCTGTGTCACCCGGTATAGTGTCGAATGTTTTTCGGATATCAGTGTATATGACATCTACTTGTCCTTGAGAGTCTAGAGCCTCAGCTACTACTTGAGTTATGCAAGCCAGATTAGAAAAAGTTGATATTTTGGACATAAAGCCAATAATGGTCTATACGGTGCAGGATTTTCTAATGGTTTGTCTCCTTTTCCTAATAGGACTATCCTTGCACGCTTCTATATCTTCGAGAAGTTGACACTGGTTGCCAAGTAATTATAGACCGCTGAAGAAATTTGTGATCTCTATGTAGCAACTAGTTTGATGATTTCTGGCGGTATATGTCCAGGTTCAGGAGCCTTATTGGCAAGCAATGCCGTGCATTATTGTGCTTTTTTATACCCGCTTTATTAGCTTCACCTGAAAATATGTGTGTGTAACGGAACCTATGAAATTGATTTTCACACACTTCCATACAATAATTGCATAGCTTATGACTTGGTATTCTCAGCAAGATCGTCAGAAAAATAATTTAAGATATGGTGAATGCGCGAATGGACTAATAATTTACTAAAAACCTCCATCTCATGTGGATGAATCAAGTTTTCTCCCTTAGTCTTGAGTCTTCTGTAGCAATATGGACTAAAAAGTTTAAAATAAAATTATAGTTTAAAAAACTAAAAAAAAAACACTGTTATATAGCCATGAGGACTGAAATATTAGACATTGATAAATATTGTTGAAAGTTGCAGCACTTGACATTAACCATTTTATTAAAAAAATCAACTATATTCATATATTTCAAACATAACGAAAAATGTCATGGTAAAATGATCAATTCTCAACAGAAATATTGAGAATAAAGTCATTCCTCTTCTGTAAAAAAAAGAGTGGGCTGCTCTTTACTAACTTTTCATAACTTCGCCCTTTTTTTACATAAAAGAGTAATTTTTTTGGTCAATGATTTTATTCTTATTACTTTAAACTTTTAAGTCCTTATTGCTATACAGGGTGTTTCATAATTGAATGCTGATAATCCTTGGATGATTTTAAGAAAAATTATTCATATGAACATAGGTCCGCAATCGATTTATTTCTGAGATACAGGATGTTGAAATTTAACAAAAAAATTAGTTCTTCCCCAATATCTCTAAAACCGCTTTGGCTTTTTTTCAAGTTTGTTACATGCAAAGTACGCATAAAAATAAAAAAAATCCATGATAACGGATTTCTTAATTTTTATCAGTGGCGTCCCTGTTAACATGCCCTGCCATATTTTTGATCAAAATAATGATACGCCTCTGTTTTTTTTCCAAATAAATATTATTTTTGTAATTGTCCTCTATCTTCTCATAAAATGGTCTGTTGCCTTTTATTTGTCCGGCGAACGGTTTTTGAGGTAGAAAATAAAATGCATTAATTTGCTTGTCCCTAGTCGATTTTTTCTCTTAGTCTTAATTTCACAATTGTGGTAACCAAAGGATCTAGGCAAGATTTTTATAATTTCTATGAGAAGATAGAGGACAATTACAAAAATAATATTTATTTGGAAAAAAGACAGTGGCGTATCATTATTTTGATCGAAAATATGTTAACAGGGACGCCACTGATGAAAATTACGAAATCCTTTATCATGGAAAAAAATTATTTTTATGCGTACTTTTCATGTACCAAAATCTAAAAACAAAGCCTGAGCGGTTTTAGAGATATTGGGGAAGAACTGATTTTTTTGTTAAACTTCAACATTCTTTATCTCAGAAATACAGCGGACCTATCTATGTTCATATAAATAATTTTTCTTAAAATCATCCAAGGATTATCGCCCTTTAGGATCAGCATTCAATTATGAAACACCCTGTATAAGCCTGTTTTTTTAGTTTTTAAACTATAATTTACTTTTGAGCCGGCCCCCCTCAATAGTTTTGTTTTTGTTGCACACTCAGCCATTCGCCCCACGGACTGACAGATACTCTTCGCAAAATTTTCTTCTCTAATGCACGTTTGTTCTATCAGACACGCCCTGTATACACAGGCAACCTATACGGAACTGTGTCATGGGAAAGACAATATTAAAGTAAGAGATCTCGTTGTAGGCCTGCCCCGCCTGCCCGGAAGATTTTGCATCGGCAGTGCGAAGGATGTCGGACTGACAAATGCGTCCTGTGTAGCCACTCCGTTTGCCTACATCGCGGCTCATTATGCCGTTACTCGCCATTTTTCTTCCTGTTTCATTGTTTTCTGATGGGTTTTCCGCGACGTGACAGGATTTAAAGAATCAAGCGGTTGTCATTGTCTCGGAACGTTTTTGTAGGTCTTCAAACAGTTACGTTGGTAACCTGACTGAAAAATAGTTTCACAGAAATTACCTGTAAATTTTTTAAGTTGGGTATCATTCAGCTCGATCATGCTGACCAAGATGTTCGAAGAAAAAAAGTTTAAAAAACTGTAACCCGACTACAAAAAACATAAAATAAACTAAAAAGTAAGAAGATTACTATCATGGTCTCATTGAGTAGACAAGTCTTTTGATTTGATATGATATTCCTGTTTATTTAGTGCTGTTGAAGTCTTCTGGCAGTTTCACATCAACAACGTTATATATAATTCAATTCAAATGCCGTGGCCGTGCGTATTTTTTATTATTCGTGATTGATGACATCTCCATTGTTTTTATTTGTCTATCAAATTATAATGTTGCTTTTTGTAGTTGACAACGCACGACATTTGGATGAAATTATAACGTTATTAATGTGAAACTGCCAGAAGACTTCAACAGAACTAAATAAACAGGAATATCTAACATATCAAATCAAAAGACTTCTACATTATAAGACGATGATAGAAATCGACAACCAACTTGTTTCTTACTTTTTAGTTAATTTTATTTTTCCCGTAGTCGGGTTAGGTTACAGTTTTTTAAACTTTTTATTTTATTTTAAACTTTTTCGTTTGAACCCTTGATGCGACAACAAAAAAAAAGAATGATATGATAGAGTGAGTAATAGATACTTAATAATTGACTAGGACATTCATGATGAAACAATTGTTCAGTATACGGAATGGGATAAAGTAAACCTATTATTAGCTATTTTACCTAACTTAGAAATGAAGATAAATAATTATGGAAGAATTTAATGTGCATGAATGTTCGTCTTGTGACAGTAGAAAATTAAAATATATTCAAAATCGGCGCTAAAAAAATTCGATTACAGATACGACTGTCAACGACGTCTGCCCTCACGCGCCTGACCCGTTATTTTTTTGCACTGAATTTGTACTTTATTGTACCTTATTGGAGTTATTAATGATAAATGAGATTCTAAAATTAATGAATATCTAATAGAAACAGAAACACGAAACAGGTGGGTGGTGATACTGTTGTTTTACACGACTGATATTCAGAACTGCCGATAGAAAGCGCTAGTGGTATTCATAAACGCTGAAATATAGTATAAAATTATTTTTCTGTCGCTTGGTATATTTTTCTATATTTAATATGGTACTATATTTATATTTATGAACTTGGAATTTTCTCCACTTTCATTTGACATCCTACTTGATACGATAGCAAAAAAAAATTCAAAGGCCCCACTTTTTTTTATGTAACATTCGTCATATTGATTTTATTCGTATGAAACAGGGCTTATGTTACTCGTTCCATAATAACGAATCGATTGACACCTCATTCATCAAAATCGGATGAGTAGTTTAGTAGTTTAGACAGTGAAACATTCGTAAATACACATACATAGGCTGCTAAAATCATTAGCCTTCCCTTTCGGCTGTGCCATAGTCGGCTAAAAAATCAGAATGAGGATGAGCGAAGACCATTTGAATTATTCTTATACAATGTATTTTGATTTGTGAAATGACTACCGTTATTTTTATGTATGATGTTTTGTGACCTCACTGGTTATTGTAATTTAGATTTAGTTGGGAGAAGGTCATAATAACTAGAACCACTAACGATCTTTTTCCGACGTTTCGATTTTTATAAATTCATCTTCAGGGCACTAGAATAGGGATTGTGAATAAAACTTATCACAATTAATAGAGTAACACAGTCAATAATAAAATTATGTTAGAAAGCACAATAAGAGTTGAAATAAATACTTTTTAACAAAAAATTGAACCGATGAAAAAATCAACTGAAAAGCAAAAAATAAAATAAATTTTCTTAGTCTTAATGATAATTGAGCTCCTAAACTAATGTGAGTAACTAATTTTGATTCGGCGCCAAACAAACAATTATCGAAGATATTACTTTGAAGAAGTAATCAAAATGCCGCTATGCATCTCCATGCCATCACTTTACGCTTTACCTAATTCAATTGCTAGTTTGCTTGGCGCCGACTCAAAATTAGTTACTCACATTATTTTAGGAGCTCAATTATCATTAAGAAAATGTATTTTATTTTTTGCTTTTCAGTTGATTTTTTCGTCGGTTTAATTTTTTGTTAAAAAGTTGTTATTTTTCAATTGTTTGTGGCTGAATTCTATTAATTACTACCTACTTAATTTTTTATTACTTCCAAAATACTTACTTACCTAGGGGAGGGGGGGGTCATAACGGGGACGCGAGGCACGACGGGGCCACTCACACATACAAGTAACTACGCACACTAGCCGTGTTTTGTTTTCGCCAATAATAGGGCATTTCGCATCGGCCTTCAGTGCGGCAGTGACCGGCGATCAGAGTGCACGCGTTCATTTTTGACGACCAATTCTTTTTTCCGGCGACATTTCATCTAATTTTGAGTGGTTACCAAAACGCGTCTAAAAAGGTGAGTGTTAAGATTACTACTATAGTTTTTTTAATGTGTATTACTACTAACATCAACTATGGATATGTTTTGAGCAAAATCACTCTGACCTTGAATTCATTTTTTTGTTCGTTATTTGAAATTCTGTTAGACATGGGGGCATAACGGGCACATTGCTATGGGGCACAATGGGGTACCCCGTAGTGTGGGAAACCGCGAACAACTTAAACGCACGAAGAAGTGTTCAAATCCGAATGATCCCCGGTTGAAAAAAAACTCAAAAAAACAGAAGACTCAAAAATCTCGCTCTGATGAAGAATATGTTAAGGAGGATGTATTATCCATCTATTGTTTTGACTCGAACCACACTTATTTGAAGTCTTCGGAGCATTGGGTGGCCTGCCAGCTATGTGGACAGTGGGCCCATACAGCCTGTGCAGGAGTTGATGACGCAGATTTAGAAGAAATCCACATCTGCTTATTCTGTGACAAATAAAATAGTGTACCCCGTACCGCCCCGCACTGGGTACCCCATACTGCCCCTACCCCGGGGCACGATGGAGTTTTCATGAAGGTTTTGTGAAATTAAAATTAAAAATATTATTTGATTTCTTACTTCACCAAATTCGGTGCCAAATGATAAATTAATAAGTAACCAAAGAAGAAATCCACATCTGCTTATTCTGTGACAAATGAAATAGTGTACCCCGTACCGCCCCGCACTGGGTACCCCATACTGCCCCTACCCCGGGGCACGATGTAGTTTTCATGAAGGTTTTGTGAAATTAAAATTAAAAATATTATTTGATCTCTTACTTCACCAAATTCGGTGCCAAATGATAAATTAATAAGTAACCAAAATAGTGTACCCCGTACCGCCCCGCACTGGGTACCCCATACTGCCCCTACCCCGGGGCACGATGTAGTTTTCATGAAGGTTTTGTGAAATTAAAATTAAAAATATTATTTGATCTCTTACTTCACCAAATTCGGTGCCAAATGATAAATTAATAAGTAACCAAAGAAGAAATCCACATCTGCTTATTCTATGACAAATAAAATAGTGTACCCTGAACTGTCCCGCACTGGGTACCCCATACTGCGCCTACCCCGAGGCACGATGTAGTTTTCATGAAGGTTTTGTGAAATTAAAATTAAAAATATTATTTGATTTCTTACTTCACCAAATTCGGTGCCAAATGATAAATTAATAAGTAACCAAAGAAGAAATCCACATCTGCTTATTCTGTGACAAATGAAATAGTGTACCCCGTACCGCCCCGCAATGGGTACCCCATACTGCCCCTACCCCGGGGCACGATGTAGTTTTCATGAAGGTTTTGTGAAATTGAAATTAAAAATATTATTTGATCTCTTACTTCACCAAATTCGGTGCCAAATGATAAATTAATAAGTAACCAAAGAAGAAATCCACATCTGCTTATTCTGTGACAAATGAAATAGTGTACCCCGTACCGCCCCGCAATGGGTACCCCATACTGCCCCTACCCCGGGGCACGATGTAGTTTTCATGAAGGTTTTGTGAAATTGAAATTAAAAATATTATTTGATCTCTTACTTCACCAAATTCGGTGCCAAATGATAAATTGATAAGTAACCAAAGAAGAAATCCACATCTGCTTATTCTGTGACAAATAAAATAGTGTACCCCGTACCGCCCCGCACTGGGTACCCCATACTGCCCCTAACCCGGGGCACGATGGAGTTTTCATGAAGGTTTTGTGAAATTAAAATTAAAAATATTATTTGATTTCTTACTTCACCAAATTCGGTGCCAAATGATAAATTAATAAGTAACCAAAGAGTTGTCATTAGTGTTCATTAAAAAATATTTTATGTTTATTTTTTTATTTATTTTTTATTTATTTCCCTTAACGTCTCCGTTACACCCCCCTCCCCCTCCCCTAGCTTACTTCAACTATCAACTGTTAAATAATATGATTATCTACTTTAACTATTTATTGTTATGTAATATAAATTATTTTTGAAAATTCTGGTTAGTTGATTCGATCACTTTGTATATAATTCCATCCTTTCATAGAATGTCATTATTGTGACGGATGTAGGAGGATCTGTCAATATCAACTACATATGTATGCCAATGTTCACAAGTGATAAATCAATCATCTCCTATTTTTCTACCCATAGGGGTGGATTATTTCATTCCAAATTAGAATATGATCAACTATGAGGTATACCCTATCTAATAAAGAAAGAATAATCCAAATCGGAAAACCCACTACAATGTTATGCCTGATAGAATCGGTTAACGGACCAAAATTCAGAGGGTGAACACAATATCCTCCATTTTGCACCCTTAGGGATGGATTTTTTGTTCAAATTCAAATGGGACCAACTTCGAAGTATACCCTATCCACTGAAAAAAAAATTATCGGAATCGGACGTCTCAGTGAAAAGTTATGCGTGATCATACATAGAAAAAAAAATATATACGCGTCGAATAGAGAACCTCCCACTTCGGTTAAAAATACATTCATTTGACTGTAAATGGATAAAATATTGAAATGACATGGGTAAAATATTGGAACAAAAGTTATAGAAAACAACAGGATGCTTACAAAAACAGTAGGTTCCTTGTCGAAATAAAATATATATTGATAGCGACATTTATATATTATCTGGATTCTCCTTTCTTGTAAAATGAAATTGTTATATGTTAGTGTCGGAAGGAGAGTTGGTTTCTCACTGAAGATATCTAGTGTGGATTGAGATCGTTTGCTTTTTTTGTATAAACATTCGGGATTTCTTTTAGTTATTCATTGGGTATGTTCCGTAAATCGCCCACAGTAACCGGACTGGTAACTACTTTTTAGTTTATGGTTAGCACCAACGAACGTTTTTTACGGGACAACTTTATTCTATCAACTGTCACTTTCCTTTGATTTGCTTCAGAGCGTTGTTTTCTGTCTTCGTTTTTTGGTTTATCTTAGCCCTACTATTTGTTTTAGAAATATCGCAGACACTCCTTTACAAATGTAATGAAAATTAAAACTCGCGTTTTCCATCGCGCTGGAGTTTTTGACAAAAATAACTACAAAACAATCAACTGTTCAAGTTCAAACATCCGGAAATAAACAAAATGACAATAAACTCACCGGACTCACCGATCTCTAAACATCGGTCGTTTCGGTGACAGATAATCAACCAAACTTCAGGAAAAATTTACCGGTTTTTCAGGAATATTACATTTACGGGACACAAAATAACCAACCAAAGTAACCAAGTTCATTTACGGAACATACTCATTGATAAGGTGTATGTGCCATCATAGGCCTGCCTGATTTATATTGTGTTGTTTTTAATTTTTTATTAGAATGATAGGAGTTGGGTAGAAATTGAGTATCTGTTTTTTTGTTACTATTGTTTTTATGTTTTTTTATGTTTATCATATCTTGTATGCTTCTTTTTCTATAGTTTTGTTGTTTTCCAACAATTTCTGTGTTGTTGAAATCGAATTGTGTAAAAAAAATCTGAGTTTCTGCCAAACTGTTTTGTTTGTTGTTTTAATTAGGTTTTCGGGTCTTATGCTTCGTTCATGTTCTGCTATTCTTGTTTTGAGATATCTTTCTTTATGTCCGACATAGACTTTGTTGCACTCTGCACAAGGAATTATATAGATTATACCACTTTCGAGTTCTTTTGGTGTTTTAGATTTCAACTTTGTGAAGTACTTTTGAATGCAAGATTGAAGGGTGCGTCTGTGAAAATCTTTTTTAATTTTTCTGAGAGGTCCGAGATGTATGGGATTTTGAGGAAGAATGTATTTTCTTTTGGTACTTTTATGTTTCTATTTTGTTCTTTAAAAAGGAAATTATTTATCAATGGTACTGGATAATTGTTTTTCAGAAGATATGTTTAGATTGACACGATATTTTTTTGGTGGAGAGATGGGTGTGAAAGTGAATGCCCTATATTAGAGATTCATAATAATATTGGTTTTTCGAGTAAAGGAGTGTTGAGAGTTGAAATTCAAGAATCTTCCAGAGGAGATCGGTTTATGGTATCAGTTATCATATATTTCTTTGAGCATGCCCATCAAATACACAAGAACCATTGCACAACTAAGACTATCTAATTCCATCTCTGCCAAATTCACCAATAAATCTATTATTATTACTAATGAACACACAAATTTTGTGGATCTAATTGGGACTTATCTGCACTGAAGAAGCTACACGACGAACTCATTGTGAAGTTGTTACAACGATTTCAATTACCCAAAAATGCCAGTTATTCACGGAGCATTATAATAAATCTGGGAAATTCCCCAAATAACGAAAACAAAAACACGTCTTAAATAATTCATTTGATAATTGACAACGACGCGAGAAAGTTATAATAAAGTCGTTTTCCTTTCGAGACCTGTACCATCCTCTCCTCATTTACCTAATTAACCGATAGATCCTCAGAAGTGACATCCTGTATAGAAAGAGATCCGTTAGGAAGTATTGTTACTAGCAGCCACCTGTTGTCGATGAATCGACCACACCAACGATTTATTTGATGGCTTATCTATACCTCCTTGGATTTTATAGTCGCGTATAATATAATCGTCGTTTTTTTCCTCTTAATATAAACATCAAGGTTGATTTGTACATGGAGAATTCCATTAGGAGATACTGAAGGAATGGATGGGTTAATTGGGTTCAATGGAATGTTATTTCTGGAATCAGGGAATTATGTGAGTGATATAACAATGAGTAAATTCATTCATGAATAAGAATACATCATACGCAATAATATTATTTTCCGCAAAAATATTGATATTTCTAAAATTTTGGTTTTATGCATCTAGTCATCAATAGTTATTTACGTATCAAGCACTTGCTCCCCCAATCGACTCTAGAAAATTTCTTCGTTATAGAAAATCGGCGACTCAAAAAATTGTCTCCGAAAAGCGCAGCAAAAAAAAAATTTCAGACCCCCCTCCCCCCTCACTAGAAATCATACGTCATGAGAAAAAAAAATATCGTTTTTCGATGAAACTTCAATGGATTTTTTTGTAGTTTTGAATATATCTGTCAAACTAGATAGTCAATCACTTTGTTTTTTTTACAATATCTGTGATATCCTGCTCTAGCTCCTCCTCGTTTTTCATAAACTTCTAAATTTTAGTACTAACGGTAGAATTACTAATGTGATGTTTGCCTATGCATGGTCCATATGTTACGTGTTAATTGAGTCAACTTCAATTATATATATATATATATATATATATATATATATATATATATAATTGAAGTTGACTATATATATATATATATATATATATCTCGGGTTCGGGATGGTGAAACTTGTGAAAAGTTTATAGAGGTGTTGTTCACATGTTAAACAATACTTATGCCGAATTTTAATAATTTCCTAATTCAACTGTCTCGTGGCGGTACTACCTTAAGATGAGATTGTTGGTTTCTATAGCCTGGGGTTGTGAGTACTCCAAAGTGAAATAATTTGTCAGAAATAAGTAAATTTAGACTTCTTGGGAACATTTGATCTCTCTCTCTCTTGCTATAATTTTCCTTATATGTTAGTTGGGGTGGACATTTACATAAACTCCTTCACACCTCCAAAGTATTTGGTAGGAAAAATTCTTGAACCCCACGCACAAACCAGAAAATATCATGTCACTGGTGAAATATTGATAAACAACGATGTTTTCCATAATTCACAAATATTAAGCAATCCGTAGGTTGAATTTTTAACGGAAACATTCCGACCGAAACACCAACTTATAATTCACATCACTCTCACAAAATCTCACCCGTAAAAATATCAATCAGGTCAGACAATAAAATGTCACAGTTACCTCACAGCATTCGAATAAAAAAATGTTCGAATTAGTCGAGTCGGGGCCTACGCGTTCCGCAGAACACACTCGGATTCCAAACTGGTTCTCAATAATAATTAATGAATCTATTTTTTATTAATTTGGGCTTTAGCACATGTCCCGGTGATTTGTTTGTTGAAAAAGTATGACGGGATCTTTCGATTCATCAGTCTTAGCCTTAATACTATTTTATTACTCTTGATTCGTGTCAGATTTCATTATTGAGTCTGAAACAAAAAAGAATGGGGACGAACCGTATAAGGATACAACTTTTATAATAGTATGGTGGGGACCACTATCGCTAAGTCCTATCATTAATAATATTAACATGCAAACTCCCTCCTGGGGAACCGGACAGCTGGTCAGGTTGACGAGAGTCTTATCGATATTTGAAGTCAATCACGGCTGGGCGCGATCAGTACTGGAATGGGTGAACACCTGACTCGCGTTTAAAATCACCGAATAACTGCAGTGTAGTATTATATTCGCAGCTGCAGGCGTCATATCAATGAGCACGAGATATGCCGATAGATATGCCGTCCTTCGGAGGGGGTGTTAAGATGGCGGCCCCGAGTTCATGGATGTTGAGCTCGTTAAAAATCCCTACCTCTGGTTGGAAACAAAAATTTCCGGTTAGGGGGAGTGTGTTAAAAGATCTAGCGTATGAAAATTACATATTTTCTCAGAACTTCTTTTAAAATGATATTTGTTTAGTGCCAAACTGGCAAGTAGAAGCATAGTCCTTACCCTACATGCAGATGTATTTGGTTCCAATCAATTGTTTCTACTTTTTTTCCTCCAAAATTATGCAAATTCAAACTTCTGTAACTTTTAGAAAAATAAACTTATGAACTAAGCCTAACTAATTTAATAACTTTAACAACAAACTACTGAACAATTTTAATCAGTCATTTCCCAAACGGAAGATAAAAAGAAAAAAAAAGAAACAGTGGCTCTCACAGGGGATCAAAACATCAGCAACAAATCTACGCTCGTTACATTCCATGAGAAAATTCACAGATAACGAATTCTTTCTAAACTTTTGCTGCTAATCCTGCCCTCTACCAATCGTCGAATATTATCAAAATTTTGGTTAAAATTAATGTGCACATATAAAATGCACATGTGTGTGAAGTAATGTTTTACACTAGTGACCTTTTCTACTTTATTCTTGTAAATTTTTGCCCGCCTAAATTTTTAGCATAGTTTATGTACAGTACTAATAGTTTTAGAGAAGCCTTGGATACAACACACACACAGGCAATTATGCCTAGGTATGTTGTACTCAGAGAGCAAATCTAACCCCATATTTGTAAAAAAATAAAAATATTTTTGTACATGCAATACTTTGAATAAACTTTGAAAAACTAAAAAAAAACTACTATAATAAGTACCGAACTATATATAGACACACAATTGAGCTAGCAAAAGAAATTCATTACAAAAAAAAAGGCTTGGAATGGCGAAGAACAAAACAAAAGAAACTTGGTCAATCATTAATGATCTCAGAGGGAATAGCATAAAAATAATATGGAGATTTCACTGAACCCAGATGAGCTTAACGAATACCACTGTAATATCGCCGGAAAACTCACCCACAACATAAACCCAATAAACAATCATTTGACTATTTGGTAGAAATTAATATACAGTGCTTCTCAAAAGTCCCCTTCCCCCTCTTATTTTTGGAACGATTATACATAAACAAGTGAAATTTGGAAACTGAATATTAAAGGTTGTAAACTTCCCTACTAGTGATGATAGATGACTAAATCGTCAAAGATGACGTCACAAGGCCATTGTGACCAATAATTTTAAATGGAACCCTACGGCAAGCGACACCTCTTTCAAAAGGTATCGAAAAAACATATCCAATGATAATAATTTTGTTTGTGTTTATGGCAGTTTCAATGGCTCATTAGTGAACATTAAAATTTAAATTCCATTCAGTATGATATTCATTACAGATTTAAGAATCAGTATCTACTTAAAGAAATTGCTCGAAGTGACCTCCATTTACTTCCTGACAGTGAAATATCCCATTTTTAAACTCTTCTCGTACTTTTGCAAATGTGTCTGCGGAAACAGCCTCACATTCTGCAACAATACGTTGTTTTAAAACGTCAATATTGTCAGGTTCAGTTTTTAAGGTACCCCCACATAAAAAATCCAACGGTGTGAGGTCCAGTGATCGAGCTGGCCATTCCGTTGAACCTCGTCGTCCAATCCATCTACCACGATACTCCTCATCCAAATACCGTCTTACTGCACCGTAATAGTGTGGAGGAGCACCTTCCTAATGGAATGTTATTTCCAAATTGTCGAATTCATCTGGATTATCTTCCAAAATTTCAAGGATTAACGGTTCTATTGCGTTTTGCAACAGCTCCAGATAAGCCTCACCAGTTAAATTAGTATTTAAAAAAAGAGGCCCAACGATGTGGTTTCCCAGGATACCTGCCCGAACATTCACCTTCTGGGGAAATTGGGTATGTGTTTCACGAAACAGGTGAGGATTTGCGTCACTCCAATACCTCACATTCTGTGTATTTAGCTTTCCATTTAGATAGAAAGTACTTTCGTCACTAAAACAAATTGTTTTGACATAGTCTGGCTGTTGGTTAATTTTAGTTTCCATATTTTCACAAAATTCTAGTCTTCGGTCTGGGTCGTCGTCTGAGAGTTGATGACCCATTTTTAATTTGTATGGATGAAATTTGTTTATTTTTCAACACCCTGTGTACTGTACTTCGACTGACTTCACAGGTAGATGCAACGTGAGTTGTTGAAGAAGTAGGATTACCTATTACTTCTGCCAGTATATCAATTTTTTTCTCATCAGAAATTTGTGGTCTGCCAAATTGTTTCGCATCATTGATACTACCCGTTGTTTCAAACTTACGAAGAAGCTCCCTTAAATGAGTCCTCGAAACGGGGCGATCGAGAAACCTCTCATTAAAAATGCGTTCTGCTGTATGAATATTTTGTCCAGTTTCACCAAGAATTAGGATCGTTGCTACTTCATCACCTAAAGCACGTACCATTTCGCTTCTTGAAGCACTTAAACGTTCGGCTCACAACAGTTTAACAAATTATTAAAATGTACAAAAATATTAAAAGTACCAAAAGCTGCTAAAACAGTTAAACGTTCGATCAACAATACACAAATTATTAAATGTACAAAAACTTGGACAATTAAAACGTCGAATTAGGGAGACTAACAAAAACGTCAGCTTATTTGACAACTATCCAGAGGCGGAGCTTGAATTTGGAATTTTAGTATTAACTGATTTAATTCATCACAGCCTTGCGTTTTTCAAAAGCGAGTAGCCAAAACTGCCATAAAGACAAACAAAATTAGTATCATTGAATAGGTTTTTTCGATACCTTTTAAAATAGGTGTCGCTTGCCGTAGGGTTCCATTTGAAATTATTGGTCACAATGGCCTTGTGACGTTATCTTTGACGATTTCGTCATCTATCATCACTAGTAAGGAAGTTTACAACCTTTAATATTCAGTTTCCAAATTTCACTTGTTTATGTATAATCGTTCCAAAAATAAGAGGGGGGGAGGGGACTTTCGAGAAGCACTGTAGAAGAGACATTCCACTTCGAAAACACAAACATTACTGATCTAAAGCTCGTATCGTAATTGCAGACATAAAGAACAAGCTGGAATAGATGAAATGTCTATAAAAAAATTCAATAATTCACCAGAAGAGACCCTCCAAATAATGGTCGAGCTCATCAACAGATTGTTTCAAACCGAGGACTTTCCATCTTATTTAAAAACGGCGATTGTGATTCCAATCCACAAAGGAGGAGATATAAATGATCCTACGAATTATAGACCAATTTCTCTAATACCAACCGTTGCTAAGATCATTGAAAAACTGGCAAAAAAAAAGAATTTTGTTGTTCTTGGAAACACCAATAAGGATTCCAAGTCAAAAAAAGTACCAATGATGCTATGTATTCTTTTATGCAAACCACATATAAGAACCTAAATTCCGGGGAAGCTACAGCGGCGGTATTCTGTGATCTGTCAAAAGCATTTGACTGCGTGAATCATGGAATACTGCTCAGCAAGCTAGAGCACTGTGGTTTCAGAGGTTCCAGTCTGAACGGGATTAGATCATACCTAACAAACCGAAATCAGACGGTCAAGACTCGGGAAGAGAGACAATCTCATGGGGACTATCCCAGGGTTCGGTGCTTGGACCTATTCCTGCTCTATGTGAATGACATTACAAAAACGGCTATAAGTGGAGATATGACACTTTTTGCGGATGACACAACAATACTGTGGCATAATGAGAATATAGACTCTACGAAACAATCTCCGCTGACATCGCAAAAATTAAAAACTGGTGCGATTCAAGAAAACAAATATAATAACTTTTCGTTGTATACTACCTGAACTTCAGCTTGGACTCCACACTGTATAAAACACACATATCTCAAAGTTTTTGGGTTTACAAATAGACAGTAAATAAAAATTTGATGAACACGTCCTGAGGTTGTGTGAGAAACTAAACTCTGGATGCTACGCAATGAGGGTCAGTTCAAATGATCTAGATTATACTGCCACTCGAACATCATACTTTGCTCTCGTGGAAATACATCTAAGATACGGAATTGCGCTCTGGGGAACATGTGGTACAACATTATTCCAAATGGTCTTCGTTGCTCAGAAACGTGCAGTGAGATATTTTGCAAAAGCAAATCCAATGCAGGTAACACTTGCCTCGATTCCTTTTGTACTTGAACCTGCCTGCCTTATTCATAAAAATAAAAACAATCTGGAGAGTATACCCACTCATTATACAAGGCAATCTAATAATCTCATCATCAAACTACCTAAACCTACATCTGCTTTGACGAAGGACTCCATCATTTATAACGGTATCAAACTATATAACCATCTACCTGTTGAAATAAAAAAAAAACAAGAATTTAAACTCTTTAAAAAAAAAGGTCAAGAATCTATTTATAGAAAAATCATATTACAACCTACAAGATTATTTAAGTGACCCCCTAAATGTACAAATAGAGTAATATAATATATGTAAGACTACTACTTTAACTTTGTGGATTTTGAGTGTGATATTCCATCATCCATCGAGGATTTTCGGTAGCCCAATAACGGCAATTTTGCATATTGACGTGGCCATTTAAAACAAACGTAGCCTCGTCAGAAAAACTCATATTTTCTACATCATTTATTTTCATAGCTGTTGCAGTTGTACGCAGAACGGATTTCGCCGATCAAAGTCGTCTTCATTCAGCTCATGGATGAGGCGTACCTTATAAGGATGGTGCTTTGCTTTTCTCAGAATTTTGTGGACTGTAGGCAATGCCATATTGAAATCAGAAGCCAATTGGTTGAGTGTTGTGTGATGATTTTTATGCACTGCCAACACATCATTAAGCTGATCGTCTTCTGGTGGTGAGGGTCGACCAGATTTAGGAAGATCACGAACATGCCCAAATTCACGGTATTTTGTCTCAACTTTGCTCACCATGCTTTGGTTGCCGATCAGGATGAGTTGCATTAAACGATTCAACTACTTCTCTTTGGGTGCACATTCTGTCTCCAAATCCTATCCTGCAAAAAATTTAATTTTTTTCTAGTTCATTTAATTTAATCATTTTTCATGAAATGCCAAAGTTACCACTCAATATGTTATTCTTTAAGGAAATAACTTCACAAAAACTATTCAGCAATAAAAACAAAATTCTGGTCGCTATGGCTACTGTCAAGTAATGGAAATAGTCAGATAGCAAACGATGCACAATTTGAACATTTAATTTGATCATTGTTTAAAGCTATCATTGCCATTGAATTTAGTATTTTCATATTTCAATTTTTTTTTTCTTATTTTCATTTCACCCATACTCATAATCACCTTTTCACATTACGCAATTAAAAATGGAGTTGCCATTAAAAAAATACCGATGACGTCATTTCTCCAACACGAATAATTCTGTATGTATTAATTAAATTTGAAAGACTGCCCCAATAAAAATAAAATTCGACGGCTTCGAGCGTTATCTCCAAAAATTATTCCTTTAAGTGTTTACGAATTTATCCACTACTTTACGAGAGCACTGAATTTAACGGACGCACTGTATACAAACCCTATGTGTGATATATTTTTGAAATCAGCTTCCCATGGAGATTCCAAAAATTGAATATTATATAGGGTGTTCTTTTTGGAAAATTTGTCGCGGACGTCATTAGGCAAACGTGGATAACCCTGTATATTTAATTTTCCCTCATAAATGTGGCAAATTGAGATTAAAAATCGACCTGTTTCAGGAGATTCCTCAGAAATGGATAGTTTGGCTAAAAATGAATTTATTCAGAACTTTACGAAAGCACTGTATATTTTGTAAGGCAGTTGTTTTTTTTTTCATATTTTTTTTTATTGCTCTATTTAACGTCGGCCCATTTCTGCGACCAGGGCTAAACACCTACGCTGGAAATTTCGCCGAATCCTCTGTTGTTTCAGGTAGGGTTCTTTAACGACCCCAACTTCTATGAACTCGATACCGCCATCTTAACATCCCTCCGAAGGACGGGATATATATCATATCGTCTTATCTCGTGCTCATTGATAAGACGCCTGCAGCTGCGAATATGCTACTTCGCTACAGTTGTTAGAGCATTTTTAACGCGCACCTTCTTCATCAGGTGGTCACCCATTCAAGTACTAGCCACGCCCGATATTGCTTGACTTCAGATATCAATAAGACTCTCGTCAATCTGAATCTGACCACTGGTCCAGGCGTTGTTGAAAGTCCCCTTGAGACACACACAATATTCCGATTACTCTCCTCACTGCCAATCGCATCCATTTACTTTCGTGATTAAATCAGTTTTCATCAAACTAGTTTTTCTCACGGATCAACTCCTAGAAATGGCGTTTTTGGGGACTGAAACCAAAAGTCATGTACGCAGCCTATAAATGAGTACTTGTCTCAACTATCCGGGGATAGGCGGTTGAAGAGTATTGCTGGCAACACTACCCTCCCAGAAAATCTTCCGGCTCAAACATAGCAACTTCACCTGCTATATTCCAAAGACGTGCCCACAATGACCACTTCAGTGATAACAAGAAATGAACCAAATGTAAGGAAACACAACTTAAAGGCTCTGAATAGCACTCTGTCTGTTGCGAGGGAAATCGTTCTGGACCTCCGTCGCTTATTAGGAATAATAGCAATATACGAGGCGAAGATGGGACAAGCGTATATGGAATCAGCAGTATTCAATTTGGGAACCTGATGAACCAGTAGCTAAAAGGAACACAACCGAAAGGTTATCAATACAAAATCATGATAGGACCCTTAAGCCTAACACAGAGACATTTAGGAGGGGCAAAGAGCTTCTCGACATTTCCGAAAACGACATGCTGAGAAAAAGAAGAAGCAGATCTTACGGGACTCCCACAATCAACTCACAAACGAGCATAACCCAAAATTCTTGGAGCTTGTGATAGACATGAACAATTGGCGTCTCAGTCACAATGCAAGCTCGGTATCTCACTTGTCAGCACCAAATCGAACACCTGAACAATAGGGATAACTACAACAATTTGAATTGGTGTAGTGTTTGGTCATCTTGACAAACGCGTAGGGGTTACATAAAACAATGCGCAACTTGAGGATTCCGCCTTGACGCAGTTCTCTCAGCACTCTATCGAATCAACCTAGTTATTTTATGATTATACGCTAGATTCAATTATTTCTGCTATTTGCTTGCTACATTTTTCGACGGCCTTTGTTTGTCAGCACTTGAAATTTATCGTTCTCCGTTATGAATGGTGAATGAAATATAATCGTAATTGTGTATCGTGGATTGCAGTTATTTTTCCTTATAAAGATGTTGAATGAGTTACATTTTCGATGTTAATTAGCCATTGTTCGGTAAAATCTGATGGTCGTTGAACGTGCTTATGTGTTTGCTTCTTTGTTACCGGCACAACCGGTAGTACTGGTACCTTGACGGTAGCACGTTATTTAGGATAGTTTTTAGGGAGTTTGGAACGAACAATGGGAATGAAGATAACTCAATGATGGAAGGCGCAGAAATTATTTGGTTATCTCTAGTAATGAATATAATTATTCGAATATTGATAATGTGTTAGCAAATTATTTTTCTTTTCTTGCTAGGGAATGGTATTGGGGTAATTATCCCTTTCAAAGATATGGGGATGATGTATAACTTTTTTGCGCCTCATTGTTTGGTGAGACTTATGGGTTCAGCTGTCAACCGCCAGGGGCCCGTGAAAGTTTGAGAAACAGAATGATACACAGTGCATGGATAGAGTTAGCTTCGAATAGCATTCGAGCTCAATTTTGACCAACTTCAACAAAAATTGGTCACTTGAAATAAAAAGCAAGTGAGCGACCTTTGGTGAAGAAAAAATCCAGGTGAGAGAAGTGCAGGAGTATGGAAGCTCTTTATTATTCTCTTCTAGGTTCTTTATTTTTGCATTATGAATTCAAAATATGTTTATGTTGTATGTGTGCATATTTTCTCGGTTGTGTTTAAAAGCAGCGCCGTAGCTGAACCCAGCCCGTTCATTATTTACTATTTTGTTTTTGCTACTCCCATAAATTATTGTTATATTAGAATGTAAATAATGAATGAAGACAAATTATTATTATTATTAGACCATTATGTAGAAATTATATCCTTCAAGTTAATTGGATATCTGGTTTAGCGGGAACAAAAACAATAAAAGTGGTCCAAATTTAAAAAAATTGCCAACGTTTGTTTATTTATCGTCTTCTTCAGGGCTAAAAATACATATGTGTTTACAATACATATTAAAATTCATTATAAAGATAACCATAATATGACACACAATAATGAATAAAACAGATTCACGAACAGTAATGTGTTAAAAAAATATAACTTAGTAGAACAATAATAAACTATGCTTCATAAATGAAACAAATAGAGATCTACCTTTTTTCCGTTATTCAGGCATATATTATTTATCTAGTGTTGAGTATCATTGATAATAAGCATTGTTGTTGCTGTTTACTGTAGGGTACCTGTCTGGCAATTTTAATTATTATTAGAGCTGAGGCATCAGAAAACTGGAAAGAATAGCACTCTGCTCCAATGGGATAAAACTATGCGATAAGGAAGGCTAGAGGGAGTCTTAAAAGTAGTGTAAAACAGTGTAAAATAAAAAAAAATTGAAGACAAGCTTTTATTTATACAAATGCACTAAAAAATGAATCTCTTTCATTGTTTGATCTAGGTTATTCTGTGAGTAACAGATTCAAAATCTTGGCGAGCAAGATTACCTATTTTGTATCCGCGGCAAGCTTTTGAATCTGGTACTCACAGAATAACCTAATAGATCAAACAATGAGAGAAATTACTTTTTCCTTTCGAGTGCATTTGTACAAATAAAATCTTGTCTTTAAAAATTTTTTTTTTTTAATTTTTGTTTTTAATTTTTTAGTTCTGTTTTTTTATTAACGACTAATGAAAGCTTATTTTTAATTTTTTTTTTGTTTATTTATTTTTTAATTTTTAGTATTCATGGTGTCAAATAACTAGTTTAGTAATTTATATCTAATTCATATTCGAATTTTGATCATAATCTCCAACCCCGAAAACCCCTAGATAACAATTTTGAATAGAATCGGATCATAATCACAAAAATTGTCCGCCATATTAGAGCCGTCATTATTTTTCCCAACAAAAATTTCATAATGCATTGTCACTGGAATTATGTACACCTGACAAATTTCAAATCAATCGGGCGATTAGAAGTGGGTCAAATTTAACTTGCAAGATTTGATTACAGACAGACAGACACCGGGACAGATGAAACTAAATAAAAGCTTGTAAAAAAAATATTAGACCCCAAAAACCGTACATACCTATTTTGAATAGAACCGGGCCATGATCACAAAACTCGTCCGCCATTTTGGAGCCGCCATGTTGAATTTTTGAATTTTCAGAAAAATCATAATCTCCGATCCCGGAAACCCCTAGATACCAATTTTGAATAGAATCGGACAATAATCACAAAAATTGTCCGCCATATTGGAACCGCCATTTTTTTTCAAAAAAAAATAATTCATAATGCATTGTCACCGGAATTATGTACACCTGCCAAATTTGAACTCAATTGGACGATTAGAAGTGGGTCAAATTTAACTTGCAAGATTTGATTACAGACAGACACACAGACAGACACCGGGACAGGTGAAACTAAAGAAAAATCGTGTGCGATCGGGAGACCCCGTCAGGAACGAAGTTCGTCACGCTTTTTCTTCAACTCCGGATGTAATTCGATATGGAGATTTATCATCACGTGAGGAAAAAGCGTTATGCTCCCTCCGAGCGACTTTCTTCAATATTTTTTTAAATAGAACACCCTGTATATTATTCTATTTTCGAAATCTGCTCATAATTCTCAACAGTTTTCTCTAATACACTTTACTCCTAAATTCAATTGTTTTCGAAAAGTGGCATTCCGGTTTCAAATGAAGTATGGATTTTGGTCACTTCCGGTAAAACATTTTTCTAACTAAACGTTGTTTTTAATTTGTAGCTGAATGAATTCGTCTAATAAGAGGCGTAAAGAGAGTTTAAGGATATACAGTACCGCTTACCGGAAAATCTCGAAGCCTACGAATGTGTTCTGTATATTCACAATCAAAACAAATTAGTTAGCTAAAGAATTATAACTTTATTTTTGAATAACACTTTTATTTAACCAGAACAATTATTTCATCAAATATTCAATGTGGCCCCTTCCTAAATCTTGACAATAAAGTGCCCTATTATAAATAGCTTCTCTCGCGTTGATGAAAGTCTGTTCATATATTACTTCACATGTATCTATTATTCTGCGTTCCAACTCTTCTATTGTTTGGCATTCAGTGGCGTAGATTTTTGACTTCAGATAACTCCAAAGGAAAAAATCTAGAGGTGTAAGATCCGGAGATCTTGGTGTCCATTCTGTACTTCCCCTGCGACCTATCCATCGCCCAGGAAAGTTTGTATAGAGGATCTCTAGCCATGCGATCGAAATGGGGAGGTGCCCCATCCTGCTGAAATATGATTTCACGATTTTCAAACTCTTCCCGATTGTTTAATACAATTTGTCTTATTCGAGGTTCAATTTCAGTTTCTAAAAGATTTCTGTAAAGAACTCCTATAGGATTGCCTATGATAAAAATCGGTCCAACAACGCGATTGCCCAAAATCCCCGCCCAAACATTCACCTTTTTAGGAAACTGGGTATGTCCCTCTCTAAAAATATGCGGATTAATATCGCTCCAGTATCGTACATACTGCTTGTTGATTTTTCCATTAAGAAAAAACGTGCATTCGTCTGCGAAACATACACGTTTTAGAAAGCCCCGTTCTCCTTCAATTGTTCTTGTTAACCACTCACAAAATTCAACCCTCCGGTCTGGATCATCCTCCGTGAGAGCATGTAGGATTTTCATTTTATAGGGATGAAACTTTTCTTTTTTTAGGACTCCTAGAACACTTTTAAAACTTACTCCACAGGATTTAGCAACTGCAGACGTCGACTGAGTCGGATTGATTACCATTTCAGCAACAATTTCTACCTTTTTTGCTTCTGAAAGAGGCGGTCTTCCTGATCTTGGAGCATCTTTCAGCGTAACAGTTGCTTGGATCTTATTTAAAAGTTTGCGCGAATATGACCTCGAAATAGGATTCTCGGGAAATCTATCATTAAACATACGGACTGGTAGATGATAATTTCTTTCAGCTTCTACAAATATCAAAACTGCTTCAAATTTATCGTCTAAACTACGAGACATGATCACACTTTTCATAAAAGGATTTAGGCGCTCAACGGACTATTTGACAGTTAGTAGTTCAGTTTGGCAGTAAACAAGATGTTACCGCGACAACGATTTTTTCCAATGCAAACTTGATTGAAAGCAACATTAGTGTTTTCGGTTGGGTTTGAAATGACCAAAATGCCACTTTTCAAACAATTGAATTTAGGAGTAAAGTGTATTAGAGCAAACAGTTGAGAATTATGAGCAGATTTCGAAAATGGAATAATATACGAGGTGTTCTATTGAAAAAAATTATTGCCATTTTAAACTTTTAGCTGTGATTTTTTCATGAAAAAGTATGTTTTTATCACCTATTCAAGCCCTCCAAATTTCGTTGCGATATACCAGGTGGTTAAAAAATTAGTAGGGGGTGAACGGACTTTAGACGAGCACTGTATATATAAATAGATAGATAAAACAAAACCCACGTGAATATAATCACAACACTAAATAAATAATATAAAAAAGTAAAGCTAGGAAAGTGTATATCACTTTAAAAGTGACACTTCTTGTTATATACATCTGTAGCCTGAATTTAGGTGTTTTAATTAAGATGCCATTGCAAGTGGAGTAATGGTGGATTTCGGATTGAATCGTATATTCGTTTTTACCTCTATGAATTTCCAGTAGAGTAGAATATATGAATAAAGTAGAAAGAGGCATTTGTGGAGTGGATTTGAAAACTAACATCACTAGTAGTAACTTTGTATGAAAAAGTAGGTTTTTACCTCTTATTCAAGCCCTCCAAATTTCGTTGCGATATACCAGGTGGTTCAAAAATTAGTAGGGGGGAACAGACTTTAGACGAGCACTGTATATATATATATATATATATATATATAAATATATATATATTTTCTTCTATTTCTCGGAATAAAGGTCTGATTCAGTCAATTCATTTAATTTTTTTTAACGATGTTTCGACATGGTATTTGTCATCATCAGATTAAAATAATTCTTTAAAAACATATGCTTCGAAATATAACAGGTTATCGAACCATATGTTTTTAAAGAATTATTTTAATGCATACATTTTGATATTGTGTTAAGTTAAATATGTCTCAAACTCCATATTTCTAGTTGCATATTGTAAGTTCGGGTTGAAACGAGTCTAGAAATTTGAAAATTTCGTCATTTCGGCTCCCATTTTGAAGCCATTTTCAATAAAAGTGGGAAATAAAAATTTAAATATGAATTATTTGTTGCAGTAAAAGAGGAAAGTAATTACCAACCGAGGCTTCAATCTGCCTATTCCTAGGTTGTAGTCACACTGTTAATAATTTCTATAGTAATTTAACAAAAAAAAACGTTGGAAGTATTAACGCATAATACTATAGTAATAATCAAATTCAGTTTTGTAAATTTGCGACACGTCTTATTTCAACTCCATTTAGTAATATTTCAAAACATCGGTTAAAATTTACCAAACATCTATCGGGAATTTGTTTGGTAAAATTACAATAAAGATGTTGTAATTTTATTAAACAAATTTAATTGAAAATGTTCTGTTATTTCAGTATGCTGGATTGTAAATTCACTACACAATTTGACTTAGTTTTAAAAAATCACAACATATTTGTTGCATTTTTACTAAACATCAATCAGAAATTTGTTTAGTAATATTACAATACAGGTGTTGTAATTTTGTCAAAAAAATGTGATTGAAATTTCAGTATATTGCATCTAAATTCACTATACAATTTAGTTTTTATTAAAACCAATGGTCAGATGACTACCGATATCAAATAGAAAATTAATTAATATTGAATTAATTACCAACAATTTCTGTTCTTTTGAATTTCAACAAATGGCCTTTGATTGTGACCAATATCTTCTTCCAGGTACTTTAGCAATAGTCCCACAAGTATTATTAACTTCTCCCTATTTAAATAGGTGTCTTTTTTATTATTACTAGTTTAAACAATGAAAATTATAAAAGAATTATTATTTAAAACTTGCTTGCTTTTTGTGGATTGTAAAATAACCAAACGCTTCACTAATTCAAGTAACACAAAACAGCAATTTTTAGAAACGAAATCGCACCGTTGTCTAGTTGGTGTCAACAATACATCATGCAATTTTCAAATCAGAGTTGTAAAAATACTAAAAATATTTGTTAATTTCTAAT
The DNA here is from genome assembly GCA_018342105.1 of Gonioctena quinquepunctata. Classification (NCBI taxonomy): domain Eukaryota; kingdom Metazoa; phylum Arthropoda; class Insecta; order Coleoptera; family Chrysomelidae; genus Gonioctena; species Gonioctena quinquepunctata. The sequence continues at coordinate 444,231 of JAFIRS010000179.1, forward strand.
GACTTTAGTGTTATTTCAGTTTCAATATATTTTTGTAACTTTACAAAAAAGTGTAGTAAATCAAATCACAAACAATGTTTGTAAATTTTAAAAACTTTTAACTGAAAAACCGACCAACAGTTCGGTAAAATTACAATACGTGTAGGATTATTACATGAAGATTGTAAAATTACGACTCATCTTAGTAGGTTTCCTCACTTGTCTTGGTATATTACTCGAATTGTATTATATTTTGTATTGGCATTACACTGATATGTAATTTTACTCATATGTTGTATTGTAAAATAATTTTAATTTTATAAACATTTTTAACAGTGCCCTTAGGTAGAGTTCAGGATTTCGTATCTGGGGTCTCAATCTGCCTACTTGTCGAGAGAAACTCTGATTTGGGGAAGGTTAGGGTTCCTCTCAATTCGAAAGGAACAATCAGCTGTCATTATTACGTTACCCAAAATGTTTATATATTGCCAATTGGTGGTGGTACCAAAGAAATATCAAATTGGCTCCAGACCATGGGTTGGGAGTGAAAATAATAGATTTTTTATTGACTCATATACGTTCAAGAAGTTTTTAATTAGATGTAATTCGGATTCTTTCAAATTATTGTCGAGTTGAGCTGAAACTAGCGTTACTTTCATTTCAAATACCGAAAGTGGTGTTCGATTTCATCGTTCTATTTAATTCCTCCCAACTTCGTATAAATAATATAATTAACGTCTACGTACTTCAGATAAGAATAAAAAACACCTCCAGACGTTGTATAATCTCTACGATTTTCATCTTTTCAGCGTGTGGCTGAAAGAATCGCAGCGGCGCTCTTTTTCCTTTTCTGTTTCTTCAAGATAATTCTCGATTTATTCACAACCATGAACTGGTCACTACATCACTGAAGATACTGTGTGTCCCAATGAAAGCCCGATATAAAATAAGAATTATGAAAATAATTCTCTAAATACTCTTTGAATGGGTAATAACAAAGACGGGTTTTCCAAAAAAATTAAACTCTCATTAACATTTTTCCAGATTACTTTCTTCTCTATATTCTCATCAAAATGGTGAAATTTTATAAATATTTGTTATTTTCGAAGGACCAGATTTTGCTATCAATGTTTTTTCGGGTAATATTCCAGATTTGATGGTATAAAAAGGAATAACAAAGGAAAGGTGATATCAATGCATTATCTCCATGTGAACGCAGTAAAATGAGGGTAACGTAGGAATTCACATGGAAAGTAGAAATCATCATAATCGGGACAAAAATGAAATTGTTAACCGACGAAACCAAAAAGGAGGAGGTTCTCTCGTCGACGCGTATATATTTTTTTTATGTATGATCACGCATAACTTTTTACTGAGACGTACGATTCCGATAATTCTTTTTTCAGTGGATAGGGTGTACATTTGAATTTAAAAGATGAAATCCACCCCTAAGGTTAGCAAAATGAAGGATATTGATCACTCACCTTTGGATTCTGGTCCGTTAACCGATTCTATCAGGCATAACTTTGTACTGGGTTCTTCGATTTGGATGATTCTTTTTTTATAAGATAGGGTATACCTCATAGTTGATCATCTTTGGATTTCGGATGGATTAATCCACCCTTACGGATACAAAAATAGGGAATAATTGATTTTTCACTTGTGAACATTGGCACACATATGTACATAGTTGACAATGACAGATCGCTAATGACATTATTTTTGTTCTACTACATCTGTCACAATCATTATATTCTATGAGAGGATGGAATGATATACAAAGTAATGAAATAAACTAACCAGAACAACAAAAATAATTTATATTACAACAAATAGTAAAAGTAGATAATCATATTATTTAACTGGTAATAGTTGAAGTAAGGTGGGTAAGTAAGTATTTTGGAATAATCAAAAAAAAATTTCAGCCACAAAAAATTGAAAAGTAAAAACTTTTTAACAAAAAATTAAACCGACGAAATACGGAACTGAAAAGTAACAAATAAAATAAACCTTCTTGGTCTCAATAACTAAGCTCCTAATAATGTAAGTAACCAATTTTGAGTCGGCGCCAAACGAACAATCAACGAAGATCATTGAATTACTTCAAAAAAATTATCAGAATCTCAATGCGCAACTCGATGCCATCATTTTACGCCTTATCTAATTCATTTGCTTGTTTGATTGGCGCCGAATCAAAATCAGTTACTTACATCAGTTTAGAAGCTTAGTTATTGAGACTAAGAAGGTTTATTTTATTTTTTACTTTTCAGTTCCGTATTTCGTCGGCTTATTACATGAAAGAGCGACATATTTGTCGATTGCTGCCAGAAATAATGTTATCATGAGTCCAATAAAGACCTTGCACCTTGCCTAGTTTGGTTTAGGCGCTCCTTTGTTGTGTCTTTGGCCATCACTCCAGGGAGGCGTACGTTATGGCCGGTATTACCACCATGTTGTACAACCAGTGTACCATGTGTGGTTTCAACCCCCATTTCTTCCCAAAAGAGCGTCTTGCCACAATTAATGTGGTCTCTTTCATCAGATGCTGGTTCCAGGTCAATTTCGAGTCCAATATCACCCCGATATATTTGACCTCTCCTTTACCCTGTATAGTTCCTCCTCGAAGTTTTATGGGTCCCAGTCCCCCTAGTTTACGTCTTCGAGTGAATATTACTATGGTGGGTTTTTGATGTTCAATTCCTCCAAGTCCGTCCATTTGGTTACCAAGTTAAGGGCCTCTTGCATACCCTAACCGTGGTGTTGAATTTCCCATGTTCTAGGATGACTATGTCGTCAGCGTACCCGAAGGTTTCTCTCTTTGGTTACAAGGACAATGACAAGAAAATAAAAATTTTCGTTATTTATTACAGTCGAGTCTATTTAAAAAATAAAATATGTGATAGAATGCCAAGACCAATATCCTCTTTCAAGACAAATGTGTGGTGCGGTGTTTCAAACAGAGGCATAGGCCAATGCTTCTCCGAAAAAAAAACCAGATACTTGCAGTTTTTTAATGATGAAATGAGCCAAGTTCTAGATGAAATGCCCCTTAATCAAAGACCTAACTCATATGATGGATCGCCAATTCATAATTTGGCAGGTTTTGAAAACAATGTATATGAATTATTTCGTGGTTAGGTAATTGTGCTTAATATGGAGCAACCTGGCCACCTAGGTCGCAAGACCTAACCTCACTAGATTTTTCCTCTGGAGTCATTTTAAGCCAATACTCCGTAAGCGCAGAATATTCGACCATTTGGAAACAATGACTCGAAAGTGCGAATCGAATAATACTTCTCAGATTTCAAGAAACTCTGCCAACGAAGTTTCCAGGCGAACCATTATTTGCATTTAGCGTGATGGCAGGCATACCGAAATGTAATAATTATTTTCCTCCATACAGTTATAATTTGAATCGCCTACTGATTAGATTTAGCTCTATAAATGTTAATGATAAAATAATTATACTACAGCGTTCTTCCATTACTATCATCCTTTTCATAGCTTACTCAAGCGTAGCTCGTTTTATGATTCAGTTTATAAAAATGATTTATCTGTTGAGTTAATTACAGTTGGGCACATTCTGATCAAATTAAATCTGAAATTGTTGAGGTGTTAAGTTTGATTTTTTTGAATTAATTTTGATTTGTTTATAAAGTGTGAGAGTATTCCATAAAATCATTGAATTAATTCAATTGGACATTTTTGACTTAAATGCCCATTTTTACTGTTATGAACTGAATTTTGCTTTAAAATGTTGAAACTAGAGGAACTCTGCATTTAATGTGACATATTTGGTTTTTTTAACCAATAAAAAACATTACGAAACTGTAAAAATCAAAGTTGTCCAAATTTGTTTGGTAGATTGATAAAAAACGAAAAAAGACATAACTTTTGCATTTAACATTTCTCTAAATATAAATAACAAAAAAAGTCCCATATGATGCGGAGTTTATCCAAGCTTTCAAAAATTTGTATTGCCATCATCAGGGAAACTACAATAGAAAAAACCAATAGCAATCAATATTGAACTGAGGAACATTGTGCTACTTCCAACTTTATTGAGGTTAGTTTCAATGATGTTCAACATATTCTTCTATCATTGTGATACGATAGTAAGAACGTAATTCATAGTTAAAACGAAATTAAAAGTTCATAAAACACACATTAAAATTACTTAAAAGTTCTATAAATATGATAAGTTGTCTACTCTATGTGGCATGACTAGTGAAACTGACAGGTTCGAAAAAATTCCCGCAAATTTTGAGCCAATGACACATAACGATTGAAACTGAATTCAGTGGTACCAACTGTTATTACCAGATTATTTCCAATTGTTTGTTGTAATATCAACCAACATTACTATTCAAAACAAACACAATACGGTAACAACAGTTAGTACTAATTCAACAGTCGGTACCGCTGAATTAAGTTTTTATTGACACTTGACGTGTCATTGGATCAACATTTGCGGGAATTTTTTCGAACCTGTCAGTTTCACTAGTCATGCCCCATAGACGAGACAACTTATTATATTCATAGAACTTTTAAATAATTTTGATGTGTGTTTTATAAACTTTGAACCTTATTTCAACTATGATTCACGTTCTTACTATTGTATCACATTGTTTCTTACTTCTATATCGATTGCTATTGGTTTTCTTCTATTGTAGTTTCCCTGATGAAGATAATGAATATTTCCGAAAGCTTGGATGAACATTGAAGAGTTCATCACTTCCAGTTTCATAGGAACAAATGGACAAATGGAACACTCCGTATATTTTTCCTGTTTTGGATTCTAGGGACGCTTTTGAGTGAAATCACATACTTTTGAGACGAAAAATTGGTTTATTTGGTTTTTCAGAAGCATTTTTATTTTTGCATCTAGAGTGCGTTGGACCCACTTTAACCAATCTGATGCACATGAATGATGAGTAAATAATAATTATTATTATATTTTTTTATGCTTTTCAAATACTCATCAGAACAATAAACTCCGGCTATGACTTTCTTACCCTTCTTCAATATACCATTTACCTTTCTTTTATTACCTTTCCTCAGCTCAGCCGGTACGCCTATGTAGAGCAGATCGTCTCAAAATCTCAGGAGGATTGCAGTTGCGCCATCTAGTTCTTTTGCTTGAAGTCAATTTACTGTTTCATGGAAATATAGCTTGTAATATGATCAAATGATAAATAACGATTCCAGAAAATAGTTAAGTGATTGTTTTCTTTTTTATTCAAATACATTTTCAAATAATTCAAATACCTATTCCTGCGATATCTACCTTATGATTGATATAAATGAAACAATCAAAATTCAAAATGCTTGCTCATGCGCAATCAGGGAATATTGGAAGTAAATATTTAGAGGTTATATTTATACTACGATCATGAGTGAGGAAGAAAGTTCACCACTGTGAATCGGTTTTATTAAAAAGAACCATAAAAAGTGTCTAATGCGAAACGTATCACTGTTTAGTTTTGATGATGAAATACCTTTTGTAAATTCAGTTCGTGCACTCACGAAAATCCTGGAGTAGGTGTTCAATGGGAGTGAAGTTAGCTGATGTTGGCCCCCTTGTTGCTGGTTATGTCCTGTATTGGAAATGTGATCAGATTTGGAATGGAGGTAAGTGACTCCTTGGTCGAATATTTGCCAGGGAGTTTCTTGATTTGGATTCAAGGTTGAAATTGTTGTTACATTTGTTGTCTGCTTATTTGCGTTGATTTTTTATGATAAAAAATTTTTGTTACGGCTTCTTTCTAAAATTATTTTTCGACTCCTTATTTTTTGCTTCCCAGGGCAACCATCACTTTTTGTTTTTCCGATCTGAATTTCACTTTTTGTACACTTTCTTGAAACACATTTTCTATTCTAATATATGATACAATTTTTTTTAAACTTTCTATATCTACATCTAACATTATTTATACAGAACTGCTCAAAATTCATATTCACCCATTTTCTATTCTCAAATCTGTTATTTTGATTATTTCCAAGGGAAATCGTTTGACATGTCCCTGTCATGTTCCTTGTGACTCAAGATTAGCATACAGGATGTTCTTGCTTGTAGATTATTTTTGTCTATTTGAATTCTAAAGTTTTATTTGTGGATTTGGATTTCCATACTTTTATAGGTTGTTCAAATTAAATGGATTGTTGGAGACATTCTGATGATAATAGAAAAGCTCCACTACTAAACTCTTGGATCATATGCGTTGACTATAAGATGGCCAAAGGTTTCAGAAATGCAAAGTACACAGAAAAATTGGAAAAACAATCATAGCAGGTATTCATGTAATGTATAAATATCATTATATCAAAATTTTATTATTTTTATTTTTAACATATATTTCATATCATAACAATATATATATATATATATATATATATATATATATATATATATATATATATATATATATATATCGTACTCCTAGTGCGTTCTGAGTAACGCAAAACAAATAAAGAGAGAAAGAGAAATTTGTTACGAATCCAAGAGAGCCCACCATCCGCCAACAGCTGTTTCATGGTTTCCCAATCATCAGGACGGCTTGTGGTCTCTTTCAAATTCGTAACAAATTTATCTTTCTCTCGTTATTTGTTTTGCGTTACTCAGAACGCACTAGGAGTACGACTATTGGTGTCGTGGATTGGCCTATGCTGACCTATTAATGTGCACGAAATTTCGTGCCATTAAAATTCCACAACAACAGGTCTAAGCTTCAACACACAGATTATAGGTGTCACTATCTATAATTTGATGCTATTCACATTTTCGTACTTGCCGGTAGGTATTAGCACTACGAGATATTTGATACGAATTTGAAAGAGATTACAAGCCGTCCTGCTATTGGAAAACCATGAAACAGCTGTTGGCGGATGGTTTGCTCTCTTGGATTCGTAACAAATTTCTCTTTAGAGGTTTTTTTCCGCCCAGTTGAGTACCTATGGAAGATCGATATTTCCAAATCCACTAATTGTAAAAAAGTCAATTTTGTCAAAAGACAACATCTCTTAGACACACATTTCCTAGATTGAAATTTTTAAGACAAATCTATTGATGGTTTTGAATCGAAAATCGGATGGATAACAATCCTAATACACTAATTATTGGTCGAAAAATTATGAGGACGTTGAGGTATATCGCTTATCAAGTTTTTTTTTTTTTATGTTCTGGTTCCCACGAAAAGGGATATCCTGTAATGTTCAGAGAACATCGTGGGAACCAAGGGAAAGAAGGTAGGGGTTGGTGTTCTTCTTAAATTTCTGGAGGTTGTATGCCTCGGGGAACACCTCCCTAGGAAATGAGTTCCAAAGCCTCGCTGTTCGTTGGATGAACGAGTCTTTGGAAAGTGATGTTCTGCAGGTCTCCAAAGTGACCACGAAGGGGTGTGATGACTGAACTTGACGGGTTAGTCTCGAAGAGACTGCTAAAGCAGGAACGATTGTTGATATTTCAGAAGAGCACCGCCCATGAAAATATCTATAAAATAGAGACAAATCGCCAACTTTTCTACGGTGTTCCAGACAAGTGAGCGAGTTTGTAAGCGAGGCATCACCGACGAGACAAATTGCCCTTTTTTGGACAGAATCCAATAGCCTCAGGATATGTTTAGGTGCCGCGCTCCAAATATGGGAACAGTATTCCAGGACAGGTCGGATACAAAATTGAACGAAACCAGATTCATAACTTCAATTTTTCTATGTTCAAATCGACGCCAATTTTAGTCCATTTTCTGTGATATAGTATTACATTTTAAACAATTACATATTAATTACTAGAAAATGAAATTTATCAAAAATAAAGTTTGAGTTAAATTGTTCCTAACATAGGTATTAGTTCCTAACTTTCTCAATACAAATCGATAGTGCTAATTAATTATTAAATATTTTGCTATTAAATTACGCTTTTCATTTTCCCACACTTAGTGCCACCTAAATAAAACATTTTTTGATTTTTGCATGAACGTAGAAAAAATATTGTATGCAACCCGTGCAAAAAGTGTTTATTGCACTCGACGTGTCCAATTCGGCCTGACGGCCTCGTCGAGCACGTCGAGTACAATAAACACTTAATTTTGCACTTGTTGCACAAATAACTATTTACGATCAAAACCAAAGGTATAATTATTTTGCGAATATATCAATTTTTAAAGTCAAACATTTTGAAGGCACCTTCACTCTGAACAGAATCAAACTTTGAAATTTCTGATGAAACGTTCTGTATAATTATACTGTTTTCGATTCCGCAAACTGTAATGTAGAACAAGTAAATTATTGTAATAGATAGAATGCCCAGACTATTCAGTGGAGAGCGGTGTGGAGTTCTTTGGACCGTCTTGCTAGTTTCAAATTTATTTATGTTTCAAGCCAAGGTTTAAGAAATTGTAAATTTGAATGGACGCCAGAATTTTTTGTAAAATCAGGATAAAAATTCAAATTTCCTGTTCAATAATTATTTCAATTCGAATAATGATTCCTTCTGTATATAACTACAACAATAAAACAAATACCAAACTTATATTAGCATATTTACAAAAAATATACATACGTTTCTGTTGCATAACAAATATGTATCATGTATCTGCTGTATGACAAAAAAATAAGAAATATTGCTTATGGTTGCTGAACCTGTCGGTTTTATCGATGACGATGTACCTCTGATTGTGGTTTGTGTAGCTCGTAGCTAGACTTCACGTAGTCGTATGGCTCACGGGTGCAATGAATAGCACTCCAACAGCTGCAATGGAAATCATCCTAAACCTCGAACCCCTTGACTTACATGTCATTGGAGAGGCCAGGATGAGTGCATACAGACTGAAACAAACAAAAAACTGGAGAATCCGAACAACTGGACATACCAGAATCACTCATGTAATCAACATCGAAGAACTCGAAATGATTTCAGACTACATGCAACCCCTATACTCATTCGAAAAACCATTCGAAACACGAATTGATGGATCTGGATGGGCCCCGAGTATAGAATCACAATCAACTGCGGACATAGTCTGGTATACAGACGGTTCAAAGACAGTTGAAGGAACGGGAGCAGGAATACATGGGGTAAGGCCAAGAAGGGATTACATAATACCACTTGGCAAATGCTCCACAATATTCCAAGCTGGAACACATGCTATTATGGTATGCATTCAGAAGAATCTAGAAAGTGGTTATAGGAAAACACATCTACATTCTATCTGACTGTCAAAGTCCTATCAAATCACTCAACTCTATACAGATAAAGTCCAAACTGGTCTGGGACTGCCTCCAGAACCTCATCGAGCTGGCAAAACACAATAAGGTCACCTCGATGTGGGTGCCAGATCATAGAGGCATTGAAGGCAACGTCAAAGCGGACCAGTTTTCTAGACAAGCATCTGAAACGCTATTCACAGGGCCAGAACCTGTACATGGGATTAGCAAAAACCGATGCAGGACCCTGATCGACGAGTGGATAAAAAGAAGACACCAACAATATTGGGATCAAACTGTCGGGCAAATACACAGCAAAGTCATGGTAGGGCATCCAAACCGGACCCTGACGGCTGACCTTCTGAACCTGAACAGAACGAAGGCTCGTATAGTAATAGGTCTGTTGACTGGACACTGCGGCCTAAGAAAACACCTAAACACCATGGGAGTACGCAGGGAAACCGTGGAGTGTAGGCTATGTGATGAAGAGGAGGAAACAGCCTCTCATATTATCTTCGATTGTGACGCCCTTAGTAGTAGGCGACACAGAACCTTTGGAGAGATCAGCCCGGAAACAGGCATGAATCCGAAGAACCTTATCAACAAGCTTCTAAACCTAATTAAAGGCACAAACCTGTTTGAATGAGGAACCACTGACGACAGAGTGATACAATAGACCCCAGCTGGTCGCAGTGTCAAGGGAACCTGAGTGCCAACCCTGTCTCTGGTTCGTCAGCTTTCAATCAACCAACCATGGCTCGCAATCAGGGGGTACCTATGGCTGCTGGGCAACCGATCAGGTGGAACATACAAGCATCAGCTTCTTGTCCATGGAATTATAGTTCTCAGCAATACAACATGAAAAACAATATTGCTCGTGTCAGAATTTGATATACGAAAATTTAACTTCTTGGAATTTGGAATTTCTCAATGCACTCCCCAAAGCCCAGTTGTTACAAATGAGTGTAATCTCATCAAGAGATTATTGCTTAAAATTAATTGAGCATACAAATCAGCTTGTGCTGTGATTTGTCAGTACTATTCAATACTGAAATTGAAGAATTAAGATTAAATTTTTGATTTAGACAAAAATTGATTTCTGCTCTATATAAAGAAAAGATAAGTTCTTGATCAGTCAAGACTATATTTTACTGAGAATAAAATCAGAATTTGATATACAAAAATGACTTCAATTTCAATGATATCCAGAGCAAATTTATAAGAACCATCTTTGATGATAAAAATTCCAAACTCCAAATATTAAATATGTATATATATATATATATATATATATATATATATATATATATATATAAATAATCGCTTCACCTAAGTCAGAAGCAAAATCACAGCTATGTGATAATTATCACCCAATAAGAAACATTCCAAAGGTATATATATATATATATATATATATATATATATAAATAATCGCTTCACCTAGGTCAGAAGCAAAATCACAGCTATGTGATAATTATCACCCAATAAGAAACATTCCAAAGATATATCCAAAAACTCATGAAAAATATATAATACTCAACTATTTCACACTTCTTGTGATTGACACCAAAAATAGATCCAAATACGGTGATACCATATATTTGAAAAAACCCTCTTTAAACCCCAATGAAGCCTTGTCAGAGATATATCATATGTGATTTTTATAATTCCGCCTGAACTAATTTGGAAAAATGAATAGGGTGCGGCACTGTAATCAATTATCGGATTGACCTAAATAAATCTAATCGCTGTTTACTGAACAACGTGGATGGATGAGTCTAGATATTGATTAATTCTTTCTGAAGAAATATTTCACGTTCTCGTTAAAAAAAATATCTGAAGGTGACATATTTGGAAAAATTTGGTCGAAAAATCATTCTTACATACCTTGATATCACTCGGAACTCACTGATTTGAAATTACTTTCACAGAAGAAAGGAAAATGCTCTAATTCATTGGTTTTTAATATCATCGTTCTGTCAAACCTCTTGCGTTCGATCATATTCTTCTCAACTCTAATGCCTGTTCGCCGTTAGATGGCGCTAAGATTTCCAATAGGGATTCGTCGATTAGAGTTAATAAGATAACTTGAGCTACTCGTAATTATTTTATATCTCTGAGCATATCAATAAGAAATGTAACAGATATATCGTTAGAAAACATCACTAAGTAGCTCTACTCAGTTCAGAAACGAATAGTGCTCACTCAATAAATTCCGCTATGGTACGAAATGTGATGCGAAACATAATTGATAGAGGCAGAATATGTCAGGAAGTTGTCGAAATGCACTTCGAACATTTGATGACCTTCAACTAATCCTTGTATTACGGGTAGTTTCTTTTTGTTCGGATGGATTATGAACTTTTGTTATGTGAAAATATATGTTTTTTAATTGAGTTTCATTCAATTTTGTATCCACAGCCAATTTGATGAGCGATATACCCCAAACTTTTCGACAAATAATTAGTGTATTGGGACTGTTATCCAACTGATTTTCAAATCGGATTCATCAATGGATTCGTCTTGAAAATTTGATTCTAAGGAATGTGGGTCTAAAAGAAGTTATTTGACAAAAAAATTACTTCTTTTACAAATTGTGGTTTTCGAAATATCACACCGCCATAGGTACTCAACTAGGCGAAAAAAACTGTCATAGAATTGTTTTTTCTACACCCGTACTATGATAATACACTTATATGCCCATAATCCGTTTCATAATGAGATCCATTATGATACAGATTTTTCATAACGATACAGATTTTTAATCAATAGAAACCCATAATTTTTCAATCAAGCATGCTGTGCATTTGACGTTTGTCCTAGATTCCTATCTAATTGTTTTATTTGTCAAAATCAGTAGGTATTAAATTTTCGTAGAATATAGCTAAACTTCGATAATTATATTATCAAAATGTTTGATATCAGCGATATAGAAGAATTACCGTCGACTCCTCCACACATATCGGAGAAAGCAGAAAATGCAGTACAAAATATTTTACTCCAAAAATCTAAGAAAGTGTACGAAAAACTACATCAACGGTTTATGGACTGGAGAAATACAAATAATATTTCGACATTCTCCGAAAATGTTTCGATTGCTTATTTACAAGAAATGATGAAAACTATGAAATCATCTAGTACATGGACACATTGTTCAATAATAAAATCGTTGGTATATATCAACCATAATATAGACATTTCTAAATATGAGAACCTACAAGCTTTATTAAAGCGAAAGTCCGAAGGATATGTTGGAAAAAAATCAAAAATATTTTTACCTGAACAAATAAAAACGTTTATCGACGAAGCACCCGATGAAAAGTTTTTATTTATAAGTATCTACCTAACATTGCATTTTTGAAAATTTTGTCATGATTACATTTTACATGTCTTTTCTCTAGAAAAGCCGATCTCACTGTGCCTAACATAACTTTGTCAGGAGTAACCATACCACTGAAGCCATCCATATCGATGCTTGGTATTACTATCAGCAATTACCTTTCCTGGGAAAATCACGTGAGGTCCATTGCCAAAAGTGCATCCCAAAAACTTGGTTTTCTGTTTCGTGCCAAGAGCTATTTCACCCCCAGTCAGCTGCTTATGATCTATAAGGCACAGATCCGACCTGTCCTGGAATACTGTTCCCATATTTGGAGTGCGGCACCTAAACATATCCTGAGGCTATTGGATTCTGTCCAAAAAAGGGCAATTCGTCTCGTCGGTGATGCCTCGCTTACAAACTCGCTCACTTGTCTGGAACACCGTAGAAAAGTTGGCGATTTGTCTCTATTTTATAGATATTTTCATGGGCGATGCTCTTCTGAAATATCAACAATCGTTCCTGCTTTGGCAGTCTCTTCGAGATTAACCCGTCAAGTTCAGTCATCACACCCCTTCGTGGTCACTTTGGAGACCTGCAGAACATCACTTTCCAAAGACTCGTTCATCCAACGAACAGCGAGGCTTTGGAACTCATTGCCTTGGGAGGTGTTCCCCGAGGCATACAACCTTCAGAAATTTAAGAAGAACACCAACTCCTACCTTCTTTCCCTAGGTTCCCACGATGTTCTCTGAACATTACAGGATATTCCTTTTCGTGAGAACCAGAACATAAAAAAAAAAAAAAATTTCAATTCGACTCATGCATATGGTATATTTCATTAATGTCGGGAAAACTTGATAAGTTAACTCGTGGCGAAGCGGGCTAAGGCGCTACATTTGAACTATAGACTACAGTATGAGACGCGGGTTCGAAGCTAGCCTAGGTCATCCTGCATTTTATTTCATTTTTTCTTTTTTTATTTCTTATTGTTGTAATTTTTTAATTTATCTTTTTGTTTTAGGTAGCAATTATTTTTGGAATAATGGGAGCATGTCGAAGGCATGAACTACATGACCTAAAATGTGAAAATGTCAAAGATATGAATGGAATCTCAATTGTTAATGTGGTAGAAACTAAAACAAAAGTACAACGAACATTTACAATTACCGGCAAATACTACGAAATTAGTAAAAAATATATGAATCTACGGCCGAAAATTTGCCCCACCCCTTCTTTTTTCGTTTATTATTTTAATGGAAAATGCACAATTCAAAACATTGGTATTAATAGATTTGGTAATTTAGGGAAGCAAATAGCAACATATTTAAATATGCCTGATCCGAATGTATATACAGGGCATTGTTTTCGAAGCACATCTGCAACCGTATTAGTTGATGCCGGTGGTAATATTACTGCATTAAAACGTCACGGTGGCTGGAAATCCAATTCAGTGGCGGAAGGCTACATTGAAAATTCGGTTCAGAATAAAATCAGCATTTTCAATACAATATTGAACTCTATTGAGACTAGCAATAATGAAATAAATGTAAATATTCCTTCCACTTCCAGATCAGTGGGACCTGGAATAAACTTTTAAACGCACAATAAATATCTAATATTTTTAAGAAATCAGATTAATTACAATTATTATGTTCAATATAAATATAAATAGAATGTTTATAGTTTTCCTATATCCATGGTACTACCCGAGGTATAGTCCATCCAATATCAATTGCAGGAGCTGTTTCTATAGGGAGCAAATAAAAACTCACTTCCCTAACACGAGCGTATATGCGAAGAAACGGAACGAAAAATAATCTGTACTACTTGTATACAGTCTCCGTCGGCACAAAGAGCCCGCTGGTCAACGTGGACTTGAGTGACTGCTGTCTGTTCTACAACCGATTCGTCTGGGCCAATCAAGTCGGACATCAATGCTTGCAGGTGTGTCTATACGATGGAAGGTCATAAATCACGCGTTATATTTGTGTTTTAATAGCTCTGAAAGATTAAAAACCAGTAGCGTATGTGGTCTTGGTGTGTGCCGATCGAAATACGTTTTAGGATATTCTAGTTTTTTTGGAAAATATGGCATTTTTCTTTCTTAATGTATTTGTATAAATAAAAGCTTGTCTTTAATTTTTTTTCATTTTTCATTATTTATGAAGTATTTTTAAAATCTTAAAATATCTAAATAAAATTAGTTATCTCCGCCACTGCTGCTCACAGGATTTCGCCGCAAGACTTTTTTATGCTTCTGCAACTGATATTGGGAAAACTATAATACCATTAATTACAATTTTGTAGAATTTTTTATAGAAATACGAGTAATTACTGTTATTGTGTTCAATACAAATATAAATATAATATTTATAGTTCTTCATTATTTATCAGGTGTAGAAAAAATAGCGTATGTAACTCTCATGTAATGGTTATTAATACACTCACATAAACCCTACAAAACTCACCTTCGGCTCGTTTCGTATCCCGGTTAATGCTCGTGTATTAATAACCATCATTACATGATCGTTGCATAATATACTATTACTCATCATTCATGTCCATCAGAGTCGTTGAAGTTTGTCCAACGCAATCTAGATGCAAAAATAGAAATGCTTCTGAAAAATCAAATGTACAAATTTTTATCTCAAAACTATGTGATCGTACTCAGAGTCGTCCTTAGCATACAAAAAACCATACTGCCCCAAAGTCGTTATTTTCAATATTCAGTATGCAAAATTTCCTTCCGTTTGGGACACGTGGTATATCCGAGATACGTGTATTGGTCCGTGTAAGAGCGTTTTATGCAGATCTGGTTTATAAATCACACGGGATGTGTGCATTCGAAGCTCACACTCTTCTTTCTTAGTCTGCTGGTGCTGCCTATCTGCTCTCTATTATCTAGATGAATTGTGGACGCAGATCCGAGTTTACTTTAACGCATTGTAATTCATTCGGAGTCGGACAGTGCGAGGCAACTGCGATAGGCGAACATGGAGTTGAATAAGCAGTTTCTATAAGGTAGATTTTGTTCGTGGCCAACAACACAATCAATTCAATAATCAGTTAACTTCCTAGGGTTGAACATTGACTCTCAGTTTTCCTGAAATGACCATATTGACTCTATTTCCAAAAAATTATCTAAATATTGATTCGTATTTGGAATCTTGGAAATTTTGTCACCATCAATATCTTACTAATAGTCTACTCGACAAGTTGGAAATGGTCTAAAATAGAGATACTGCTCTCAAAATTATGTGTGATAGCTCATTTGATCCGGAATAACGCCTAGAAAAATGTGCCAAAAGCGTGTATTAGCACATAAAAAATTGCAAAAGTTATAAACAATTGAAGATGAAAAAAAAATGGTATTTCGTTTTTTGCCAATATTTCATAAACTATCAATATTCAAGAAATTTCAAAAAAAGATTCTGAAAGAGGATGAAATTTCCAATAAAAAACTTCGGGCTCCCGGAACTCCATCTCCATTATTTATAATTTTAATTTAACGCTGAAAATGGGTCTCCGAGCGACATTTTTAGGTAGCGCGCGCGGCGTCAAAAGCGAGTACGACACACTAATTTATTTATTTAAGGTATTAAATTATTTTTTTTGAATTTGAAAAAATATGATGTATTCGGAACACTATAAATAATTCATTCCCGTTAAAAATTTTACTTAAAGTTAATTTTTCAACAAGTTAAACGATTGTTAACTAACAAAATTTTCTCGAACTTCTGTCTTAATTGTAAATGAAAAAAAATGTTTAAATAATTGTCGTAAAAATTTTTCGCTTCGTAGAGCCTATCTTATATACATACATAACGAAATCACGTCATAAAAGTTAAAAAATTATTCATACTTTGTTTATAATAATTTTTGTACTTGAACAAAAACAAAAAAATCAAGTGATGTTGTTAAAAAAAATATTTTTTTCTCAATCATCATATTATTGTTTTTTTATCAATACAAGATATAATGGTTTGCGAAAAAAAAAAACCCGCCATTTTTTATAAGTTTTTTATAAAAAATTATTATTTATATTTTTAATTTTTTTAATTTTTTTAAATATATTATATTTTTAAAAATAAAATGTTCCTTAATAACAATTTTTAATTGTTTATAATGTTTTTTTTTATATTTCTATTGTTTAAATAATTAGTTGAGAAATTATTTTTTTTCAAAAAATCATAATTGACAGGCCTCTATAAAGTAACAAAGAAACATTTTCATTGTTTATTAACTTACCAATTTTAACTTCGTTATATTTTTTTTCTAAAACTTCTAAAATTTACAAAAACAACCATATATAACAAAGTATAGAAAAAAAAAACCCAATTTTTCCCAATTCCAATTCCCAAACGGCAATAAAAATTGGTTTTTTTTTTCTATACTTTTTAATATTTTTTTAAATTTTGTTTGAGAAAAAAAATCTAACAAAGTTAAAAATTCATTTATAACAAATTGGTAAGTTCATAAACAATGGAATTGTTGATAAAAAAATTGTTTTTTTGTAACTCTATAGAGAACTGTCAATTATGATTTTTAGAAAAGAAATAATTTCTCAACTAATTATATAAACAATAGAAATATAAAAAAAACGATTATAAACAATTAAAAATTGTTAAGAAAAAATGTTTTTTTCAAAAATTATAATATTTGTGATATAATGAAGTTGTGGAAAAAATTTTATCAAAAATATTGAAATAATCAATTTGTTTATAAAAAATTTATCAACAAATGGCGGGAAAATTTGTTTTTTGCAAATCAATTTATATCTTGTATTAATAAAAAAAGGATAATATGAAGATTAAAACAAAACATTTTTTTAACAACATTACTTGAATTTTTTTGTTTTTGTTCCAGTACAAAAATTATTATAAACAAACTTTGAATATTTTTTCAACTTTTATGGCCTGATCTTATTGAGTATGTATATGAAAAAGCCTCTACAAAGCGAAAATTTTTACGACAATTATTTAAACATTTTTTTTCATTTACAATTAAGACAGAAGTTCCAGAAAATTTTGTTAGTTAACAATCGTTTAAGTTGTTGAAAAATTAGCTTTAAGTAAAATTTCCAACGGGAATAAATTATTCATAGTGTTCCGAATACACCATAATTTTTTCAAATTTAAAATAACATATTTAATACCTTAAATAAATTAATTAATGTGTCGTACTCGCTTTTGACGCCGCGCGCGCAACCTAAAAATGTCGCTCGGAGACCCATTTTCAGCGTTAAATTAAAATTATAAATAATGGGGATATAGTTCCGAGAGTTTGACGTTTTTTATTGGAAATTTTCTCTTCTTTCAGAATCTTTGTTTGAAATTTTTAAAATATCAATAGTTTATGAAATATTGGCAAAAAACGAAATGCCATTTTTTTCATCTTCAACTGTTTATAACTTTTGCTATTTTTCATGTGCTAATACACGCTTTTGGCACATTTTTCTAGGCGTTATTCCGGATCCAATGAGCTATCACACATAATTTTAAGAGCAGTATCTCTATTTTAGACCATTTTCAACTTGTCGAGTAGACTATAAGGTAGATTTTGCTCGTGGCCAACAACACAATCAATTCAATAATCAGTAAACTTCCTAGGGTTGAACATTGACTCTCAATTATCCTGAAATGACCATATATCCAACTATTGTTTCGTATTTGGAATCTTAGAAATGTTGTCACCATCAATATCTTACTAAGCTATTACTATGCCTATGTTCACTCAAGTCTATATTATTGCTTAGTCTGCTACTGTAACTGCAGTAGATTGAATGATTTGTTGATTTTCCAAAAAAAAATATTAAGGACCATCTGTTTAAAAAAAATATGGTGTTTCTTGTAAGCAGTTATTTATTGAATTACGGATTCTAACTGTGATACCCATGTATATTTTGAATTGTGTTACTTACATTAAGAAACACTTCCACGAGTTTCAGCAAATAGATACTAACCGTCTTGCTGCTGGTTATACTCTAAGACAAAATTATAATTTAATAGTTCCTATTCACAAATTAACGGACCACATATCATGTCTATAAAAATATATAATAAACTTCCAATATTCATTAAGAAAATTTGTAATCTAATGAATTTCAAAAATAGTGTTAAAAATCTTCTCTACAAAAATGCCTTTTACTAAATAGATGAATATTTTCAAACTGAAGAGAAAGTCCTATCTCCCGGAACTGTGCCGTCAATATTTATATTTATAAAAAAGGCTGAAAACGCGTGGCTTTGCTTCCGTGCGCACCGACCGAATCTGACAACTGAACAAAAAAAATTATTAACCGAGTAAATATTAATATTAAGGATAATAAAATGTAGGTACTATCTAGACATATCAATAAAAAATAATCAGTCAGCAAAAAAATGTTACCTCTATTTTTCAATTAATTATGCTTTTATCAATTAAAAATTTTTACTTGTTGATAGTTATTATAAAAACCCTCATAATTCTTGAAATAAAAACCTAGAATTATTTTTACTTCTTGGAGATATTCCTTAAAGTCTTTAAAAAAGATCACCGTTTGAAAAATCGAAAAATTTTGATTTTTACTTTTTTATTAACAATTAAAGGTATAAAAAAATTAAAAATTTATATAAAACAATTAAAGAGAGTTTTTTTTCTATTATCTTTATTGATTTGTTTCTTTATTGCTGAAAGCAATTTAAAAATAAATTTTTGAAATATTTAACCCGTATTATTTAAAAATATGTTATAAACAAATGCATTGATTATTAGATTTAAACAAAATTTTTTTTGGGAATCTAATCATTGATAAAAATCATGATTTTTAAGAAAAAAATCATTTTTTAAATATATTTTTTTAATGCTAAAAAACGCACTTGGTAATTTTTTGTTGTTGTTAAATATGAATATTAAGAAACAAAAAATTATTTACTTTTCATTTGTTTATTAAACAAATAATTTTTCTAAAACAAATGAATTTTTGCGCTATATTTTTTTTTAATACTAAAAAAATACTGAAAACAGCCATGTGTCGTTTTTTATGGGTTTTTTTTTTTCTATTTTTATATAATTTCATAAAATTTTGTACACTTTGACTTGTCGCTTCCTTTCTGTTTTTCTTCATTGCTAATAAAATAACTTATAAACTATTGAAGATAGACAAGAACCTTCAAGTCTTTTTATTCTACATTGATCATGAACAAACGAGCTTTTACCAAAGCTCTAACTAATTGTTTATTAACTTTTTAATATTATTTATATAATTCCCTTAAATATTTTTTTTTTTTTAAATATCTTATAAACTAATAAAAATACGAAAAGTCTTTTTTATTCTTCGAAAGTTAATGACGTTTTTGTGGTTGTAATTAATCACTAACTAATTTTTAATTAAAAAAATTTATAAAAAAAAATTCTAATGTTTTTTTAACCTAAGTATCTTATGAAGGAATTTTTAAAAGGAATTTTAAATTTTTGATTCTGTTGTTTTTTACATTTTACCATTTCAATCTACTTATTTTTTTGTTTTTGTCGATAATCTTTTGGAGCGTTTTGGTGGTGGTGATTCATAATTGTCAGTTTCCTTGCCAGTTTCTTGTTCTTCTTCTTGTGGTTCAATTACGTTTTCCTCATCTGTTCTATCTCCCAGTGATGTTTCGGCATACTGTTGAAGATACACCGTATCATCTGTCGGCTCATCTTCATAATTATTAAAACCGTCTTGATCTGCATCTTGTAAACCAATAGGAACTTCATCATCATTTATATCATCACTATCATCGTCAACAGTTTTCCTTTCACTGTTTAAACAACTGTAACCTTTACAATTCTTGCAGAGAGACGAACCGGCCTTCTTACATCCGCATCTTTTGGAGCAATCTTTTGTACAAGTACAGTGAACTAATTTTAATAACTCTTCGAGCTAATTTCTCAGTCGTTTTTATAGGCAGATACATTGTCTCTGTTTTTATCCAACCCCAATTTTCCGGAATCAATTGATTACCAAGCCAATACTGTACTTGGTAATAGGTCCTGAAGGAGTGAAGGTGTGATGCTGCTGACGTAGGTTGATTGCGCTCTTCGACTTACTAATTATGTTCACAAATGGGGAAACACGACATTGGTTTGTGTCACATCGGTATTTAACTCTCCATACAATTGATATATTCAGCTCATGCGTTGGAATTATAAAATACTTCCACGTATTGCATTAATTGATCGTTTTTAAGAATTATATCCAATAATTTTTTTTGCCAGTACATTACAGCCAGTATATTATTATAAATACTATTAAAAAAGTTAATAAACAAGTGAGTTAGAGATTTGGTAAAAATTGTTCATTGATCAATGTAGAATAAAAAAGACTTCGAGTGTTCTTGTCGTATCTTCAATAAGTTATAAGTTATTTTATTAGCGATGAAGTAAAACAGAAAGGAAACGACAAGTCAAAGTGCATTTTTTTAAATTATATAAAAAATAGAAAAAAATGTTTTCCATAAAAAACGACAATGGTTGTTTTCAGTATTTTTTTAGTATTAAAAAAAAAAATTTATTATTTGTTTAATAACAAATGAAAAGTAAATAAATTTTTTTTCATAATATGAGAGAACGTGATAAATAATGATAAAAAAAAAAGTTTCTCAATATTCATATTTAACAGCAAAAAAAATTGTTAATTAGCAAGTGCGTTTTTTAGCAATAAAAAAATTATTTAAGAAATGAATTTTTCCTTGAAAATCATTGTTTTTATCAATGACTAGATTTCCGAAAATTTTTTTGTTTGAATCTAATAATCAATGCATTTGTTTATAACAATTTTTTAAATAATAAGACTTCATTTCAAAAAAAATATTTTTATTGCTATTAGCAATAAGAAAACAAATTAATAGAGATTATAGAAAAAAAACTCTTCTTAATTGTTTTATATACGTTTTTAATTTTTTTATAAATTTGATTGTAAATAGAAAAGTAAAATTTCAAAATTTTTCGATTTTTTAAACGGATATCTTTTCTAAAGCCTTTGAGGAACAGCTCCGAAAAGTGAAAAAAATCCTAGGCTTTTAGTTCAACAATTATCAGGGTTTTCATAATAACTTTCAACAAGTAAAATTTCGTAATTAACAAAGGCATAATTGATTGAAAAAGAGAGGTAAAAATTTTTTGCCGGCGGATTATTGTTTATTGATATGTCTAGATAATACCTAAATTTTTTTATTCCTTAATATTAATATTTACTCGGTTAAAATATTTTTTTTTGTCCAGGTGTCAGATTCGTTCGGTGCGCACGGGAGCTAAGCCACGCGTTTTCAGCCTTTTTTTCGCCGATAAATTAAAATTTCCTGCTCAAGGACCTTTTTTCAAATTTCAGATATCTCAAATAGTTTTTGAGATATTTTCAAAAAACCGAACCATATATTTGTTTTTTACTTAATTGTTTATAACTTTAGCAATTTTTGCCGGCCCCAATTTTCCAGCTAAACATTTTTTTAGATGACATTTCGAATCGAATGCGCCCTAAATCATAATTTTCGGTAGTGACCTCCAGGTTGGGAACAAAATGGCACTTGTGAACCAGTCTAGGAAGATAAAATGGCCGAAACGTCGGAATCCTCGAATTTCCAGATGCGGTTTTACCATGACCGCGGAATCCTATGCGAAACCACTTCTGCAATACCAGACATTGAAATATTCTGCAGATAGCATATCATTAAAAAAAAAATCCACAGCATTTAAATTTAACAATTTTCCTAGGAAATTACTGAATATCCACTGTCGTAATTAATTTATTATTTGTGTTTCTTCATACATAATAAATATGATCTGTGATGTGAGATGTTTTTAACTATGTCTAGTGTGGATAATGTCGATAATTTTATATTCTATCTTTCACTATCATGTATCAATAATCTTACTGGCTAAATTAATCATTATTATTATTCATATAATGATATCCTTCTACTTCAGATACGGGGCCCTAAAAAGGGACTGGTATTTCAAGAATCAATGCCCTCCGATGCATTTCCGTCCACTGAAACATCATAAATTTGAAATTTTATTTGACACTAAAATTTCAAACACCAAGTCCAATTCTTCACCTTATCAGTGTAACCTTGATTTTCAGGTTTTTTATCACTTGAATACTCACATCATTATATTTCCGTTGACCCCTTTCAAGAAACTACTGAAACCTGAGTAGCTAATAAAAAAATATTAACACTCTTCTAATCTTTACGTGACTCTTGTGAAAACAACTGCCCACCCACAAATTGAACTACGCATTTATGCTAAGTTATGGAATAGTGAGTGGACGACAGTGATTATGATTTTGATCACCAACACTATTGGTTCTCCATTGTCAGCATTCTATTTGTTCCATTTGGATGTTTCTAGGAATAGATGATTGGCTATCAATCTCCCTGACGTTTGATTACAAATTACGATAATCTGAAAACTCTTTTGTGAATGCCACTCCTTTCTCAATCAAACCATTGACAAAGTAGAGTAGAATTTGTTTTTTCAGGGAGTAAACGAAATGAATTCAATTGCTGTAATAAATTGACATGATATTAATGTACGGTGGACAATAAAAGACAATTTGAAATAAAAAGGATGCAAAAAATTAAGACAAGCACTAAACTTCTATTCTGTGAGTACCAGATTCAAAAGCTTGCCGCGCAAGAATACCAATTTTATATTCGCGGCAAGCTTCTGAATCTGCTACTCACAGAATAATCTAGGACACACAATTAGAGGAATATTTTTTTCTTTTCAGTGCATTTGTATAAAAGCTTGTCTTACTTTTTTTTATTACTCTCGTTTCGGACGTCCATCGTCTTAATGAATTTGATTCACCTGAAGACGATTGCAAATACAAGCAATCGAAACGTCGTGAAAAACTTTTAAATCCATTAAGACGATGGACGTCCGAAACGAGAATAATCAAGTTACCACAACGTCTACAACTTTCAAAAAAACATTTAAAATTTTTTGTTCAATCATTTTTATTCAATTATTTTTAATCATCCATGAAATCCGTCATCTTATCGTATTCTAACAAAAATTGATAATCTCCGACCCCAAAAAAACCCATACACCAATTTTGAAAGGAATCATGCCATAATAACAAAACACGTCGCCATCTTGAATTCATGAATTTTGACAAAAACATCATGATATCCAACCCCCAAAACCCCCCACACCAATTTTGAATGGGATCGAGCTATAATCACAAAACTCGTCGCCATTTTGGAGCCTCCATCTTGAATTCGTTGAATTTTGACAAAAAATCATGATCTCCGACCCCAAAAAACCCCACATACCAATTTTGAATAGAAATAGAACCATAATCACAAAACTCATCCGCCATATTGTAGCCGTCATTTTGTTTTTACTCCATAAAAAATTTAATAATGCATTGTGACCGGAATACCCCCACATACCAATTTTGAATAGAATAGAACCATAATCACAAAACTCATCCGCCATATTGTAGCCGTCATTTTGTTTTTACTCCATAAAAAATTTAATAATGCATTGTGACCGGAATTATGAACACCTGCCAAATTTAAGCTGAATCGAACAACGGGAAGTTGGTAGGTATAGTTTTCCCAATATCAATTGCAGAAGCATAAAAAAGTCTTGCGGCGAAATCCTGTGAGCAGCAGTGGCGGAGATAACTAATTTTATTTAGATATTTTAAGATTTTAAAAATACTTCATAAATAATGAAAAATTAAAAAAAATTAAAGACAAGCTTTTATTTATACAAATACATTAAGAAAGAAAAATAATGTCTTTCTTTCAAAACTAGAATATCCTAAAACGTATTTCGATCGGCACACACCAAGACCACAGACGCTCTGGTTTTTAATCTTTCAGAGCTATTAAAACACAAATATAACGCGTGATTTATGACCTCCCATCGCCTAGACACACCTGCTAGCATTGATGTCTGACTTGATTGGCCCAGACGAATCGGTTGTAAAACAGACAGTCGTCACTCAAGTCCACGTTGACCAGCGGGCTCTTTGTGCCGACGGAAACTGTATACAAGTAGTACAGATTATTTTTCGTTCCGTTTCTTCGCATATACGCTCGTGTTAGCGAAGTGACTTTTTATTTGCTCCCTATAGAAACAGCTTCTGCAATTGATTTTTTCGAGTTTGAGTCGGTTTCCTCAATTGTGCTTATTTTCGAATAATTTATCTAGATCTTTGAACAGTGTTCTACTCCATATTCTAGCATCGGTCTTCTGTTTGTCTCATGGGTATTATTACCCTAACAACACAGGGATGTCCTTTTTATGTACCGCGGTACAAGGACATGATTGGGACATTCAGGGGATGTCCCGCAGAGGATGTCCAGAGGACATCCCATCTGGTATATCCATAGGTTGTCCCATTTATGTCCCTGGTTTTTCTGATATCCATTCTCATATATAAGAATCGTCGAAACTCATCAAAATGTTCATTGAAAATTCAAAGTTGATATTTTGTTTTGAGAATGTTTGTTTTTCTTCTGGAAAATAACTATGAAGAAACGGGAAATATATCTCGGAAATTTCTGGGAAGTTACCATATCGCAAGCAAAAAATTATTAATGCATAATATACCCTTAATATAAATTCTCAAGAATGATACAAATTATACACAAATCCCAAACACAATTACATTTTGGTTTCTGTGTTTTTTCCTGTTTGGCTTTGGCAACATTGTTTGAATTATTTGGTGATCTGTCAACAATAGTTAACCTCACTTTGCATAACGTGCAAGTTTCTAATTTTTCTTTGTTCAATTTAAAGAGATTAGCGGCAACCTTATTGTATTTGACGATTTTTGTGAGCATTTGTAGTATTTGATCAGTTGTAGTGTTGTGTATATCATAGTCGAAAAATTTAAATAATAAGTTGAGTTTAAGGTTGGTAAAACAAATATCAAAATATTGACTGTAATTTTTTGGATCGAAGGACCAATCATATGGTTATTTGATTCTGAATATTATGTTTATAGTAGTATATTCATTAATCTATTATAGGTACATATTAATATAATGGATCGTAGGAGGAAGGTATCCTCAAGGCTTGAGAGAAAAATTACACTGAGTAAATATTATAAAAGGACAAGAAAACTTGCAAGACACAATGAAGAATCTTGAGAGGCTTGTAGTGGGCCTTCTACTATAGTCGATTAATGGCTGTAAATTATGATATTCATATAACATTACCTTCTACAAGTTCAGATGAAATATTCCTGAAGTTGATCAATGCGAATCAAGTTCTGAAAATTTGTCTGATGGTTCTTCCCTTGGAGAATTGAGCCCTACATCAAGAGAAGACCTAGTTCACACTTATCCTGCTGAGAACTTCCATGAAAATAATGAAAATTCAATTGATAACATAAATTCAAAGTTAACTGAATGGGCCTTGAAACACAACATAACACAGGCAGGAATAATACTTGGTGAGTATTTTTATTATTATTGTAAATCCCAAAAGAGCTATAACATGATATCTGAATAAGTAATTTTTTTTATTGTCAATTCAATTCCACCTGCAATAATATCTTTGTTACAGGATCTTCTGAAGCCATTGGCAATAAAAAAACAGATTGAGGAGGCTTTGCAGAAGTTTTTCAGGAGAACCAAGGAGAGAAGCCAAAGAGAAAAACATAATGCAATGCCTGCAATAAATGCAACACCCTAATATGTATGGTAATGAAAATTGGGTTGAAGTCTTGAATAATACTGATATTAATCTTGCATTTCAGGCATTTTTGTCGACATTCTCTTATTATTTTGAGACAAATTTCCCAAAATTACCAATTCCTTCAAAAGAGCAAAATAAAAAGAAATGGATCACACATGAAGTAAAACAATCTAGTAAAAATTTAAAAGACCTTTTTGACCTAAAAAAATTTTGTCCCGAACTGAAAAATTACTATAAAGTCAGAAAAAAAAGCCACGATAACTTGATAACTAAAACAAAAAGGAATATTTTCAAAATAAAATAAAGAATTCAGACAATCCTTCAAGATCTGCATGGCAACTGGTGTCAGAGCTATCCAATAAATCGAAGGCTATTAAATCAAAGATAATAATAAACGATAATAATTCCATTGTTGGCGATCCAAAAGACGTGGCTGATCTCTTCAATAAATTTTACACAGATGCGCCTAAAAATATATTGAGCAATATAGTCTCCAATGATAAAGACTTCAATCATTTTCTGCGTGACGTTACGTCACCTCCAAATTCTCTTTTCTTAGGCCATATCAGGAGCTTGAACTATTTCAGCTACTTAAATCAAAATTAAAAAATAAATTTTCTTCGGGATCGGATGAGGTACCTACAATTCTATTGAAAAAGTGCCTAGCAGAACTTATTTTGCCACTCACTTTTATGGTGAATCTCTCATTGTCTTCTGGCGCTTTTCCAGAATTTCTGAAATGTGGTAAAATAACACCTGTGTACAAAAAGAACTGTCGTCAGAGCCTTGAAAATTACAGACCAGTCACAGTACCATCAACTTTTTCCAAAGTATTCGAGTATTGCTTTTTAGATAGATTAATGTCATTTTGTCAAGAATATGATATAGTTTCGAGAAACCAACATGGATACTTGAACAAAAAATCTACGAAGACCGCAGTGTTTTCTTATTATCAAAAAATAATAGAATATATTGAAGCGGGGGAATGCCCTGTTGGAATCTTTGTGACCTCAGCAGGGCATTTGACTGTATCAATCACGACATACTTCTGGAAAAGTTGTATAGGCATGGAATTAGAGGTTGTCCTCTAGATTGGATAAAATCATTTATACTCAAACGTACACAGTACGTAGCAATAAACAATCATTTCTCACAGAAAACTGAAACAGATATTGGTGTCCCTCAGGGGTCCATATTGGGACCAATTCTGTTCCTGTTCTATATTAATGACTTGGATAAACTTCCTGTGCCTGCATCCTTCACAATGTACGCTGATGATACGTCGGTAATCATATCGGAAAAAATGGACTCTTCCTTGCGTGATAAATGCAAAGAGGTCTTGATTTCTTTGAATGAATGGTTTTCAGCAAATTATTTGTTTTTAAATACTTCGAAAACGCTAGCACTGAGGTTTTGCCATATCCAAAAAGAATGTAACGAGTTGTCATTCCAGTCAGACGAATCGAGTCCATTGATTTCAACTAGTTCGGATCAAACCATTTTCTAGGATTACGGATAGATAAAAATCTTAATTGGAAGGCTCACTCTCATTACCTAATCTCAAAGTTGAATTCGATTGCCTTTCAATTCAGAAATTTGCGGCATGTACTCAATATAGATCAATTGACACAACTCTACTATGCACAAGTTGAGAGTAGGCTACGATACGGTGTAATATTTTGGGGTTTATCTACCCTAGCAAAAGATATCTTCGTTGCAATTGACTACATGAATTTTAAAAAACTAAAATATTAAAATTTTAAAACGAATTTTACGAGCAATGACGGGGCTTTCACAGACTGATTCATGCAGAGATATATTTAAAAAACTGAAAATATTAACGTTGCCATGTCTAGTCATATCAGAGATGAGTATGCTAGTATTTGACAATAATGATGAAATATATGTGAGGAACAAACAAAATCATAATTTCAACACGAGACAAAAGAATGATTTTTCAATTCCATTTGGAAAATTCAAAATAACTCACCAATCTCCCAGTCATATGGCTCCTAGAATATACAATGCTCTTCCTTCAAATGTGAAAGAATGCTTCACAAAACAATCATTCAAACATAAGTTGAAATCCTTTTTGACAGAACAGTGTTTTTATAGACTGGATGAATATTTGTCGTAGCAGTCTGCTGTGAAATCAATTTTATCCTTTTAGTATTATTTCATTCAAAATTTACGTGTGTAGATATATAAACATTTTGAATGTAAGCAACTGACTTTTTCCATATGGTTTGTAACTGTCTTAAGGAAATAAAAATATTATTATTATTATTATTATTATTATTATTATTATTATTATTATTATTATTATTATTATTATTATTATTATTATTATTATTATTATTATTATTATTATTATTATATTATTTTATTATTATTTTGAATTTTAACTGATTCACCTAGTCTTTTTTTGTTTATTTGTCACATGAATTTATATACAGGATGAGTTTTTGTTTGTCGTTTTTTTATCGTATTTTAACACAATATGACATATTAATTTCTGAATTGAACTCGTTTTGTGTTGAGAATCTTTAGATTTCATTTTTCCATATTTTCCAGGAAATTTTTCAAATTAAATGGATGAAAGAAAAGGACATCCGAGGACGTCCCTGGGATTTCCTACTTTAATTATAGAACATCCCGGATTAAAAGATGTGGAGGCCCTGGGGCAACAAAGGAGTGGAGGCCCCAAATTATTTTATTTATTTATTGCGGAACAAATCAAATTATTTCGACACGAGCATATGTAGGTATAATAAAATACAAGAAATAAATTAAATTACAGCGTAAACGAATGGATTCTTGTGAGCTTTTTTCGACGAAAAATCATTGATGATTTCGGTCAAATCCAGCATCCGGAGAAAATCATTCTCAATGCTAAGAAGCGATAAATTTGATAGGCGGCTTTGTCTCATCGTAATTCGCCTATTTTTTTCATTTTGGAAAGTGAGCGCTTTCCAGTGCAATTTGACATCATCACATTCTCAGTTGTAATATCACAAGAGTGTGAAAATAATTCGACAGATTTTCGAAAACTTGTTGTCAGGCAATAGACAAGAGAGACCAACTGGCTCGAGTGGCTATTGCCAACAAGTTTGAGAAAGAAATCTAGATAATTATTTTCTACTATATCGAACTCTCGTGTGGTATTCTTTAGATTATTTTTTGATGTTACGATCATAAACACATTTTCTTGCAAACTTATATAATGTACTAAACCGGTTTTGATTCATTTCACACTTTTCATGCGAATTGATGACAGACGTCAAATTGAAAATATAGGTTGTCAGACAATAAAAACAAAATACCTCAAATTATTCCCGCGACAATTTTCTAGGTAGAATATTTCCACTATTGATTGGCCAAAACGTATATGAATTATTTGAATTGAACGTTTCCATTGGTTTCTAGCAATGTCAAAAAATAATCACTGTTATTTCAATGTTTGAGAATGTAGCTCTGAAATTTTGGTTTTCAAGAATTTGATAGTAGAAGGATTTACATTTGTTGCGGAATGTCATCCTTCTCTTAGACTCACACTTTCAGATTTCGGGGATTTCTCTGTTACAAGCGCGCCACTCAGCGGACACTTGTCAACGCCGATAAATAGGAAAAACAGGTATAGACGGGCAAAGTGTTTGTAGAATCGGCAGAAAAATAGTCAACAGAATTTGAACTTTTGTTCTATTATGGAATGCGCACAGGGCTCTTATAAATAATTTGATGCAATCATATTCATAAATTGAAATATTATTTTCTTTTGCTCATGATTATTGAATTATCTAGATCGCTTGTGTCATTCGAAGAATACATCGACAGAAAATCCTTCATTTAATAAAAAAAATGTATATTTTTTTTAAATTTAATTGTTCTTGTTTTTACAGTTAATTTTGATACGATATAATATTTTGTATAATAGTATGATGTTTTACTTGGTGATTGTTTCTCGCATATACACATGATTCATCAGATCGAAGATTAATATTAACCATGGATTTTGACAAGAATACGAAACATGTTTTTGAATGTTTAAAACGAAAAATGAGAGGAAAAAGTGGGAGAACTGCTCTTTCGTTGTCAGATTTTTTATATATAATTTTGCATATCCTTCGGTATTTGTTAGTAAATTTAACCTAAAAATTTATATTGTGGAGGCCCCTCTCTTGTGGAGGCCCCGGGGCTGCAGCCCCGTTTGCCCCCCTCTTAATCCGGCTCTGCTAGGGTGTCCCTTTGATGTCCATTGTCGGGACTTCATACATCCCTGAGACGTACCAAAGTGGAAAGTAGATGTCCCTGGGACGTCCCTAGTATGTACCATGTCCCGACAAAGGATATCCCAGGGACGTCCTAGTAGCAAATGAAGGACGTCCCTGGGATGTACAGGGGTTGTAGGTACTTGTGTTGTTAGGGTAAGATGTTTCTTGTTTCCTGGGCTTGTTTTCCAATAATTTATCTACATCTTTGATCAGTGTTCTCCTCCATATTTCAGCATTCCATTTATTATTTGGTCCTGTTTTTAGCTTTGCAATTGTTTTGTGTACATCGTCTTCGATCAGTGTTATATTCTCTTCTAGTATGTTCTGGTTATGGGTTCTTATTATCTGTACCTGTTATTATAGTCCATCCAATATCAATTGCAGAAGTTGTTTCTATAGGGAGCAAATAAAAACTCACTTCGCTAACACGAGCGTATATGCGAAGAAACGGAACGAAAAATAATCTGTACTACTTGTATACAGTCTCCGTCGGCACAAAGAGCCCGCTGGTCAACGTGGACTTGAGTGACTGCTGTCTGTTCTACAACCGATTCGTCTGGCCCAATCAAGTCGGACATCAATGCTTGCAGGTGTGACTATACGATGGGAGGTCATAAATCACGCGTTATATTTGTGTTTTAATAGCTCTGAAAGATTGAAAACCAGTAGCGTCTGTGGTCTTGGTGTGTGCCGATCGAAATACGTTTTAGAATATTAAAATATCTAAATAAAATTGGTTATCTCCGCCGCTGCTGCTCACAGGATTTCGTCGCAAGACTTTTTTATGCTTCTGCAATTGATATTGGGAAAACTATACATAGTCATAATGTCGTCGTTTTATGTTACTGCTTTGTTATAGTCCATCCAATATCAATTGCAGAATCTGTTTCTATAGGGAGCAAATGAAAACTCACTTCGCTAACACGAGCGTATATGCGAAGAAACGGAACGAAAAATAATCTGTACTACTCGTAAACATTTTCCCTCGGCAAACGGTAGATCAAAAGAGCCGATAGTCAACGTGGACTCGAGTGACGGCTGTCTGTTGTACAACCGATTCGTCTGGGCCAATGAAGTCGGACATCAATGCTGGTAGGTGTGTCATAAATCACGCATTATATTTGTGTTTTAATAGCTCTGAAAGATTAAAAACCAGTAGCGTCTATGGTCTTGGTGTGTGCCGATCGAAATACGTTTTAGGATATAATAATAACCTACATCAAACAATGAAAGAAATTATTTTTCTTTCTTAATGTATTTGTATAAATAAAAGCTTGTGTTTAATTTTTTTTTCATTTTTCATCATTTATGAAGTATTTTTAAAATCTTAAAATCTAATATATAAAATTCTCGTGTCACAATGTTAGTTACCTTACTCCTCCGAAACGGCTTTACTGATTTTTACCAAATTTCATATGCATATTCAGTAGGTCTGAGAATCGGCTACTATCTATTTTCCATACCCCTAAGTGATAAGGGTTGTTCACCCTTAACATTTTTTATTTAATTTTTGGACGAAATTTTGTGTTTTTATTTTTTTATGATACAGTATTCAAAAATACATACAACCCTTAATTTTCACCCTTCTACGATCAACCCCTACTTTTTTGGCAAGATTTTTATTTTTAGTACTCTTAATGTTCACCCTTCTACGATCAACTCCTATTAGAATAGAAAAACGGGAAAACAGGAAAACGGGATAACGGGATAACGGGATAACGGGAATAACGGGATAACGAAAAAACGGGAAAACGTGATAACGGGATGACAGGATAAGGACATAACGGGAAAACGGAATAACGGGATAAATAAAAAACGGGATAACAGGAAAACGGGATAACGGGAATAACGGGATAACGGGAAAAACGGGAAACAGGATAACGGGATAACGGGAAGGCAAAGGGATAACGGGAAAACGGGTAAGGAAACGGACGGAAGGAGTCAAAAGCATAATCTAGATGGAACAACATAAAGGAAAACATAGAAAAAAAGAAATTATACGCGGACATTGGACAGGACAACGTCTGCAATTGATATTGGGAAAACTATATCATCTGTACCTGTTATTACATAGTCATAATGTCGTCGTTTTATGTTACTGCTTTGTTAACTATGATAAAATGTGTCCTACCTCTAATAGCCGATGAAAGTAAGAGCATCCACCTTGTACCTACACATCAAACAAAAAGCCTCCTTGAACCTCCATCGATACCGGCTGAGAATACGGCCGACAATCTTTTACGATGTCGGCAATAAAACTATTATTATCTCGCCGTAATCTCGGGCGGCGGTGAAATTTAAAATTGGCCGAGTGTAAAAATGAAATTCTCGTAAGTCGACCACCACGATTGATACGTGGATATGGGACTTCAAAGGGGCCGGTCGATTGTGAGTGTTAGAATGTATGCGACAGGTTTTACGCGGCGATAATCCGCGGAAATTTCGAGACGATCTCGCGCTAATGGAAGTGATGTCGAAGCGTCCCAACAAAGCTTGGAGTTCCAGTTTGAGGCGATGCCGATAGAGAGAATTGACATATCCTGTGAAGAGTGTCGTTGGAATCTCTGCAGTGCTATTTTCGAATGGCTTGTAATTAACGCCCGCTAATTTGAAGCAATTTGCAGATCAGGATTGAACAAAATCAAGATTTTTTTCATTTTTTGTTTATTTTTATTGATTTTTTTCTATAAATAAGACAAATTGATATTTTCAACACGTTTCTAATTTTTTACAACCGTCCCACAGTGGAGTATTTGAGGCAAAAACCTGGCCACAAATATTTTTCATGTTTTTTACAGTTAAAAACTATTGCTGTCGACTTTTGACTTACTTTGTAATTGTAATATATACAGTGCTCGTCTAAAGTCCGTTCCTCCACTACTAATTTTCGAACCACCTGGTATATCGCAACGAAATTTGGAGGAGATAAAAACCTACTTTTTCATCACAGCTAAAAGTTTCAAAATGGCGGCTGAGCGCCATCATCAATGATTTTTTCAAATAGAACACCCCGTATATTATTTCATTTTCGAAATCTGCTCGTAATTCTCAAAAGTTTTCTCCAATACACTTTACTCCTAAATTTAATTGTTTTCGAAATATTAACGTTTGAAAAGTGACATTCCGGTTTAAAATGAAGTATGGAATTTGGTCACTTCCGGTAAAACATTTTGCTAACTAAACGTTGTTATTAATTTGTAGATGAATCTCTCAATAAATTCGACTATTAAGAGGCGTAAAGAGAGTTTATTAAGGATAAACAGTACGGCTTACCGGAAAATCTCGAAGCCTACGAATGTGTTCTGTAAATTCACAAAATGATAAACAAATTAGTTAGCTAAAAATTTATTTTATTTTATCGAGTGTTCAATGTGGCCCCCTCCTAAATCTTGACAATAAAGTGCCCTATTATAAATAGCTTCTCTCACGTTGATGAAAGTCTGTTCATCTATTTCTTCACATGTATCTATTATTCTGCATTCCAACTCGTTAACCACTCTATTGTTTGGCATTCAGGAACGTAGATTCTTGACTTCAGATACCCCCAAAGGAAAAAATTTAGAGGTGTAAGATCCGGAGATCTTGGTGGCCATTCTGTACTTCCCCTGCGACCTATCCATCGCCCAGGAAAGTTTGTATCGAGGAACTCTCTAGCCATGCGATCGAAATGGGGAGGTGTCCCATCCTGATGAAACATGATATCACGTTCAAACTCTTCCTGAATGTTTAATACAATTTGTCTTATTCGAGGTTCAATTTCAGTTTCTAAAAGATTTCTGTAAAGAACTCCTGTAAGATTGCCTCTGATGAAAATCGGTCCAACAACGCGATGCCCAAAATCCCCGCCCAAACATTCACCTTTTTAGGAAACTGTGTATGTCCCTCTCTAAAAATATGCGGATTAGTATCGCTCCAGTATCGTACATTATGTTTGTTGACTTTTCAATTAAGAAAAAACGTGCATTCGTCTGCAAAACATACACGTTTTAGAAAGCCCCGTTCTCCTTCAATTAATCTTGTTAACCACACACAAAATTCAACCCTCCGGTCTGGATCATCCTCCGTGAGAGCATGCAGGATTTTCATTTTATTGGGATGAAACTTTTGTTTTTTTAGGACTCTTTGGACACTTAGCAGTTAGCAGTTCAGTTTGACAGTAAACAAGATGTTACCGCGACAACGATTTTTTCCAATGCAAACTTGATTGAAAGCAACATTAGTGTTTTTGATTTCAAATCAAAGAGAAGGAAAACGTATAGACACTGACAAAACACAGAAAATTATTTCATAAAAATGAAGATCTTAAAAATTAAGTTTAGACATTGAGCGAGGATACAAACATTTTTTAATGGCGCCAGATTGAAGCTCTGGTATAAGCAACAGGTGGTGTTCCCTCGAAAATCTAAACATTATGGAATCAGTGCTAGCACCAAGGTTTTCAGACATCTTACGAGTTAGTGTACTGTGTGAATAATCCACTTTGATAAGTGCATTGAAGCCTTTGGACTGCCTCTGATCTAAACTGATTAACGAATACATGAATAAATTGAGACGTAATTTTTCTCATAAGAAGGGCCACCAAAGGAAGAATTTCTGGAGATACCAAATATGGTTGAACAGGAAACGCTAAATCGAGAAGATCTCCAATAAATAAAGCCCAGTGCGGATACTGAAAACAAAAATAGTCAATGAGTATTTTTCTTCAAACAGAACCGAGATGAACGAAGCTGGTACATTGATTCCGACGCCTCTTCCAACATGGCGAATAACGGAGTTTTCTTTTGTGAGCGGGACACTTCTATCAAAGATGTTTGTTGCTAATTAGATAAATTGAAATACATTGGTATAGGAAGTGGAATAATTAAGTTTCTAACATCCGATGGACCATCAGATACGAGATTGAAAGGAAATCTTTTTAGTTACAAAGCTTGTCACAAAAAGTTTGCAATTAGTGTTCAAAGACAATAACTGTATTTTATTGAGAAACGGTGTTCAAATTGGCATTTCAGATATGGTATCCCAACCTTTTGAAATGAGGCAGACTAGAGAATCCATGTCAATTGCTAGAAATTTCAAACAAAACTGCATATAAACATGGCATTGGAAATGGGCGAGGACACGAAATTTTCCAAATATTTTTAATGGATTCTACAGCTTGTGAGAAGTTTTTTGCTAATTTTCTTTTTTTTTTTTTAATTTTCTAAAACTTGAAAAAATATATTTAAAGTCGGCAAAATTCAAATGGCTTCTTTCTAGCGCCATTGCAAAATGTTGTGACGTAATCACCCGATTAACCAATCCCACAGTTGACAGCTTCAATCAATTTTGCAATGATTGGCTTTCTCTTTATCAGAAATCGTTTTGATGGACCACAATGATTCATAATATCAAAAACAACAAGGTTTATGTGCAATGTAAAATCGACAATATATTGTTTTATGACAGATCGAATGTTTTTACACCCATCAAATCCGCCATCGTCGCTTGACATTGCGAATAGTATTCTAGTTCTGACATTAATAGTTTAAGAAACTTGGCAACATTGCTGTTCAACGTCACAATCAACCCGTTTACGCCTATTGGCTGCTCGGTCGTTTACGTCACAAAGAGCGCCAATATTAGTAGCTTCAAAATTTGCTGATTTTCAAAAATGAATGGGAACTGCTGTAATTGAAATTTGACTCGAAAAATATTCTCTGGGTACATTTATACCGGGCGATTCTCTAAGGTGGCTCACCCCTATGACTTTTTTATTATTGAAGATAGAAAAACGAAATTTGGGGGTTGTGTATTATAGGTTGATTTAAATTTTTTGACATATTTACTTGCTTTGCTGTACCTCCGGTTTGACCGGAAATGACCCCAATTTTCCATTTTTGAATGGGACATCCTATATATTTTTACTTATTTCGATCGAGAATTACATTCTAAATCCAACAACACCTCACTTGTCAATATTTGACAAAGTCATCTTTATTCCAATTTTTATTTTTTTATCTAGAATGCCATGGATCGTGTAAATCGATTCATTCTTGATCTTGAAGTAACATGGGAAAAATGCGACTTTGAGGTTTATGACTTCACAGTCGTTTTAAGAATTATTCGAAAGTCGCAAATATGAATTTTTCCAACTTAATTTTTTCAAATGGAAAGGGGGTAGCTCGTCGGCTTTTTGTGAAAGATCATTTTTTCACGAATAATTTGATACCACACACTTTCACTGTATTTTTTCTATTTTTCTGAATAATTGCAAGAAGAGATCATACTGTAACGTAAATAAACTTAACTTGGTTTCTCAATCATTTATTTAACACTCAAATATACACCTTAATTTATATTACTACGCCACTGTATAGCTCGATGGTATGGGCTCGTTCAGACTGTTTTACTCCACTTGAGGTTTGCCTATTTATCTCCGATACAGCATTCTCGATGTTTCGAATTCTTTCAGTTGGCGACCGGCGTGTTCCACTTGTTTCCAATATTGACCGTTGTTTTCCGCGGCAGAGCACACTGGATGGTTCTCGAATATCTCCGGGGATGATCTCATCGCTGTCGACGGCAACGCGCGAGGCGACAGGTCCGGCCTAGGTTCGTTACATTGCCCCCTTCTTAAAGACATTTCGTCCCGAAATTTCATCCTTGGAGTGTGACGATATCTGCATGACTCCCCATATCTGCACCGTGAAGTTCGATGGAAGTAACACTCCACGGTCTTCATGATCGGTCGTGGAAGAGGGTTACAGCAAACCAAAATCTTGACGCCGCTGGATCTGAATATCGCCTCCAGCATACTTCTTATGACTCTCCAGTCCAACCCATCAATACCACAGGATAATTTTGGAATTGCTAGATCCACCAGGTTCTGGTCCACCATAGTATCTCTTAGTTTGGTGAGACTCTTCCAGACATCTTCATAGGACGGTTTATCTTGGGAATGCCTCTTGGTAACTAGGTAGTAGATGTTTCTCTGGCCTTTCTTCAGCTGCAGCACCCCACCAACTTCTGGATTCTGCTCCCGCAGTGTTTGGAGTTGACCAAATTTCTTGGAGAACACTACGGCGATGCCCTGGACATTCGAAGATCTTCTGCCACACAGTGCGCTAGTGCGTAGTCAGCAGGCACCTCGAAAAGGTCTCGTGACTCCTCTCTAGTAACCCCATGTAGAACTTTCTGCCCGTTTGAATACAAGGACATAAACTTCTCGAACGTCATATCATCCTCCGGTGGCTTGAGGGTGCGAACTTGGTCATGGTTTCCAGCGTAAGGGGCCAACCTGTTGAAATGGACGACCCTTGGTTTCCCTCGGGTGGCTTATGGATTCGGTACACAAGGTCGTTTATCCTTTTCACGATTTTATACGGGCCTTCCCACGAGTTCCGCAACTTTGGTGATAGTCCACGACGACGTTTGGGGTTGTACAGCCAAACCAGGTC
The DNA here is from genome assembly GCA_018342105.1 of Gonioctena quinquepunctata. Taxonomy (NCBI): domain Eukaryota; kingdom Metazoa; phylum Arthropoda; class Insecta; order Coleoptera; family Chrysomelidae; genus Gonioctena; species Gonioctena quinquepunctata. Next base: position 482,120 of record JAFIRS010000179.1, read on the forward strand.
ATCAACCTTAAATCCTCCCTCACCTTATTCATAGGTCTTCTTCATTTTATCGCTGGCACTCTGAATGTTCAACCGGACTCGTTCGTGGATGTCGTCCATTCTCTGCCGAAGTTTGCTGACGTAGTCCTCTCCCGCAGTGTCTTGTCCTGGCGGTATCCCAAACTTCAGGTCACAAGGCAGTAGCAGTTCTCGGCCCATTATAATACTAGCAGGAGTTTGACCGGTTGACTCGTGTACTGCGGATCGATAGGCCATCAGGAACAAATGAAGATACTGGTCCCAGTCTCTTTGATGGTCAGAGACAACCTTGGACAAGTGGCGGTTGATCGTCCTGTTCATCCGTTCCACCATTCCATCGGACTGCGGATGTAGGGCCGTGGTTCTTGTCTTGCGGATGTTCAGCAGTAGACATATTTCTTGGAAAAGGTTGGATTCGAAATTTCTGCCTTGATCCGAGTGCAGCTCCATTGGAATACCGAATCGACATATCCATTCTTTCACCAAGACGTCGGCGACGGTGATGGCTTCCTGGTTGGGCAGGGCATAGGCTTCCGCCCACTTACTGAAGTAGTCCATTGCCACAAGGATGTATTTATTCTCGTGGTCGGATACGGGAAACGGGCCGGCGATGTCAATGGCGATTCTCTCGAACGGGCTGCCTACGTTGTACTGACGCATCGGGGCCTTGGGTCGTATTCGAGGTCCGTTGCTAGCAGCGCATACAGCGCACTTTCTGCACCAGTCCTGGACGTCAGCTTGACAATTGGCCCAGTAAAACCGTTGCCTCACTTTCTGCAGGGTCTTCGTCACTCCCAGATGTCCTCTACAAGTGCCTGATGTTTCACTTTAGTGCTGCCCAAAATTATTTCAATCGGTAGCTCGCCATATACAGTAGCTGGCTCCCCTGTTGCTGTGCGTAGCTTCCAAATTGTCGGTTCAATTCGTTCCGGTGTTCTGGCAAAGGAAGGTCCGAGAATTGTCCTAGTCGCACCTGTATCTAGCAGCATGGTGCAAGGCTCGTTATTGATGAGACCGTCTACGAAAACACCTCTGTTCTGTCGTTGCAGGATAGCGACATATGCGTTGTTAACCGGGGCTTGCTGGACACAGGCCGACGATTGCCCCTTCTCGTCGACCTTCTTTAGTTTTCCTGCATCGGAGTCGTGTTTTCGAATGTTGGACATTTGCTACGCACATGTCCAATTTTGCCACAATTCCAGCATATTATCTGTCTTTTCTCAGGCAAAACTTCCTTCATCACTTTTCTTATGGCAGCTTCCAAGTCAGCATGCTCCTGTGAGTCTTCTTCAATACTTCGAACTTTACTTTGGTTTTTGCAGGATTGCTTTGCTGCCTCAAATTCCAAAGCGCGTGCCAGTGCGTCTACGAGATGTGTTGGACGAGCTAGTGTCAACGCTTGTCTGGTTTCTTGGTCACGGAGTCCATCCAAGAATGCCTGAACCGCTAATCGCTCCATTACATTTTCCGGTGTGGCTGGATATGCGAGACGAACCAAGCGTGCAATGTCAGCTTCGAATTCTTGTAAGGATTCGCCCGATTTCTGGCAGCGATTTTTCAGTTGGGAGTGGTATACGTGTTCCAAATGGGCCTGGCCATATCGTAATTCTAGATGTTTAATCAGCTGATCATAGTCCTCCTGTTCTTGGGCGGTAAGAGTTTGTAGAATATTCGTCGCTTCTCCACGTAATGCAAGTGTTAGTGCTACAGCTCTTTCCCCTGCATTCCATCCATTTGCTTTGGCCGCTGCTTCAAACTGTCGGCGGTAATTTTCCCATGGAGTTTTTCCGTCGAATTGAGGCGGCTTCATGGAAAGCTTCCCTATTTCAGAAATGACCTTGACATCTTTTATACCCTCTTGAACTTTATCCAAGTTCAAACTCAAGTCCAGCATTGCATTTTCGTTAACCATCTCTGTGGAGGGCGCACTATTAATTCGTTTTTCCAGCTTACTGATCGTTTCCTTCATTTTATCTACCTCCGTGTTCATTTGCTCCCTAATTTTATCTATCTCTGTCTCAACGGTTCCCATTCTTTCTTCTAGAAAATTAGCCACACCACACAATTCTTTTTTAGGCCTTCTGTGTTTTCCAGGAACTTCTCTTCCAGGCTTCTTGCATTTTTTTCCAGGCTTCTTGAATTTTCTCGAAGCTTCTCTTCCAGATTTCTAGAAAGCTTCTCTTCCAGATTTATAGAATTTTCTTGAAGCTTCTCTTCCAGATTTCTAGCATTTTCTTCCAGTTTATTCATTACCAAACTTAAATCACCTCCGGGAATTTCGAATAAAAATGTTTCGGGGTCCTCACCTTCTTGTATAAGTCCTTCTGCAAGTCTTTCCTGGAGTACTTGCTTTTTACCTGTTGTTTCCAGTTCCCTTTCCTCCAATTCCTGTTTCAATTCCGCTACCTTCAAATCCGCAAGGCGCACTTTTCTTGAACACATTTTGTCTTTGACGAGGTATCAGTCTGTTTCACACGAAAAGTTTATCAGTTTGTTAAAAATTCACTTCGCGAATTCTTTTCCACGGGCCACCAGTCTATTGTCTGTTTCACGCGAAGAGTGTATCAGTTTATATTCCCACGCACAATTGTCCACTTCGCGAAAACCGGGCCACTGTCTATTTTCTGTTTCACGCGAACAGTGTATCAGTTTATATTCCCACGCACAATTGTCCACTTCGCGAAAACCGGGCCACTGTCTATTTTGGGCGTACAAAAAGGTCTATCAATTTATTTTTCTGACTATCCACTCCACGATCACTTGTTTATTTTCAAAATCTCACTTCCGACACCAATTGTAACGTAAATAAACTTAACTTGGTTTCTCAATCATTTATTTAACACTTAAATATACACCTTAATTTATATTACTACGCCACTGTATAGCTCGATGGTATGGGCTCGTTCAGACTGTTTTACTCCACTTGAGGTTTGCCTATTTATCTCCGATACAGCATTCTCGATGTTTCGAATTCTTTCAGTTGGCGACCGGCGTGTTCCACTTGTTTCCAATATTGACCGTTGTTTTCCGCGGCAGAGCACACTGGATGGTTCTCGAATATCTCCGGGGATGATCTCATCGCTGTCGACGGCAACGCGCGAGGCGACAGGTCCGGCCTAGGTTCGTTACAATACCTAATAACAAATAATACGTATTAGGTATGCTTATGCACTGAGTCCTGTTATTCTAGTTATCCGTGACAAACAATTGAAGCTGTTGCTAAAAGGCAGAGTACCTAAATAAATAGGCTAATGAATATGCTGTCACTTTTAAAAATGTATTTGTTGCGTAGTTTATAATTTGATATGGAAAATTATACTAGAAACGAGAAAATTGACATGTTGCTAATTCACGGAGAAGCAAAAAAGAATGCAACTGATGCAGCTCGAATTTATGCTCAGATATCCCCTAATCGTCGCCATCCCACTTGGCATTATTTTCCAAAACTGGAAAGGAAAATGCGAAATGAAACAGTAGAAAATGCCAATATCTTCATCGTCAGTGAAGAAAAAGAAGTAGAAGTGTTGGCCTATGTTGAAGTGAATTAGACGGCGTCAATTCGCCAAATTGTTTCTGTGATATAAGTTTTTCGTTTTTTAGTAGAATTCTTCACAAATATAATTATTGATAATTCAAGTACCAACTACACCAACATCTTTACGATAACGACCACAACCGAAGATTAACTTATTGCAACTGGTTTTTGACTCAATACAGAGATGTACGTTTTCCATTTAAAATTATTTATTTTATATGAAACTCGATTCACCAACTTGGATCTGTTTAATCGGAATAATAAAAGGTACTGGTCTCAAACAAATTAACATCTGATGTAAGAAGGAAATTTTCAAGAGATTTGGTTTCAATTGCTGGATGGGTATTATCGGAGGATATCTTCAGGTGATTACTTGCTATTTGAATATTGACGTTGAGAAAGATTCATCAGGAGATCTCTTCATCAGCCGAAAATTATCCAGGAAATTATACAGACAGTCAATTTGGATGATACCAAACCATCGACCATTCCACTGCATTCGGTATGTTTTATTTATTTATTTCACGACATGACGAGCCCAACAAAGTATTCCATTTTATGATATGAATGAAAATAGCAGTAAAAAGTTGAACTAACATAAAACTATTGATATAGAAGGAAGGCAATGCACTATTCTAGATACGACAACTATAAGGTAGATTTCAATAGAAATACTACCTATTGAGGACGTTACCACTTCCCTTCATATATACAGGGTGTATCTAATCTCTTGCACATCCATGAATGACGAGTTTATACTGCTATTTTATAGCAAATTACAATAGATAAAAATCGGGAAAAAAAATTTAACATTTATTTTGTTGTTTTTTAAATTCGACAGATTTTTGAGTAACGCCACCCGCCTAATTTCTGGTTACCCACTCGGAGGAAAACTTCGGCAATTGCCGAATGCAATAAACATTCAACTCGACATTTGAATAATGTAGAATGTTGTGATTGTGTGGTAAATGTATACATTGCAAGCTTCCTGAGATAGATATTCAATTTCAAAGTGTAGAAAACAACTAACATTGATATATCCAAACTGGCGATAAAGTCAGAACTAGTTGACTTCATATTCTGCTCATAATTATCACAGTCACTTGTAAGAAACGAATGACACAAACAGTATTGAAAAGGGATACATATGCAATTGAATATTGTTTTCAAAAATAATAACCTCAAAGGATTACCTCAAATGGCTGCAAGAAGGTTGTGAAGATTGGCTGCTTATTTGTCAGTTTTCCTTATAGAATCGAATTATTATTGCAGTACCAAGTTCTTGGATATATTAACTGAAAAGATGAACACAATCCAGACGACACGTGTGGGGAAACTCAGAATAACGATTAGTTCAGTTGATCATCATCTAGAAGTAGTATTGGAACTGCAATTATGAAGAATTATGTTTTTAAACCCTTTGTATACTATTCAGTTGTTGTTTTTGTGTGTTGTCAATATATATATATATATATATATATATATATATATATACGAGTTTATAATTGTCATAATAGGAGTAAAAATTCGTGTTTTTGCATATTTTTTCTCCTTTTGAATATCAAAACATAGCCCACTCAACGATCCGATGAGCAAATGCAAACAGATTTTCGAAGAAGAAATGTGGTTATACAAATATAAATATATTCTACCCCTCACCATCTCAAAAGAGCGATGAATAGTTTGGTATCTTTTCACTGTTCCATGATATATATTCAAACTATTTCGTGTTTGATAATGCTCAACTTGTTGAAAAATTAAAGTCGTAAAGTTTCTTATTTATTCTTCAAATCTGTATATCGCCTAAATTTATAGCTTTCAAATGCAGACGGTTTCTCAAAGAACTATTTTACCCGCAAAGAGAGCAAGGTTCTTGCAAAGGAATTGCACGAGAATCAAGATCACATGTGTTGAGTGCATGCCCCTTTATAGTATACTACATATTCATTGTATTGGTAAGTTTTTGAAACCCATGCACATTTCAATAAGAAAGACACTATTTCCTATAATTAAAGTAAAAAAATATATTTTCAATTACATTCTAGTACTACCGTTTTCGACATTCTGATCCCAATGTATTGAATGTTATGGTATGTACAAATTTTCAATCATACTATATTCCTTACCCTCAATGACCAATAAATTAAAAACATTGTTCATCCTAAAACTACATTCCTCCATCATACAAAAACATGACACTTCAAAGATCAACAAGTGCGCCTGATATTTGACCCACCCTCTTTGCTTCACCCTCGCGCGCCGTCGCACTCCACGCCCCACATAAAACTCAATCAATACATTACAAGGGTTGAAAACATCCGCAGGCCCTCCGTTTTTCCTGCTACCCTGCTGGAATTTTCCCACATCGTGGAGACATTCCCGAATGGAAACCCTGGAAAACACCCTTGCAAGGAGAAATCGGATCCAGGATAAAGGAGTTTCCTCTGGAATGAAACCCCCGGAGTATTCCTGGAGGGAGTTTCGGAAACTTCAGCTGTTGCTGCAGGAAGTTTCATCCAGAAAGGGAGTTTTCGCGACAGGAGAATATGAGCCGCTGGAGGAGTTGATCCTGGCGGCTCGTCCTGAATCGATAAGGGGCGGAGACGCGAGTTCGAAGAGGGATGGTCCTTTCAATCCTGTCTCGGGAGGAATGAGACACTGAATTTTAGTGATGATTGGTTGAAATGGAGATGAGCTATTCAGGATATACACAGAGTATTAGAGAATTTGATTGACAACTCACGAGTGATGAATCAATTTAATTTGAAGCAATCATCGTTTTGGATAAATATTAGTATTTTTTCCAACTGAATTAATAGAAAGTCAATTTCATTGATTTCTCTCACGTATTCATATCTTCGTTTTTTCGAAAGTAAAAATAGATCGAGTTTGGATCAAAGGAATGAAAATAACAACTGGCTCTAATTGAGTCAGTAGTTCTAGAAATTAATTGTTTTGAACATGTTGAAAGCTCTTTCAATGATCCAAGGGCATCAATAAACTTTAAACGGTTGCTATTATGGGAAGAAGTTGAGAAATTTGTAATTTTTAATCGTTTTCCAAAATTAATCCAAGCTCAAAATCCAAATTCATTAACATATGAACGATTCTGCAATAAATTATGATGTTTTTTAGTTGTTTCAGATGGAGGATATATTTTTTTTAAAACATGGCATATTTTTTTTTAACTTTGATGAGTATTCAGAACAATATTTTCCATGAAATACATTTAATTTGTCCCAGTTTTTTCATGTATTTCAAACATACAGGGTTTAATCTAACCTCCCGTGAATGACGAGTTTATAATGCCATTTTATAACGAATTACAGTCATTAAAAATCTGGAAAAAAAATATGCAATAAACATTTAATTCGACATTTGAATAAGATAGAATGATGACCTGATTGTGTGGTAAATGTACACAATGCAGGCTGTCTAAGATAGATATTCAATTTCAAAGAGAAGAAAACAACTAACCTTGTTATATCCAAACTGGTGATAAAGTCAGAACTAATTGACTTCATACACTGGTTTGGGGCACTTATAATTATCACTCACAGTCACTTGTAAGAAACAAACAACACAAACAGTATCGAAAAGGGAAACATTCGCAATTGAATATTGTTTTGAAAAATAATATCACGACGATTGTAGTGATTCAGACATTCGGATCAAGTGATTCTCGCATGTACGGCTTACAAAGCTGTCTACGAACGGAAGTTTGTAACGGTTTTCTGATTGGTTGCTAATTAAGATCTTTCATTCACCAGCCAATCAGAAAACAGTGGTAGAATCTAACAAACTTACTTGGCAACAGTGTTCAGTCCAGTATTCTGAAGGTCTCAATCACTACAATGGTCGTGATATAATTTTTAAAACAATGTTCAATTGCGAATGTTTCCTTTTCAATACTGTTTGTGTCGTTTGTTGATTATGATAGATGCCTCAAAGCAGTGTATGAAGTCAACTAATTCTGACTTTATCACCAGTTTGGATATAACAAGGTTAGTTGTTTTCTTCACTTTGAAATTGAATATCTATCTCAGGCAGCCTGCAATGTATACATTTACCACACAATCAGTTCAACATTCTACCTTATTCAAATGTCGAGTTGAATGTTTATTGCATTCGGCAATTGCCAAAGTTTTCCTCCGAGTAGGTCACCTGAAATTAGGAGGGTGGCGCTACCCAAAATTTTGTCGAATTTTACAAAGAACAAAACATAATTCAATTTTTTGTCGGCTTTTAGTAGCCCAAGTGCTTCTTCCTTGGTTTTAATGCCACTGGAGCTTGCAAGAGAGGGATTTTCAGAGATTTCTTCCAAAGCATCACAAATACTTGACAAATGATATGCAGAGGAGTTAATCCATCAATTCGACTGCATCGTGTATCACTCAGAGGTTTCACAGTCAAAGACGGTACATTTCAGAGTACACCACATCTAAAAAGTAGTTACTTGCAAGCAGCATGAAGCTTCATCATTATCCACAAGGTTTAAAGTATACGAGCAGCATGGAACATCGATTATACGCGGATTAATCCTTTTTTGTACACCAATGTCCTTCCCTCCCATATTACTGCAATTGTCATAACCTTGTCCTCGAATATTCTTAACTGATGATGACATACTATTAGAATGTTCAAGAACTTTCTCAGTCATTGATGCTCCAGTACTTTATTGCAGGGTATGAATCCGAAAAAGTTTTTTTCACCGAAACATGTTTACAATCAGATCATTTTATTTGCATGTGGGGCCTCAGCAGAACAAAGTATTTGCACAAATCTGATTATCACAGACATTTGCTCCGTATGAGCACATCCAGGATACAGTCCAATATTATGGAGAAATATTTGGCTTTTTGAACTGAAATCAATATTTCTCTACATATGGCACTAGCCATTAATTGAATTCTTTCGTTGTGCGGAAGTCAGATGATGTACCATGTGCCATACACGGACACTGGGGGCGCACATTTATATTTTGGCCATTGTACGAAAAACCGTCATACGGTAGCTTGCTGTATGAGTTTTCACTTTAATAGTGTTCAATTATTTAACAATTATACAAAAAAAAACGCCGCCTATATGGATGAGCCGGCCCTGATTCCAATTGACTCATATGAGTTCTAAGGATGAAACATAATTATAATCTAGTAGCAGTCTATCACTGTACATTTTTTCCCCAGCTAAAACATGAATGTACGTTTAGAGCAGTGAGTCATAAGAACGTATGAATACCTTTGGAGCACTGTGCCATATTTTGAAAATCCTAGGTACAATATTGTTAAAATCATGGATACTTTCCATCAGGAAGTCGGAAACTACATAATACTACAAATTTGAGGATTTTTCAAGGTGTTCATCTGTCACTGCCATTTGATAATTCCCTTTGTTACACATGGAAAATATTGGTATATTAGAACGATTTCAGATTTTTAACCACTGTAATTCGTTATTCATTCATTCACGGGGGTGCACACCCTGTATATCACAAAGTGATTCCAATGCATGAAACATCTATTCAGTATTCGAGCCTCTCTGTGCCCCCTACTTACCAATATCCTGGATCCGGTCTTGTGTACACCATATAAATCTGAAGAAAGATACTAATTAACATAAAATCAATTCATAAATTCCGGAAAAAGGTATTCTACGCTCCATGGTATGAACCTCAACAGGGACATATTCAGTACGGAAACTTCATTAATATTTTTGTGTGAATGCAAAAAATCGGTAGAATTAAATTTTCTTGCCCCCTTTAAGGGGGTGAAACCATCACTTACTTTTGATATTAAAATGTGAGGGATTGGAAAACTAATATCTAGAGGAATACAAAGAATACATTATGTTTGAATTTCAATAGTCAAGTTCCAAAGTTAACATGAAAATAATTATTAAACTTCAATCAACGTGAAAGATTATCAAAATGTGCTTCATTTTTTTCGTGGCAGAAAGTCAATAGAAAATTAAACGAGTTTCTTATATTCTACATCTCTCTTGGTGGGATGCATTTAATTTTATATAGTAATCGTTGTTGTAGTGCTGAGTTAGATAAACTTCACAATTCCACAAAAAGAAATCGAGCTAATGTCGAAAACAACTTTGCCGATAAATTTTTTCATCTAAAGTAAATCTTTTTCGTTCGAGAACAACATCCAATCCATAGATATCTGGTTGAGGATAAATTAATAAATTTTTCACAGACGTTTCTGTTATTCCGGTCATCTTCAGCTAATTCCTGAACCATCTGCAATTAGCAAGGATGCATATTTGCACTTTTATGTATTTAAAAAAAAGTTGTGTGACCGATGTCGTAATCAAAAACCATTTGTTCAGATGAAGTTATAATATTCAATCTGTTAGCACCAAAAACGTACGGAATGGAACTTGAGGTTAGGTGAGAAATGGAATTTTCTCTTAAAAAAATAATTGGGAGAATGAAGGCGTCCTTTCTTTCGTTCATGCACTAGGTATACCTTACCTTACCTATACTGAGTTGATTGGAAAAAAAATAAAGAATGTACATTATGATCATTTAACATAAGGCATTCTTCAAGTTTGGAATGTATTTTTTTCACAATGAACCAAGTTAAATAAATAACAAATCAACTAATGCTGAGTATTTCTCTAGGAAGAAGGTTTCCAATGATGTATTACTTCACATACCCTAACATTCAAAAATGAAGAGATAAGGGGAGTTTCATTCCCTTGGGAGTGGGAAAAATTAAAATTGCCGATAAATTTTTTATATTGAAGTAAACAAAACACTTCATTAGATGATTTTCACTAAATTAGGTGTTTCGCATTCCAATAACTTCTTCAGGTGAAGATAATCCTAACTCAACAATCACGATGTGTCATTTTAAATAAGCAGATCATATAATAGTATGTATTGAGATGTAATTTAGGATATTGAAGATATTCCAATAGTGATTGAATAGAACGGAGTTTAATCTTCAATAACACAGATTCAACAAAGGAGAATTATTTAAATTAATCCTGGCGGTAGCAAAAATTGAATTTGTTTGACCCTTGACGGAACAATTCCTATATTCCGATATTCGCTTTCTGTATGTTATGCCTGTTTGGCCTATGTAAAAACTTCCACAAGATGATTTTTATACTCCTGATTTTTCAGATTTTTTTTTAATCTCAATTATTCTCAATAAATTTGTCTGAATTATCATCTGTTCTGTATCAATCTTGATGTTGATTTGACGTAAGGAGTAGAGTTTTTACAAAGGCCAAAATTTTCCGGATTTATTCGGATAATTCTCCTTTGTTGAATTTATTTCACTGGATATCAAACAGAGATATAATTCACGTTCTACTTAATCCCAGCTCTATTTAATCACCTATAGGAAAGCTTCAATTTCAATGGGGGTCATTTATGCAGTGTATTTACAAAAAGGCAGTAACTGCTAAAGGGTGAAGTACGGAAATCATCATATTTCCATACTTTTGATTCAATCTTGCTAAACTGCAAGCATGGTCAAAGGAATAGGTAGGCAGATATTTCCGTATTCTTCCGCTTTCACGGTCTATCTACATTTTTGGGAACAGATCTCGTAAGAGAGAGTTTCATCTGGTGTGGAACTCAAGAGAGATTGTATGACTGCCGTGGTTTCATCCAGAAAAGGAGCTTTCGCATCAGGAGAATATAAGTTGGGAAAGGAGTTAATCCAGGATATTCATCCTGAATCGGTACGTAGAGATCCAACTAAAGGAAGTGATCCTTGCGGAAATAAGGATCCAATTGCCTTCATCTTTCACCATTTAGAAAACATGCAGGCCATATTCTTTGCGCGACACCATTAATGATATTTCTAAAACAGTGGATGATAGTTTGATGAAGCAGAAGTTGCTTATTCCATTGAACAATTGATTTATGTTACGATATTGTGATTATCACGTAACGTTTTCCGATCGTTTGGATAAAAAATGTAATGGTTCGTTGCCTTCTCTCTACACAATCACTTCCCTAATCAAGAAACTGAAAATTACAAATATACTTTATCGGATCCGTCTTACAAAATGAAAGATTTGGTGAATTGAAAAGACCTACGGCTCCTCAATCCACAATAATGAGAACATGAAAGAGTTTTTCGGCAAACGGTTCTGATTAGGAATAGAGAGTTATAACGCTTCCGTTTAGCAGCCAGCAAATGTGCTCTGGCGTAAAACCTGGGGAGTATTCCTGGAGGAATTCTGGAAAGTTTTGGCAGTAGTTTCATCCAGAAATGGATTTTTCTAGTCAGGAGAATATGATATAATGGAGGAGTTGATTATAGTGGCTCGTCCTGAATTGATAGGAGGCGGACTCTTGTGTAGGATATCGTACAGTGGTATCCTGGCTCGTGTATGTGAATTTCAAATAGGGATGATTGTTTGGATTGAACATAAGATTTTCAACATACATGGAAGTGCTACAGAAGAGACTTCTTCAGTTTATGGTAAAAATGTTCACCATAATCATACGTTCTCATCATCCTACACACGATTGCAAACAAATGAAATGTTCTGAGAAAATTGTGTTGAATGGTGCTAAGAATATTTCGAAGGAGAAAATCATTTCTCCTGAAAATAACCTAGTTTTTTCCAGATCATCCCTCGTATGAATCTTTGCTATTATATAAATGATCTAGCCTGAATTAATATCAGGGGAGAGTTCACACAATTCGCAGATGATACCATGGATTGGTTAAAATGGCATGGAACTGCATCAAATGATTATACATTACATTAGCAAGGTGAAAGACTGGTCTGATGCAAATATGTTATCTAATATCCCCACTTTCAAATGTAACGTGCAAGAACTTCATCTAGAGAATCCAGAATTAGTTATGCCAGAAACAAAATTTCTAAGTTTACGTATAGATGATAAACTGAAATTTGAAGATCACATTGAAAAACTTAGAAAAAAATTAGCATCACGATGTTGTTATGCAGTGAAAACCATTCAATGGAGGCTTCATGGAGATATGGCAAACGCGTGTATTATCCTCCTTTACTACTCCTGATTTCATGAAAAAATTACCATCGCCAAAATCAAGTTTTTTCTTAGCCCCAACTACTCCAGAAGAAGTTGTATCACCCATAAGTAAACTTAAAAAAACCAGCTCAGAAGACGCTTTTGAAATAAATGCTCTACTTATCAAAGAAACATTGGACATTCTGCTCGAACCATTGGTTGCTCTCATAAATACGTGTTTTTTAGATGGCATTTTTCCCGATCTGTATAAAATCTCGAGAGTTATGCCTTTACTCAAAAAAAATAACAGTGAAACTCTGGACAACTTTCGTCCAATTTCAATAATCAATACGTTCTCTACAATTATAGAAATCTTACTGAAAAACAGATTAACATACTATTTTGAATTTAACAACTTCCTTGCCAACACTCAATTTGGTGTCCGCCAAAACAAATCCACAATAAAGGCACTGCTGAAGGTCGTGGAAGATATTGTTGACGGCCTTGAGAACAGGCAACATTCCATTCTCCCCATGTGTGATTTGTCCAAGGCTTTCGACTGTGTCTTCTTTTAGAAAAGTTATCATATTACGGGGTTAGAGGAACACCACTCAAACTGATGTCATCGTTCTTGAAAAACAGACAACAACTGGTTAAAATTCAAAATACAACATCTGAAGTCAGGATATTGAAACATGGAGTTCTTCAGGGCTCTGTCCTTGGACCCTTACTCCTTGTTGTTTATATAAACGACATCTGTCAGCACATGCTACAGGACACTACCACCATTCTTTTTGCTGACGATACATCACTTATCAATACTTCTCCAGATTTTTATAGCCTCAAAATTCTAGCTGACAATTTGATTGACTTTGCTAGAAATTGGTTCTCTGCTAAATTTCCTACAACTCAATGGTGATAAAACGCAACAGCTGATTATTTCCAGTAACAATAAGTACACCTCAGGAGCACACCGCAAGCTTCTTGGAATAACAATCGATGACACTCTCAGCTGGTACTATCATACTGAAAAACTGGACAGCGAGCTTTTTAGTGCAATATTCCTCATAAGAAGATTGAGATATGTTGTAGGTTCTGAATTATTGAGGCAAATATATTTTGGTCTGTTTCATTCTCGAATTAGTTATGGGACCATTTTATGGGGTAATTCCAGCAATGCGGTAATTATCTTCAGATCCCAGAAGAAGGCTGCCTTCTAGCTGGTGTTGGACTCCGTGATCACTGTCGTCCCCTGTTCATTGATATGGAAATAATGACACTGCCATGCATTTATATTTATCAAACCCTCTGTGAAATACAGTCGAACAAAGGGAGATATTCACAAATACGAAACCAGATCGGCTAACCAAATAGCTCTCAACGCTTCAGGCTCACTAAGTCGAAATCTAATTCTCTGAATTTGAAACTTTATAACAAGTTGGGCTAAGAAGTTCGCGCCTTGAATGAAAATTGTTTCAAGATTAACGTGAAAAGTTTCCTCATAAATAAATGTTTTTATAGTGTAGAAGAATTTCTGAATGCATGAATAAATGTTTACATAACTTTTACCATTTATATATTTATTTATGTTTTTTTACAACAAAATATTTTTAAATGTTATTTTTAAACACATGTATATGTCGATAAAATGAATGGTTTGACATATTATCCTGTCTTATATATTTTACAGATTATCTTCCATATAATATTTATGTACAAATTGACGTGCTATAAACCGATGTGTAAACTAGCCAAATAAAGTCTATGCTTCATCTAAGATACGGAATTTGTTTTAGGAGGACATGTATCAATATCTATTCAATATGGTTTTTGTCTTGCAAAAAAGAGCACCGAAGTACATATGTAAATTCCGGGATTCTTGTGAGCTATTTTATATTAAACATAAAATTTCACCATTACCTTGCATTTTGATTTCGAAACAGCGTGTCTCATTCATAGTAAATTTAAAAAAGGAATTCATAAGACAACACAATATAACACTAGATAATGTTTTATTTCAATACCAATTCCAGAATCGACACAATATGAAAAACCGTTGGCATGGCCAGTCGGAAAGGTAGATTTCAGAATTGAATTGATTCTGAAATTGCTATAAATAAATGCATTTTTTATTTGTATGTACATATTAGAGAAAAACTTTCCGGAGCTCTATCAAGAGACCTATTGCTTGCTGATATTGGTATGAAAATTAAAGATTGAGTTGTTTTTTTTAATTTTTCAACAGCCGCCATTTTCGAACTCAGCCAAGGTATTGATGGAAAGTATTTTTTGTTAAATTTCATTCCATTCGGTTGAAAAATGTGGCCTCCACTTTGTTAACAAGTTTCGTTATACAGTGCTTCTCAAAAGTCCCCTCCCCCCCTCTTATTTTTGGAACGATTATACATAAACAAGTGAAATTTGGAAACTGAATATTAAAGGTTGTAAACTTCCCTACTAGTGATGATAGATGACGAAATCGTGAAAGATGACGTCACAAGGACATTGTGACAAATACTAATTTTGTTTGTGTTTATGGCAGTTTTGGCAACTCGCTTTTAAAAAACGCAAAGCTGTGATGAATTGAATCAGTTAATACTGAAATTCCAAATTCAAGCTCCGCCTCTGGATAGTTGTCAAATAAACTGACGTTTTTGTAAGTCTCCCTAATTCGACGTTTTTGTAATTGTCCAAGTTTTTGTACATTTAATAATTTGTGTATTGTTGATCGAACGTTCAACTGTTTTAGCAGCTTTTGGTACTTTTAATATTTTTGAACATTTTAATAATTTGTTAAACTGTTGTGAGCCGAACGTTTGAGTGCTTCAAGAAGCGAAATGGTACGTACTTTAGGTGATAAAGTAGCAGCGATCCTAATTCTTGGTGAAACTGGACAAAATATTCATGCAGCAGAACGCATTTTTAATGAGAGGTTTCCCGATCGCCCCGTTTCGAGGACTTATTTAAGGGAGCTTCTTCGTAAGTTTGAAACAACTGGTAGTATTAATGATGCGAAACCACAAATTTCTGATGAGAAAAAAATTTATAGACTGGCAGAAGTAATAGTTAATCCTACTTCTTCAACAACTCACGTTGCATCTACCTGTGAAGTCAGTCGAAGTACAGTACACAGGGTGTTGAAAAAAAACAAATTACATCCATACAAATTAAAAATGGTTTATCAACTCTCAGACGACGACCCAGACCGAAGACTAGAATTTTGTGAAAATATGGAAACTAAAATTAACCAACAGCCAGACTATGTCAAAACAATTTGTTTCAGTGACGAAAGTACTTTCTATCTAAATGGAAATACACAGAATGTGAGGTATTGGAGTGACGCAATTCCTCACCTGTTTCGTGAAACACATACCCAATTTCCCCAGAAGGTGAATGTTTGGGCAGGTATCCTGGGAAACCACATCGTTGGGCATCTTTTTTTAAATACTAATTCAACTGGTGAGGTTTATCTGGAGCTGTTGCAAAACGCAATAGAACCGATAATCCTTGAAATTTTGGAAGATAATCCAGATGAATTCGGCAATTTGGAAATAACATTCCAACAGAATGGTGCTCCCCCACACTATTACGGTGCAGTAAGACGGTATTTGGATAAGGAGTATCGTGGTAGATGGATTGGACGACGAGGTTCAACGGAATGGCCAGCTCGATCACCGGACCTCACACCTTTGGATTTTTTTCTGTGGGGGTACCTTGAATCGAAAGTTTACGTTACTGAACCTGACAATATTGACGTTTTAAAACAACGTATTGTTGCAGAATGTGAGGCTGTTTCCGCAGACACATTTGCAAAAGTACGAGAAGAGTTCAAAAATAGGATATTTCACTGTCAGGAAGTAAATGGAGGTCACTTCGAGCAATTTCTTTAAGCAGATACTGATTCTTAAATCTGTAATTAATATCATACTGAATGGAATTTAAATTTTAATGTTTACTGATGAGCCATTAAAACTGCCATGAACACAAACAAAATTAGTATAATTGAATAGGGTTTTTCGATACCTTTCAAAAGAGGTGTCGCTTGACGTAGGGTTCCTTTTAAAAGTATTGGTCACAATGGCCTTGTGACGTCATCTTTGACTATTTCGTCATTTATAATCACTAGTAGGGAAGTTTACAACCTTTGATATTCAGTTTCCAAATTTCACTTGTTTATGTATAATCGTTCCAAAAATAAGAGGGGGGGCGGGGCTTTTGAGAAGCCCTGTATACCATATATATATATATATATATATATATATATATATATATATATATATATATATATATATAAACGGTGACGTCTCCAATAGATAGCATTTCTTTGAAATCCACCTTAAAACTCCATCATTTATAATAGAAAAATCTATATAACCACCTGCCGAATGAGATTAAAATAATACATAATAAAAAACGAAAAAAAAAATCAATATGTTTTAATGATCTTGACCAGCATCATTAAAATGCATGTGAATAACGCAATATTCAATTGTGATAACTATAATATTAATTCTGTGCCATTTTTTTAAAAACATGTCTTTTGCTGACCAGTACAGTAAATATTAAATGTGTATGAACCAAATTTTAATTGTATTGCTTGTGCTCCATTTATGTTCTATTTTACAAGCTTTTATTCAGTTTCACCTGTCCCGATGTTTGTCATCAAATCTTGCAAATTAAATTTGATCCACTTGCAGCTGCCCGATTAACGTGAAATTTGACAGGTATCCATAGTTCCCGTGACAATGCATTAAGGAACTTTTGAGAAAAAAAAAATGGCGGCTCTAAGATGGGGGACGAGATTTGTGTTTATGGTCCGATTCGACTCAAAATTAGTATGTGGGGGTTTTCGGGGTCGGAGATTATGAATTTTCTCTCAAAATTCACAAATTCAAGATGGCGGCTCTAAGATGGCGGACGAGATTTTGTTTATGGTCCGATTCGACTGAAAATTAGTATGTGGGGGTTTTCGGGGTCGGAAATCATGATTTTTTTTTCAAAATTCACAAACTCAAGATGGCGGCTCTAAGATGGCGAACGAGTTTTATAATTATGGTCCGATTCTATTAAAAATTGGTATGTGGAGGTTTTCGGGGTCAAAGACTATGAATTTATTCTCAAAATTCATAAATTCAAGATGGCGGCTCCACATGGTTGTGATAATGGAACGTTTCTATTCAAAATTGGTATGTCGGGGTTTCTGGGGTCAGAGATTATGAATTTAGTCGAAGATTATTGTTTATTTGTAAGAATTCATAAATTGAAGATGGCGTAAGAGTTAATCTTCAGATGTTCTCCTCATTGAAGAACTAGATAGCTCAGAACTTACAGGAAAAAGGCCTCATAACGACTATGCATTAACAAAAATGCATAGATTAAGGTGTACTTACTAAAAAGCACAAAATAAAATAATTAATAAAAAAACCTCTTTAAAGACAAGCTTTTATTCAAATGCGCTAAAAAGTAAAAAAGAATAGCTTTGGATGTCTGACGAAGGTTATTCTATGAGTTATGGATTCAAAAGCTTGTCGCGCAAAGTTTTCATTTCGAATACAGAAGCGACGAGCTTTTGAATCTATAACTCACGGAATAACCTACGTCGCACATCCAAAGCTATTATTTTTTACTTTTTAGCGCATTTGAAAAAAAGCTTGTCTTTAAAAAGGTTTTTTTAATAATTATTTTATTTAATATGTATTTTGTACCAGTGTTCATTCATCATAAAGGTACATAATAATGATTGTTTCCCTTTTTTTCATTTGTAAATGACTCTGTCAATGAGAGTTATTTTCTTCTTCAGACAATAAAGTATTTTCGACTTGACTATCAGAACTTCCCTTGATTTCGTCACCTCTTTATCTATAAGGTATTATATCATATCCGAACTAGGCTTTTTTTTCATCATCAATGTCCACAAAAATCATTAGGAGGGAATGAAATTGTTAGTGACAACTTGAACCCCGTTATCTACCCCGGACGATCTTGAAAAATCCAGGTTGCATGTCACTTATGTCAGCTCAATTCTCGACACACACTTATTACAATAGTATTAATGAGGTCCCTTCAGATGAGTCGAGAGATAAAATACATTGTAGATGGTATACAAAGTACCAGTTACTCCAATCTGACGATGAATTGAGTTCAGAAGCAGACGTCACTTTCCCAATCGTGGGAGATAAATTAGTCATCATTACTTATTATCTCTCACCTTCGATTTTCGCAAAGGTATTTTCATTCGATTAATTCTCTTTCCAACGTGCAGTTTTGATACTTGTGATGTCAAAGTGGGGATCAACATATTCCAAGAGTAATAATTATACAGTTGAATTGGTTAAGCTAATGTTTTTTTGGGACGAAGTTCCTTTACGCGGCTTGAGGTAGCTGTTGACTGGTAGAAATCGTCACGTAAGAAAAAAGCGTTACACCCCCTCCGTGCGACTTCCTCTCTCTCTCTCTCTCTCTCTCTCTCTCTCTGTGTGTGTGTGTGTCTCTTTCTATTTCATACGAGTCTGTATAACAAGCATCCAGCTCTTGCCCATACGATTTCGAAGGTGTACGAAACCATCCAAACTGCTGTTCTGCTTAGGAGAAATTTACAATGATACATGAGCGGTAGGATATCTATGTGAATACAAGTCGGATATTATCGTTGAGTGGTAATACGTGCAAGATATTTTTGTTTCTTTTATATTTCTATATAACGTGTGTTCAGATGATTATATCCCTTTTTGATATAATTTCTTATGTATTTTGAATGCGAAGTTGGATGAATGGTTCACATTGAATATGTGTAACGCAATTTGATACAATATAACGAATAGTATTTATGAGGAATAATATACCTTTTATTGTGGAGGAGGAGTTTGGAAAAAGGATATATAGATATCTATCTATAGTGTACCTGGCAAATAAAAATGAGATGGGACGGATGCAGAAATTGCAAAATAAAGCAATGAGAACTATATTAAATGTTCCAAGAGACACGTCCATCAAGTCCATGTTACGTACATTGAATTGGCTCCCGATACAACATTACTTGGAGTACCATACTATGATTTTAATCCATAAAATGAAAATGTCATTAACCCCATCGTATCTGTCATCTAAATTAGTATTCAACCACAGTTTGCACAACTACAACACACGAAGAAGAGCAGATATACGAGTCTCAACAAAAAACAAAAAAAGCTCAGAAAAATCTATTTTTCATTAAGGCATAGTGCGTTACAATGAATTAGAAGATTTCTTGAAAACCTGCCGCACTATTACAACTTTCAAAAAAGAATTGAAAATATGTCTATTACACGAGTGTCACACATGATTGTCACTATTACTCTAGCCTACCTATCCAGTTCAGAAGTTTTAATGTGTTGGAATTACAATGTTTCTTCTATTGTTTTTCTATTGTATAATTTATTTCTTACATCTTTAGTGTGATATAATTGTTATACTTGTGACAGTAACCGAATTGTATTGTATATAATAATAATAATAATAATGTTTATTCACTGAAATACAGAATGTACAAAATTCACAATTTTACAATAGTACTCCAGATACAATATTCTGCAATCTGCAAATAAACTAAAAAAAAAACCACAAAGCCTAAAGGCTGTCCGTGGTTACAGTGGTAGCAGACGCTACCGCATAATATAATCTAGTTCTTAATTGCTATAAGATATATAGAATAGTGTATGAATTTGAATGTAGTAAAATTATATAGAAATGGTCAGTAACTAACTAACATACGATATGCACTATAAGGAAGATAATAATAGAGAATAAAATGGAAAATATTCTATTCTGAAAGCTCAAAAAGAGTGAGATATTAAATTTCTGTCATTCGTGAACAAAAAGAATTTGACTTCTTTTTTTATTGAAATTTATTTTTTTCTTTAGCTCTTGTCGAATGCATATTCATATATATATATATATATATATATATATATATATTATTAATATTTTTACTTTGATATTGTGAAATTAGATTTATGTGCTAAATAAATAAATAAATAAATGAAATAGGTAGTCCAAGATCCCAGAGTCGACAAACCTACGTCAGTTTGTTAAAGCTACGTTAAGGTATGCTAATATTGTGACACTTAATATATTGAGAGAGCCGAGCGGTCTAAAGCGCCAGATATGAGAGATTTAAGCTCTGGATCTCGAAAGAACGAGTGGGTTCAAATCCCACCACCTGAAGGTTTTTTTTATTTTTTCCCTTCGAAATTGAGAAATGATTTTTTTTTCATTTGAATATTCGTCCCAAAACAAGTTATTTCTCAATTTCAAGGGAAAAAATAAAAAAAAGCCGTCAGTGGTGGGATTTGAACCTACGTCCCGTTTCGAGATCCAGAGCTTAAATCTGTTAAAGCTGGCTATCTCGCTAGATTGAGTGTCAAAATATTACCATACTTCAACCCATTAGTGCATAAAGTTTAAAAAGTTTAATTTCAACAATTTTTTCGGTTAGTATGTTTCTTTACTAAGTAAGTAAGCATCCTAATAAGGCAAACAAAAAAAAACTCTATTACAATAAAAAATAAGTAACATCCGATATATCGGATTATAACATCAACTCGGTTAAAAATGATAATTAATAAGTATGATTTGACATTTGCTGCAAATAAACTTGCTTTTACCACCGCAAAATTTGCAAAGCATATTCAGGCCAATGATCACAACCATCGTACCGAATATCCAATAGGGGATTTGGAATACTTTTTCCTCTCGCTGGAAGTTTTCCGTGATGCATTGGCAATATACCTGTGAAAATGGAGTAGACCACTGCAAAAATGTGTCGGTTGGATGAACCTTTTTCATAAGAAGTCATGTGTTCATATGACCAGGCAAAGGCATACAGACCAATAAGCCTATCGTCATTTCTTCTGAAAGGCTTAGAAAAACTGATAGATAGAGACATACGGGAAACCGCTCTTGTAGAACGGCCTTTACATCAAAACCAACATGCCTATCTAACAGGAAAATCATGCGAGACAGCACTTCATCAGCTTGTTTCAAGGCTTGAAGAGTCTCTAGCAAACAAAGAAATTGCACTATGCACTTTTCTAGACATCGAAGGAGCCTTCGACAACACCTCCTTTGAAAGTATGGTCTCTGCGGCCACTCGAAGAGGCATTGACGGAACCACCTGCAGGTGGATACACTCAATGCTTCATAATAGACTGGTCCAAGCCAACATGTTCGAGGAAACAGAGCAGGTTGAAATTTCCAGAGGTACCCCACAGGGGGGAATACTCTCCCCCCTTCTGTGGGACATGGTTGTAGATGAACTGCTAATTTCTCTGAATAACCAAGGGTATTACTCTCAAGGGTAT
Organism: Gonioctena quinquepunctata; assembly: GCA_018342105.1. Taxonomy (NCBI): domain Eukaryota; kingdom Metazoa; phylum Arthropoda; class Insecta; order Coleoptera; family Chrysomelidae; genus Gonioctena; species Gonioctena quinquepunctata. The sequence goes on from JAFIRS010000179.1 coordinate 503,982, forward strand.
GCAGATGACTTGGTCATCCTCATCAAGGGAAATAATACTCGAACAACCTCAGAGCTAATGCAAAATGCACTGAGGACAGTAGAGGAATGGTGTAACAGAGAGAGCCTAAGGGCAAATCCGAACAAAACAACACTAATTCCCTTCACCCGGAGAAGAAACATGGGAGATCACATACCTCCCAGACTATTCGGTGAAACATTACAAGTAGTAGAGCAGGTGAAATATCTAGGGCTGATTCTTGACAAGAAACTAACCTGGAACCCGCATCTTCAACATGTAACCAACAAAAGCAAGATAACCTTCATGATGTGCAGGAGAGGTTTTGGAAAAACCTGGGGGCTTAAACCGAAAGCCATGCACAGCGGTAATAAGACCAAGAATAACTTATGGCTCACTCTTATGGTGGCCAAAAACAAATCAAAGACAGGCAAAAATCAACCTTGGGAAAATCCAGAGGCTTGCCTGTCTCTGTATCACGGGTGCAATGAACAGCACTCCAACAGCTGCAATGGAAATCATCCTAAACCTCGAACCCCTTGACTTACATGTCATTGGAGAGGCCAGGATGAGTGCATACAGACTGAAACAAACAAAAACTGGAGAATCCGAACAACTGACATACCAGAATCACTCATGTAATCAACATCGAAGAACTCGAAATGATTTCAGATTACATGCAACCCCTATACTCATTCGAAAAACCATTCGAAACACGAATTGATGGATCTGGATGGGCCCCGAGTATAGAATCACAATCAACTGCGGACATAGTCTGGTATACAGACGGTTCAAAGACAGTTGAAGGAACGGGAGCAGGAATACATGGGGTAAGGCCAAGAAGGGATTACATAATACCACTTGGCAAATGCTCCACGATATTCCAAGCCGAAACACATGCTATCATGGAATGCATTCAGTAGAATCTAGAAAGTGGTTATAGGAAAAAACACATCTACATTCTATCTGACTGTCAAAGTGCTATCAAAGCACTTAACTCTATACAGATAAAGTCCAAACAGGTCTGGGACTGCCTCCAGAACCTCATCGAGCTGGCAAAACACAACAAGGTCACCTTGATGTGGGTGCCAGGTCATAGAGGCATTGAAGGCAACGTCAAAGCGGACCAGCTAGCTAGACAAGCATTGAAACGCTATTCACTGGGCCAGAACCTGCACATGGGATTAGCAAAAACCGATGCAGGATCCTGATCGACGAGTGGATAAAAAGAAGACACCAACAATATTGGGATCAAACTGTCGGGCAAATACACAGCAAAGTCATGGTAGGGCATCCAAACCGGACCCTGACGGCTGACCTTCTGAACCTGAACAGAATGAAGGCTCGTATAATGATAGGTCTGTTGACTGGACACTGCGGCCTAAGAAAACACCTAAACACCATGGGAGTACGCAGGGAAACCGTGGAGTGTAGGCTGTGTGATGAAGAGGAGGAAACAGCCTCTCATATTATCTTCGACTGTGACGCCCTAAGTAGTAGGCGACACAGAACCTTTGGAGAGATCAGCCCGGAAACAGGCATGAATCCGAAAAACCTTATCAACAGGCTTCTCAACCTAATTAAAGGCACGAATGAGGAACCACTGACGACAGAGTGATACAATAGACCCCAGCTGGTCGCAGTGTCAAGGGAAGCTAAGTGCCAACCCTGTCTCTGGCTCGTCAGCTTTCAACCAACCAACCAACCATGTGTTCACGATACACACGTCCAGCAAATAACAAAAAGTAGGCCACCACCATTTCCGCTGCCTCATTCTCCTCCTCCTATATTGCACTTATATTTTGCGAAATTCTTTCCGTGTGAACATCAGGTACATTTTCCTTCGTCTAATGAATCAAAATTAGGTGACGACTTTATTATCCTTAAACTTTACTAAGCAGATCTTATTTTCGGCATCAGTTCTGAAATAGTATGACCTTCTATTCTGTTTCATTAGTTCTGATTTTCCCAACAATTTGCAGTTCTTTTTCGAATGGTTACGGGTACCATATTAGTCATTTTCGGTCAAATATTCAAATAAGTCGACAGAAGAAAAACGATGTATATCCTTCGTTGGGTGGAATGAAGAACCGTATCGCCTCCTATTCCAAACTTATTTTCCTTGTATCTTTTCCCAGTGTATATATCAAAAGATCTCATATAGCCCGAGCTTGTACATAAGGCCCAATTTTTTAAACCAAATCTTATTGGTTTCCCTTTGATATATTGCTTGGCGTAGTGACGTCCATAATAAGGAATCATTGATTCATCAACCGAAAGATTTCCTTCCAACAGAAGAAGAGAAATTGTCTATATTAATATTATCGTTCAGATGAAAGTGTCGTAAAATCTGCTCAGATCGATTTAGATGCATATTATTCTGAAATATTTTAGGGATGTCTTCCTGTCCAGAACAATACATCCTTTTGTTGGGATATTTGGCATATCCCAATAATAACAGGCCACCGATAAACACTTTCATTTCATCCATGTCCATATTCAAATTAGTATTTTTTTGGGACGCATACACATTTGTTTGGTCCAACATATGCTTCAGTATCTCATCGGTGAAAAACAACTTGAACACATCTAGTGGAGTATCCTGATTTTGCTTCATCTGAAATTGGTTTACCTGCACAATTAGTGTTTATCTTGAAATTCTTTTTTCCGATTTGGTTTTTATATTTTTTTTTTGGTCGTTGATACTTAGCAAGTGTCTCGTCATCGCTGGAATATAAATCAAAATTTTTTTGATGAATTCAAAATATTTTCTGGATTATCAATTTTATTATTTTCCTGCATATCGTCGAGCACATCAACATCATATAAACGAAATTCACATTTGGCTGACAGCAAATCTGGTCCTAAATGATTCAAATTCATTTCATCTTCATCACAGGCGTCTGAGTCACAATCAGTACGTTGCCACCAATCAGGAGGTTCTGTATAAATATCAATAGGATAGAGTATCCGCTTGCTCTAGCTCATCTAACAATTCGGCAAGCGGTAGCCTGAAAATAAAAAGAAAAAAAAAACTCTAACTTTAGCATGTGATTCGATGTATCGGATTCGCAAAATTATGACCCATCTAATATTTTATATATGGAAATATTATTATTTACACTACTAACATATCTGAAGTAAAGCCTCCTAAACCATGTTGAACACTTAGTTTGTAAAACACTAATTGTTTTTAAAACATATATACATTTGTACTCACCCACCACGACAAACATTGTACTGTGACGGGTCCATTGCCAATAAATTATTGCACAAAAACACGACCGCGCATGCTTTTTTCTCTATAAAGTAAACACTCGTTCATTTAACTTCATTGACATAATTGTCTACGAATGTATGGTCTTTTGAACACAATTCATGTGTCCCATTATTTTGATACTTATATTTTAAAAAATAAAGAAACCACCTCAAAAAATATGGAAAAGCATTAAATTAGTTTAATATTTCAAATATTAGTAATTGTTCAAAATGGCGGACGAATTATATTATGGTTGGATTGCACTTAAACTATGATTACTAGTTGTTTTAAGAGCAACAAATTATTAACATTTGTTAAAGAAATTAGAACTGGAGCTGCCTGCTCCGAAATGTTAACAATTTTTGTGATTTATATTATTCATAATCAGAGCTTTTTAATGAGGTTTTCCAATATTTAATTTTGAGTACGTTAAAATAAGAGCTTGTCATTTTTACAAACTTTTATTCAAATTCACATTTTTTGTATGTATGTTTAGTTCAAATCTTGCAAGTGAATTTTGACCCACAGTTGAACAAAATGGTGGCTCCAATATGATTCGATTCTATTCAAAATTGGAATATGGGTGTTTTCGGAGACAGAGATCACGATTTTCATGAATTCTCAATGGTGGCTCCAAGATGGCGGGGTGTTGTGTTATTATTGCCCGATTTCATTCAAAATTGGTATGTAGGTTTGTTTGGGGTCGGAGATTATCAATTTTTGTCAGTAAGATGACACTTTTCATGAATAACTAAAAAGAATTGAATAAAAATAATGAAAAAAATTAAGACAAGCTTTTATACAAATGCACTAAAAAAAAAAATTTCTTTAATTCTTTGGCCTAGGTTATTCTGAGATTCAAAAGCTTGCCGCGAATATAAAATAGGTATTTTTTATATTTATTATAATACATTTTTTCATTAGTGTGAACATATTCATCGAAAACCATCATTCGTTTCTAAATTATGAACTGGAAATGAACTACTGCTCTCGCAAATCGTCCTAAAAGCTTCCTGTTTCTCTTATTGTGAAGCCAACAGAAAAAAACGTCAACCACAGATCTGCAAATACGATTATTCAAATTAAATAAAACGAAAGCATTTCTGCGGTACCCGAATGAGGTACACCGTCATTTTCTTTTTGTACCATGTACCATGCGGTTTTTGAAACAGGTTTGTAACTGTATCTTTTCTACAGGATCGGACCGACTTTGTGGGTCGGCCAGCGACCAAGAGGTTAAAGAAATAAAAATGAAATTATCATTTATTGTCGTCAACCAAATATTACACAACTAAAGCAGTATTTTGCTATTTAATAAGGCATAATGTAATAATTCCTAAGAATTAATTCCACTGTTCACTTTCCTATCTTGATAATAAATGGAACTTCCAATAAAATAAGTATATCATTGAAACTTACATTTAAAAAATTAAAAGAATAAGTTTTTATATAATTGTGTGAACCGTATGTCATAAAAGCAAACTATTTACGGAAATGTGACTGGTTCAAATTCAACATGCTAACTGTGAACAATCAAAACACGTACTATCTTCCCTTCACTTCTTATTCCAATCACTTACCCAATCTAGGACCTCTCATAGTGGACATCAACACGAGCATAAAAGAAAAAGATCGGTCAAAATATCTGGGCATAATATGGACAGAGATGGGACCTTCACATCGAGAATGCAAAAAATAAACTAAGGGGTTTACATAGTAAGTTCAGATACCTTGCTGAATTACTAAATGCGAAAAATCTGAAGACATTATATTTTGCTCTCGTACAATCACAGCTGAATTATGGAATCTTGGGTTGGGGAGGTGTGGCGGGAAGCAATCTATATAATTTGAATATTGTACAAAAATGGATTCTGAGAATCAGTTATAAAGAAACATAAGATATTCCAGCATCTTGCTATACTCGCAGAATGCTATTTTTGATATAAGGCAATTGTTCTGTCATCGAATATTACAAATATTCATAAAATCAAAATACAATTACATCCCTTTGACCATCATATGACACCCGAACAAAAAAGCAGACGATAATCCTGCCAAACTGACAAAATACTATCGGACAACGATCCGTTGAATTTCTAGCCCCTAAAGCCGCATACTGACTTGAATGGGCATGCGTCGAGTCCAGGCGAATGCATGCACATTCAAGTCAGTACGCGGCTTAAGATATATAATTTACTACCGGACAGTTTCAAAACTATAAGAAATTTAAAATCATTCACGTATCATGTTAAAGTATCGATAACAACCATAATTTTTTTAAATGATCTCATTGATTTGAAATTTTTGAATTAATCTGAGATATTTGTCCCACATTACCCAAACGTGACCACACAGAAGACTATAATTTTTTTTCCCGAATTACGACGAAACCCTACTATGAACACTAGTCGAATATGCCAAATTAAACCGGGCTAGACCCAACATAGCCAAAACGGTTTCATATGTACTCATGTAAATGAATATATTGTGTAAGCACATGCATTTATTTATGACAAAAAATCGCATATGCCACAGTGCAATTGTCAGTTTAACAGCGGCAAAAGTTAGCTGCAACTTTTACAGCGACAAATGCACTAGTGGTTTTTTCACTTATTACTTTGTTTATCAATTATCGCGGTGTTGGTTGCCAAAATAAATAAAGTTTGCATTGATATGTTTCTAAATTTCTTATTCACTAAATTGTCCTGCCGAATTACACTCGATGTTTGTATTGGATATCGGGTAAATTTTGTGTTGTTCAAATTCTAAACTGTTTCCTTTAGCAATTTGACTCGAAAAACTGTCAACCTAAAAAACTCTCCACCTTCGGTGTCGCGTTTTTAATAGTTGACAGTTTTTATCGTCTAATTGCTAGGCAACAGTTTCTCATTAAACAACCCAAATTTATCCGATAAAATACAAACCTCTCGTGCAATTATAAGTGATAATTATTATATAAGTATCAGTTTATCAATGTTATTATATGATAGGTATTATCACACACAAGCTTCAACTTCAGTGAATTATCATGTACACTTTGTAAATATTCGGATAATAAACATATTTTATTATATTATTAAAAATAACGATATTTTCAGAAAAGAATGGAAGACCCTTAAAAGTTTCAATAGGAACTTCTATTGAAAATTACCTACATAATTATTTTCTGCTTTTTAGTCTTGTGTGTGGAATTTTGTAATCGATTTTAAACATCTTGATGGGATTATGACAGAGACATGTGGCAAATTTCCGGTTTATTTCAGATAGTTTAAAATCGATTGCTTCACCATTGTAATTACAGACAAACAAACAGAAAAGAAAGCGAGTTAATATTGCACTGTCATCCAGTTCTAAGCTAAGTTTCAATCAAGTATCTAGCTCATCGGGAAGTTAGTTTAAAATCGATTGCTCCTTACTATTATTACAAACAACAGATTTGTACCGAACGGACAGCCAACGAAAGCGAGTTAATATAAACGTGGTAAAATAATTTTGCTCGTTTTCAATTTGATGCTAATGTATGTGTCATACTATTTCATGTATTCTAACGATTATTTGATGATGTTCAGTTTTGCAAAGCGATGCCACTAGGTTACAACGCATTCAGAATTCTTGCATTCGTTTCGCCTATGATATTCGAAAATATGATCACATCAGTGCAAAATTCAAAGAATCTGGTTGGCTGAGACTAGAAAAATTACGCGAACTACATTTACTATCCCTCACGCGCAAAGTCTTAACATCTTGCACCCCTAGATACCTAGCCTCTAAACTCATCTCCTTCAGAAACTTGATTGAAATTGAAAACCAGTTTGTTCAAAAGAAGCTTCTCTTACACAGCTACAAAATCTTACAACTCCTTACTTTCTCACTTCCAGAACTATAATATTGTAACGAACCTAGGCCGGACCTGTCGCCTCACACGTTGCCATCGACAGCGATGAGATCATCCCCGGAGATATTCGAGAACCATCCAGTCGCTCTTCCGCGGAAAACAACGGTCAATATTGGAAACAATTGGAACATGCCGTCGCCAACTGCCGGAATTCGAAAGATCGGGAATCCTGTGACGGAGATAAATAGGTAGCCCTCAAGATGGCACGGACAGTCTGAACGAGCCCATACGATCGAGCTATACAGTGGAGTAGTAATATAAATTAAGTTGTAGATTAAGTGTGAAATAAATTATTAAAACCAAGTTAAGTTTATTTACGTTACAATTGGTGTCGGAAGTGAGATTTTGAAAATAAACAAGTGATCGTGGAGTGGATAGTCAGAAAAATAAATTGATAGACCTTTTTGTACGCCCAAAATAGACAGTGGCCCGGTTTTCGCGAAGTGGACAATTGTGCGTGGGAATATAAACTGATACACTCTTCGCGTGAAACGGACAATAGACTGGTGGCCCGTGGAAAAGAATTCGCGAAGTAAATTTTTAACAAACTGATAAACTTTTTCGTGTGAAACAGACTGATACCTCGTCAAAGACAAAATGTGTTCAAGAAAAGTGCGCCTTGCGGACTTGAAGGTAGCGGAATTGAAACAGGAATTGGAGGAAAGGGAACTGGAAACAACGGGTAAAAAGCAAGTACTCCAGGAAAGACTTGCAGAAGGACTTATACAAGAAGGTGAGGACCCCGAAACATTTTTATTCGAAGTTCCCGAGGTGATTTAAGTTTGGTAATGAATAAACTCGAAGAAACTACTAAATCCGTGAAAGAAGAACTGCAACAAAATTCTAGAAATCTGGAAGAGAAGCTTCAAGAAAATTCAAGAAGTCTGGAAGAAAATGCTAGAAATCTGGAAGAGAAGCTTCAAGAAAATTCAAGAAGTCTGGAAGAAAATGCTAGAAATCTGGAAGAGAAGCTTCAAGAAAATTCTAGAAATCTGGAAGAGAAGCTTCTAGAAAATTCAAGAAGCCTGGAAGAAAATGCTAGAAATCTGGAAGAGAAGCTTGAAGAAAATTCTAGAAATCTGGAAGAGAAGCTTCTAGAAAATTCAAGAAGCCTGGAAGAGAAGTTCCTGGAAAACACAGAAGGTCTAAAAAAAGAATTGTGTGGTGTGGCTAATTTTCTAGAAGAAAGAATGGGAACCGTTGAGACAGAGATAGATAAAATTAGGGAGCAAATGAACACGGAGGTAGATAAAATCAAAGATGGGGTCGAGGCAGAAATGGACAAAATAAAGGAAACAATCAGTAAGCTGGAAAACGAATTAATAGTGCGCCCTCCACAGAGATGGTTAACGAAAATGCAATGCTGGACTTGAGTTTGAACTTGGATAAAGTTCAGGAGGGAATAAAAGATGTCAAGATCAATTCAGAAATAGGGAAGCTTTCCATGAAGCCGCCTCAGTTCGACGGAAAAACTCCATGGGCAAATTACCGCCGGCAGTTTGAAGCAGCGGCCAAAGCAAACGGATGGAATGCAGGGGAAAGAGCTGTAGCACTGACACTTGCATTACGTGGAGAAGCGACAAATATTCTACAAACTCTCACCGCCCAAGAACAGGAGGACTATGATCAGCTGATTAAACATCTAGAATTACGATATGGCCACGCCCATTTGGAACACGTATACCACTCCCAGCTGAAAAATCGCTGTCAGAAATCGGGCGAATCCTTACAAGAATTTGAAACTGACATTGCACGCTTGGTTCGTCTGCATATCCAGCCATACCGGAAAATGTAATGGAGCGATTAGCGGTTCAGGCATTCTTGGATGGACTCCGTGACCAAGAAACCAGACAAGCGTTGATATTAGCTCGTCCAACACATCTTGTAGACGCACTGGCACGAGCTTTGGACATCGAAGAAGCAAAACAATGCTGCAAAACCCAAAGTAAAGTTCAAACGATTGACGAAGACACTCACAGGACCCTGCTAACCTGGAAGCTGCCAAAAGAAAAGTGATGAAGGAAGCGTAGCCTGAGAAAAGACAGAAAAGATGACGGAATTGTGAAAATTGGACATATGCGTAGCAAATGTCCAACATTCATCGACTCCGATGCAGGAAAACCAAAAAGGTCGACGAGAAGGGGCAATCGTCGGCATGTGTCCGGCAAGCCTCGGTTAACAACGCATATGTCGCTATCCTTCAACGACAGAACAAAGGTGTCTTCGTAGACGGTCTCATCAATAACGAGCCTTGCACCATGCTGCTAGATACAGGTGCGACTAGGACAATTCTCGGGCCTTCCTTTGCCAGAACACCGGAACGGATTGAACCGACAACTTGGGAAACTACGCACAGCAACAGGGAGCCAGCTACGTATGGCGAGCTACCGATTGAAATAATTTTGGGCAGCACTAAAGTGAAACATCAGGCACTTGTAGCGGACATCGAAGACGATGCAATCATCGGAATGGACATCATGAATTCCAGAGGGTTTGAATTGATTTCAAAGACGGCGTCCTACGTGTCAACGGAGAAGAGCTGGTGCTTCATGGGAGAAGTGAGGGGTTGATCCGTGTGTTGTTGGCTGAAGATGTAAGCGTACCTGAGAGGGCTGAAACCATTCTGGAGGCTCGCTTGGACGGGAGTACGAGCAGTGGAAACGTGGTGATGTTCGAGCCCAAACTTCATGATGAGAAAATTGGACGAGGGATTGCACTAGGGAAGACCTTGTTGCGTGCTGACCAATTTGTGCCCGTAAGGGTCATGAATGTCAATTATTTTCCAGTGACCTTGAAGAAAGGAACAATATTGGGGCACTGCTCGCCAGTTTCCTCAGTGATCCGGAGTGTACGAGGTACGATTAGCCAACCTAACAACTTGCCCACAGAACTAGAAAAATTAGTTGCCATCTCTTCCAAAGATATAAAACCAGCTCAACAGCCCAAACTAAGAGATTTAGTTAAGAAGTACCAAGACATCTTCGATACCGGACAAGGAAAAGGAGGTCGAACTAATGTGGTCCAGCACAAGATTGATACTGGGGGTGCCCGACCGATCCGGCAATCAGCAAGAAGACTTCCTCTTGCCAAGAAGGAAGAGGCTGACAAAATAGTCAGCGATATGGGAAAAGAAGGAGTTATCGAACCATCTGACAGTCCCTGGTCCTCTCCAGTCGTACTGGTGAAGAAAAAGGATGGATCGACACGCTTTGTGTAGACTATCGCCAACTTAATAATGTCACGAAGAAGGACAGTTACCCTCTCCCGAGAATAGATGACACCCTAGACACGTTGGCTGGTTCCACGATTTTCTCGACCCTTGATCTGAAGAGTGGATACTGGCAAGTAGAACTGGCTCAGGAAGATCGAGAAAAGACTGCTTTTACCATCGGCTCAGGATTGTGGCAGTTCACCGTTATGCCATTCGGGCTCTGTAATGCTCCCGCCACATTCGAAAGATTGATGGAAACAGTACTGAAAGGACTCTCATGGAACACGTGTCTAGTGTATCTCGACGACATAATTGTGGTCGGCAGATCGTTTGAGGACCACGTGAAAAATTGGAGGAAGTATTCCTGCGACTGAGGAACTCCGGATTGAAACTGAGCCCTAAGAAATGCCATCTGTTCCAAAAAGAAGTACGATACCTCGGCCACGTTGTCTCGGGGGAGGAGTAGCAGTGGACGACCAGAAGATCAAAGCTGTTAAGGATTGGCCCATCCCAAAAGACATTCACCAACTTCGAAGTTTCCTTGGTTTATGCACATACTATCGCCGATATGTGCTGGGATTCGCCAACATCGCTAAACCACTGACCAAGCTCACGGAAGGCCAAACAAAGTTCCAGTGGTCCGAAGAATGTCAAGACTCATTCAGGAAGCTGAAAGGACTTTCAAACCCGAACGCAATTACTGAGTCACCAGGCGAGAATTTTGGGGGAGCTGTCCTATCTCAGATCCAGGAGGGACAGGAGAAGGTCATTGGTTATTTCAGCAAGACGCTTAGCAAACCAGAACGCAATTACTGTGTCACCAGGCGAGAGCTGTTAGCTGTTGTAAAGGGAGTGGAACACTTCTACAAGTACGTGTATGGAAGAAGATTCCTGTTGAGAACTGACCATGCAGCTCTCAAATGGCTCTTACAGTTCAAAAATCCTGAGGGTCAAGTAGCACGTTGGATCGAGAGACTCCAAGAATTCGATTTCGAGATCGAACATCGAGCCGGAACTAGCCATAAGAATGCAGATGCCTTGTCGCGAAGACCATGTCCAGATGATTGTTCACATTGCCGACGAGCAGAAGAGAAAGAAGCAACACTTTGTAGAACCGCGGCAATGGATGACAACTGGAATGACAGCAAGATCCAGAAAGACCAAGAGAGAGACCCCGACCTTGGCTTAGTCGTCAGCTGGAAGAAGGGCAATCGAAGACCATCATGGCAGGAAGTCGCAGGTTACTCGCCGGCTGTTAAGTCCTATTGGGCACAATGGAACTCTCTTATTCTGGACAATGGGATCCTGAAACGTGTGCTGGAGGCCGATATTGGTGGGGAAGACAGACGCCAAATAATTGTTCCCAGGAACAGAAGAGAGGAAGTGCTGCGGGAAATCCATGATGGAGTCGCCGGAGGACATCTAGGAGTGACGAAGACCCTGCAGAAAGTGAGGCAACGGTTTTACTGGGCCAATTGTCAAGCTGACGTCCAGGACTGGTGCAGGAAGTGCGCTGTATGCGCTGCTAGCAATGGACCTCGAATACGACCCAAGGCCCCGATGCGTCAGTACAACGTAGGCAGCCCGTTCGAGAGAATCGCCATTGACATCGCCGGCCCGTTTCCCGTATCCGACCACGGGAATAAATACATCCTTGTGGCAATGGACTACTTCAGTAAGTGGGCGGAAGCCTATGCCCCGCCCAACCAGGAAGCCATCACCGTCGCCGACGTCTTGGTGAAAGAGTGGATATGTCGATTCGGTATTCCAATGGAGCTGCACTCGGATCAAGGCAGAAATTTCGAATCCAACCTTTTCCAAGAAATATGTCTACTGCTGAACATCCGCAAGACAAGAACCACGGCCCTACATCCGCAGTCCGATGGAATGGTGGAACGGATGAACAGGACGATCAACCGCCACTTGTCCAAGGTTGTCTCTGACCATCAAAGAGACTGGGACCAGTATCTTCATTTGTTCCTGATGGCCTATCGATCCGCAGTACACGAGTCAACCGGTCAAACTCCTGCTAGTATTATAATGGGCCGAGAACTGCGACTGCCTTGTGACCCGAAGTTTGGGATACCGCCAGGACAAGACACTGCGGGAGAGGACTACGTCAGCAAACTTCGGCAGAGAATGGACGACATCCACGAACGAGTCCGGTTGAACATCCAGAGTGCCAGCGATAAAATGAAGAAGACCTATGACATCAAGGCCGACGCTGGAGGATTTAAGGTTGATGACCTGGTTTGGCTGTACAACCCCAAACGTCGTCGTGGACTATCACCAAAGTTGCGGAACTCGTGGGAAGGCCCGTATAAAATCGTGAAAAGGATAAACGACCTTGTGTACCGAATCCATAAGCCACCCGAGGGAAACCAAGGGTCGTCCATTTCAACAGGTTGGCCCCTACGCTGGAAACCATGACCAAGTTCGCACCCTCAAGCCACCGGAGGATGATATGACGTTCGAGAAGTTTATGTCCTTGTATTCAAACGGGCAGAAAGTTCTACATGGGGTTACTAGAGAGGAGTCACGAGACCTTTCGAGGTGCCTGCTGACTACGCACTAGCGCACTGTGTGGCAGAAGATCTTCGAATGTCCAGGGGCATCGCCGTAGTGTTCTCCAAGAAATTTGGTCAACTCCAAACACTGCGGGAGCAGAATCCAGAAGTTGGTGGGGTGCTACAGTTGAAGAAAGGCCAGAGAAACATCTACTACCTAGTTACCAAGAGGCATTCCCAAGATAAACCGTCCTATGAAGATGTCTGGAAGAGTCTCACCAAACTAAGAGATACTATGGTGGACCAGAATCTGGCGGATCTAGCAATTCCAAAACTATCCTGTGGTATTGATGGGTTGGACTGGAGAGTCATAAGAAGTATGCTGGAGGCGATATTCAGATCCAGCGGCGTCAGGATTTTGGTTTGCTGTAACCCTCTTCCACGACCGATCATGAAGACCGTGGAGTGTTACTCCCATCGAACTTCACGGTGCAGATATGGGGAGTCATGCAGATATCGTCACACTCCAAGGATGAAATTTCGGGACGAAATGTCTTTAAGAAGGGGGCAATGTAACGAACCTAGGCCGGACCTGTCGCCTCACACGTTGCCATCGACAGCGATGAGATCATCCCCGGAGATATTCGAGAACCATCCAGTCGCTCTTCCGCGGAAAACAACGGTCAATATTGGAAACAATTGGAACATGCCGTCGCCAACTGCCGGAATTCGAAAGATCGGGAATCCTGTGACGGAGATAAATAGGTAGCCCTCAAGATGGCACGGACAGTCTGAACGAGCCCATACGATCGAGCTATACAGTGGAGTAGTAATATAAATTGAGTTGTAGATTAAGTGTGAAATAAATTATTAAAACCAAGTTAAGTTTATTTACGTTACAATATAATAAATTTCAAAAAGAAACTGAAGGATTTATTACTTCACAGAAAGAGGGATTAACTAGAAATTGGCTGTATTAAAATGTCTCTTGACGTTGTATTTGGAATCTCATTGGTACACTGATTGATTGAAAATCGACAGTATCAATACTGTCTGCTATCATATACCCATAGTTTTTTCATTTTCTTTTTTCCTATCTTTTCCGTTTCTATCCCATGGTTCAGTTGCAAAACAGCATTAGCTGATACTGCGCCTTTTCATCTCCTACTATTGATTAATTTCTTTAAATTTTTGTTGTTTTAACACTTGTTATAGTGGCATGTTTTTTCCATGAGATGAATGAAGACGATTTATTATTATTATTTAATAATTCATTTGCAACTAATTTCGTTTTTATATTGAGTGACTATTTGGAAGGCAGATAAATTTAGTGCATATCAACTCATCGACCATACTGTTGGTGTTATGGAGAGGTTGTGTCATCATAACCTCACTTTTTGCTCCGTAAACGTTCTAAAGGCAAACGAACAAACTTATTGGAAACGAAAGAAAGAGAGATTTGTTTCGATTCCAAGAAAGCCACCATCCGCCTACAGCTGTTTCATGGTTTCCCAAACGAAATTTCGTGTTATTGAATTCCACTTCATTAGGTCTGAACTTCACCCCACAAATTATAGGTGTCACATCTATAATTTTCTGCATTTCACATTTTTATACTTGCCGGTACTCTGAGAGATTTGGTACGAATTCGAGAAAGACCACAAGCCGTCCTGATGATTGGGAAACCATGAAACAGCTCTAGGCAGATGGTGGAAGTCTTGGAATCGAAACAAATCTCTCTTTCTTTCGTTATTTGTTTTGCGTTACTCTGAACGCACTAGAAGTACGACTTTTGGTGTCGTGGATTGGCCTATGCTCACATCTAAGATGTCTAAAAACCCTGGTGCTTGCACTAGTACCTGTAGAAGTTTGGTATCGCCTTGGCGACACTTGGCCTACTTGATAATAGAGATTACGAGCGTATCAGATGGCGCCAATTTCGTATTAGTTTCAATTCAGTAACAGGGTATATTTATTTCCTCAGCTTTCTTTTTGAGACGAACTGTTCGCGGGTTCTAATTCTAGCTTTGCTCTTGGTTGAAAAGAGACATCTGTCAAACTTCACCAATAGCAAAGCTAGAATTAGAAGCCCCCGAACATTGCACAACGAAAGCACTGTCGTGTTGTTTTTCGTATTTTGTACCATTTGAATTTGAGGTTAACTGCATTTTGACAGACGGAGAATTGGAAATGAAATTGTCATTTAATTGCAGAAAATATAAAGTTCAATGCATACAATATGATGAACTATGAAAATATCATTATTAGTCAATTCGTCAAGATTTGTACTTGCTTTTGGTACTGAATACAGGTGAATATTCGAATCTGCGGCTTTATACTGCCCACACAAAATACAAATGAGGCCCATTCTACAAAAAGTATCCTTACACACTACACTACCTGAAAATAAACAACTCCTCACGCATTAATGAACTGACGAACGTGTGATTTTTTAAAGAACAAACTCAGGAATAAGCTGAGCAAGATTTCAAATCAAAAAGATGGAAAACGCATAGATACCGACAAAACACTGAAAATAATTTCTTATTAGATGATGTCAGAAATTAAGTTCTGACATTAAGCGAGAATATAAACAAACATGTTTGGACGGCACCATCTACCACAGACTACCACAGAGAGAAGCTCTGTTGAAGAAGAGCTCGTCCAGTATTGAAAGGACCGTTTGGTAGGTAGAGAGGGGGAAAACACGAGTGGACACGATTTAATGTGCTACGGCGAATCTTCACCAGTGTCTTGGCATGCAGCGTTTGAAAGGTTAGGTTTGTTTGATTAATAAATAGGTAGTGCAGTTATTTATTCAACTTTGCAATAGTTTACTCGTTACCTTGCCAAAATGCCCAGTGGTAAGTACTATTCAGTAGCGGAAAAAGAAATAGGAGTGTTTGGAAAGTTATAGGAGAGTAAGTTCTCTACGTCTCGTGAATCGCCTATACCAAATAATTTGGTACGCCTATGGAATTTTTATTAATAGCCACAGTTAGACAATGGTTCGAGTATCTTCGAGAAAAATTGGTTGTTAGGTAGGGGAAGGCCAAAGTGGTCGTTTCAATACTGGACGAGCTATAACAGGTGGTGACCCCTCGATAATCTAAACAATATCGAATCAGTTCATTCACCAGGGTTTTTAGATATTTTACTCACATCTCTTGGTGACCTATCAATGTTGCACGAAATTTCGTGTCATTGAATTCCACTTCATTAGGTCTAAGCTTCACCCCACAAATTATAGGTGTCACATCTATAATTTTGTGCATTTCACTTAATGGGAAGTTAGTTTCAAATCGATTGCAAGATTTGTACCGAAGAAACAGATAACGACAGCGGGCTAATATAAATGTCGATAATGAAATTTCATGCAAGCGGTGCACCAAGCTCCAAAAAAAATAATCTATTGATGTAACCTTTTCAGAATGCTAGTGTTCTTTCTGTTTTGTAAAGGAAAACATTCTCAATTGAATATTGGAAAGAAATATTTTTCTGTGAATTGAAACGATAAAAATGATTGCTGATGATGGACCTATGTAGATCCTAAACATGTACCATTCCTGTTTAAGAGGGTAATACATATTGTGAAGTATGATTGGGAGTTTTCTAGGATCATGATAAATTTTGGCTCGAAACATTTTGAAAAGAGAATAAAAATTTTAAAATTGCTCATTCTCGCAATTTTATTATGCATTTTGAGCTCTGATATTGAAATAATCGAGGGTTTCTTTCAGTTCCAGTCCGACACTGCTGCTCGAGATCACCCGGTACCGAGCGAAAATAACAATAAAAACTGTTATCGTCACCATCATCAGGGTATTGTCCCTCTTTTATCCGACATTAAAAATAAAAGATGTGACTCTCGAAAGGATTACCGAACATTTCGTAATAATATGTAATCAGAGACAGGTTGTGAATTAACGTACAGGGTGTGTTAATGCGGATGTTGTATACTTTAGTTAGTGCATAATAACGGATTCTATTCGTCTGTGAGATTTCGCAGAACTGATTTTGCCTGTTTGCTTCGCCTAATGAAATATATGAATTAAAGCGAGTCTTGATTCTAACACAGCGCAATGTCTAACTAATGACAAGATACAAGATACTTTATTATGCTATTATGTTTGAACCTTATTTTTTGTGGTGGAATAGTGTTAACAGTTTTTTGGGATTATAACCGCCCACAATCTGAAAACAAAATTAAATGGATCAGGGAATCTATAGTTGTATACTTAGATTAATTTTACGATGTCTGTCTGTGGGTTTGTAATGAAATCTTACAAGTTGAATTTGACCCACTTCTAGTTGTCCGATTAACGTGAAATTTGGCAGGTGTTCATAATTCCGGTGACAATGCATTATGGAATTTTTGGTAGAGAAAAAAAAATAAATGGCGGCTCCAATGTGGCGGAAGAGTTCATAAACTCAAGATGGCAGTGTCAATATGGCGACGAGATTTGTGGTTATAGCCCGATTCCAATAAAAATTGGTATGTGGGGGTTTTTGAGGTCGGAGATCATGATTTTTTTGTCAAAATTCATTAATTCAAGATGGCGGCTCCAAGATGGCGACGTGTTTTCTTATTATGGCCTGATTCCATTCAAAATTAGTATGTGGGTTTTTTGGGGTCGGAGATAATACATTTTTGTCAGAATTCAATAAGATGACGGATTCCATGAATGACAAAAAATAATTGATTAGGAATGATTAAAAAAAATATTTTAAGACATGCATTTATACAAATGCAATAAATTGGAAACAATAAAATAGGTATTCTCTTGCGGCAAGGTTTTGAATCTGCTACTCATATAAACTAAAATTAAAGAAATTATTGTTTTCTTTTTAGTGCATTTACAATCACTGAACACTATACATATAAAAATGTATTTTTACATTTTTTACAATTATTTGAAGAATTGTTATAACAAACGCATTTTTCATGACATCAAAAATATCTTTTTGAGAATAATCCATCGATAAAAATTGTGATTTTCAAGAAGAAAATCTTTTCTTAAAAAAAATTTTTTGTTCAAAAATGCATTTTTTAGTTAAAAATTATTTTTTGTTGCTTAAAATTTATATTAAGGAACGATTTCTTTCAGTTTTACTAGTGCTCTTTCAAATTATAAAACAATGTTTTTGTTATTTATTTGTTGATTCAATAAACAATTTGTTATAAACAAATGAATATCCGTAGTAACTTAGATACAGAAAAAATGACAAAAACAATCATGAATGACTATTTGAGGATTGATTTTTTTTCTATTTACTTTTTTTCTATAACTTTTTTTCTATTTACTCCATTGAATTATAAATACATTGAGCTTTATAGTCTGATTAACAAGTTAAAAAACGGGTTAATTCTTGTTCCTAAAAATATGTGCGATAGCTCATTCGATTCTGAATGACGTCTAGGAAAATATAGAATTTATCAGCACATAAAAAATTGCAATTGTTGTTAACAAAATAGGATGAAAAAAAAATATATTAAGTTTTTCCTTAATAACTTAAAAACTATTAATATTAAAGAACTTAAAGAGGGGGAAATTTCCAATAAAAAAGTCTGGACTCCCGGAATTCTATCTCTTTTATTTATAATTTTTATTCAACGCCGAAAATAAGTCTCCGCGCGGCCGTTACAGCGTGAGCGCAACATCGCTGGAGACATTATATCACACAAAATAAATTTTTTATAGTATTTAATATTAATTTAAAAATTTGAAAAATTATGGTGTTATCAGAACACTTGAAAGAATAAAGCCCCGTTGGAAAAAAAAATTATGTCGATTTTTCAAAAAGTTAGACGATTGTTAATGAACAAATTTTTATCCAATCTCTGTTTCTACAAAAGTCGACATAAAAGTTTAAATAATTGACCTATACATTCTTTGCTTCTTGGAGCCCTTCTTATACTTAACAAGATCACGTGATGAAAGTGTATTGAAGTTATGTATTTTGTTTGTTATAATTTTTTTAAATGAACAAAAAATCAAATATTAAAAAAATGTTGTTAAAAAAAATTTTGTTGACAAATGCAGCTATTTTTGCAGCTGACAATAGCATTAATTAACGTAGAAAAAAATGTTTACGTCATTTGTTAAGAAATTGTTTATAAACAAATAGACAAGTATAATATTTTAAGAAAATTATTTCTTACCATTTTATTGTCAAGACAAAATGATGATTTAAAAAGAACCTTAAATACATTTTTAATTGTTTATAATCGTTTTTTTTTATATTTCGTTTGTTTAAATAATTAATTAAGAAAATGTTTTCTCTTTAAAAATCGTAATTGGCCTCTCTCTATACGTTTGTTTTTTTAATTTTATTGTTCCGAATGTTTCACTTTATAATCACTAAAAACTATATGAAAATGTGTTTTTAATTTTTTTTTCTGCAATTGTTTGGAAAATTGTTATAACAAACGCATTGTTCATGACATAAAAAAGTTCTTCTTGAGAATATGACCATTGATCAAAATTGTGATTTTCAAGAAGAAAATCGTTTCTTAAAAGAAAAATATTGTTCAAAAACGCATTTTTTAGGCGAAAATAATTTTTTGTTGCTTAAAATTGATACTAAGGAAGGAATTTTTTCAGTTTTACTAGTGCTCTTTCAAATTATGGAACCCATTTTTTATTATTTATTTGTTAATCAAATAAACAATTTGTTATAAACAAATGAATATCCGTAGTAACTTAGATACAGAAAAAATTACAAAATAATCATAAATGACTATTTGAGGATTTTTTTTTATTTTTTATATAATTTCAAATATTTTCATATTTTTAAGTTTGCCTTTTATTTGATATTTATCATTGCAGTGCAAATAACTAATCGTCCATCAAATAATAAATACATTGAACTTTAATAATAATGGCAAGCTTGAAAACATGGGAATATTTGAACTAATAAAATAAACAGATTTTTTTTTCCTCAAAAAGTCAGGTCAGGTAAATGATTTTTTTTAGTATCTAAAAAATATAGTACGTATATTTATTTGTTTATAACAGATTGTTTATTGAATAATTTGAAAGAGCGCTAGAAATGATTTGCAAAAGAAATGGTTCCTAAATATTAATTTTAAGCAAAACAAAATCTCAATTGGACAATATATTTTTTTCTTAAAAATCATAATTTCTATCAATGGTCAAATTCTCATTAACAATGCGTTTGTTTATAACAATTTCGTAAACAAATGCAGTAAAAAAATTAAAAAATTATATATAGTTGTCAGTGATTATGAAATAAAACAATCGAAACATTAAAAAAATATATTCTTTATAGCTATATTTGGTTTTATAATTTTTTAATTATGGTGGGGATTAGCTAATTGTAACACAATGTAGATCATAATACCCCCCACACTTCGACATGAATATTAATTTCATTTCATTTTCAATAGTTCTGACATTTAGATGGGGAAATTAGTGTTTCATATATTTTTCAGCGATGAACATTTTTCTCACATCCGCATTTGATGGAACCTCATCTTCATGACAGTTTGTTGTAGTTCCACCGGAATTTTTGTTCTTGAACATTTTACTAGAAGTTCCTGAACTTTTAGCCTCTTGGTTGGAATTCGGGGGAATCTGCCAACCACAAAAATCCTCTAAAATTCCACGGGTCCCACATAATTACTTCGTTCAACAAATATTGGCAAAATTTACCGGCGATTATCACAGACATACCGCGAAATCGGAGCCACCCACTTTGTTATAAACATTTATCGGTGGCTTATGAGTGAGTCACTGGTGTTTAACAATGCGACGGGTGATATAATTGTAGCAATGTTTTGAGTCACAGCTGTCCGTACACTCATTTGGATGTATCCAGGACCGCACTAGCCTAGAAGAGCGTAAATATTCACAGGCAACGACAAATACGCTTTTCATAATAGATTGTACGGATCTGAAACTAATGATATAGGAACCCATGGAGAATTCAAAATCAATACGCATATTGGAAAAAGTTTCTTCAATATCATATTAGAAACAACACATTCTACAACCAAAAATTGTTACGGAATGTGTCTCATCGTGCCACAGCAGTTTTTATTTTGATCAAATATTTCTCAACAGTTCCAGGAAACCTATTGTTCAATGAGAAATTAGTTTATTTTCTATTATTTTTATATTTATCATGAAATAGATTGATTTTATTAACACTTATCCTATTCCAAATATGTTCTCAGTATTTCACCAACGCCCAGTTTTTCATCTTGATTAGATTTGTTATTGGTAGAACTATTACACCTTGGTGCTATGCCAAGTCAATACTATAATTACATTCAATATAAATGTAGTTACATGTGGAATATTATAATTATAGTAAAACTGTAAATGATTAATATAAATTGTAGACGATACGAGCACAAAATAAATGAATATACAGAGTGTACACCCGTGAATGACGAGTGTATAATGCCATTTTATAACGAACTACAGTGGTTGAAAGTCTAAAAAAAAAACATGAAAACATGTTTTGTTCTTTGTAAAATACGACAAAATTTTGGGAGACCTACTCACAGGAAAACTTTGGCGATTGCCGCATGCAATGAACATTCAACTCGACATTTGAATAATGTAGAATGTTGAACTGATTGTGTGGTAAATGTATACATTGCAGGCTGCCTGAATAGATATTCATTTCAAAGTGAAGAAAACAACTAACCTTGTTATATCCAAATGGTGATAAAGTCAGAACTAGTTGACTTCATACTCTGCTTTGAGGCACTTATCATAATTATCACAGTCACTTGTAAGAAACAAACGACGCAAACAGTATTGAAAAGGGAAACATTCGGAAATGAATATTGTTTTAAAAATAATATCACGACCATTGTAGTGATACAGAACACGTGAACTGAACATTGTTGCCAAGCAAGATATTCGTATGCACGGATTCTACTAGTGTTTTGTTATTGGCTGGTGAATGAAAAATCCTAATTAGCAACCAATCAGATAACAGTACGCGATGTGCATGAGAATTAATTTGAACATTATTGTCTTTATCTTTTGCTGGCTCTTAGAACTAAACACCGAGCTTACAATATGTAGTCATTTTTAGATCTTGTGAATACATTGTTTATTATTATTATTATTACATAGAGACAGAATACATTGACAATAATCACTCGGTAAAGCGAAATCTGACGTATTCTTTGATAGGTGTTTTTTATTTCTTTTTAAAATTAGTGAGGGTTTCATTTTGTAATTGATTGTTGAAGTGAGTTGTGAAGTGATTTGTATGAGTTATATCTCCTTGTCATTTCTAGTCTTTGGTTTGGTGCTCTAATATAATCTTTGTTCCTAGTATTATAAGAATGATTTCCTTTTGTAGTACACTTTTGTAATTTTTTTCGAATGTGTATTAAATTGCAGTACGTATATCACACATGATGGTAGAGTTGATATATTGATATTCACAAACCAATGCTTACAGCTCTCCATTTGAACTGTTCCAGCTAAGGCTCCGATTGCTCATTTTTTATTTGTAAATATTTTCGGGGTATGAATAGATGTGACCCAGTTACAATCCTTAAGCTAAAGAACTATGAAACATTGCATGTTTATTTTTTATCTGTCTGATTGCATAGATTGCATAGATTTCTCGCTAGTTTATCAATATGAGGTTTTCAAGTTAGTTTTGAGTCAATGGTTATGCCAAGACACTTTACGTTAAGTAAGGTATTATGTGACCTCGAGAACATAACTGATTGGGTCTTGTTTCTATTCACACTTAGGCTATTCGCATTGAACCAGTCCGTAGATTCCTGAATAACTCGCTTTTCTAATTCAAAAGATTCGTCATCCTCGTTTTCTCGAATGACGAAGGTGGTGTCATCGGCGCCTAGCGTTATAAACGTTGTCATTGAATTTGGCAAGTCATTGATATAAATCAAGAAAAGTAGTGGCCTAAGGACACTACCTTGTGGAACACCTTTCGAAATCGCTTGCACGCTACTGAGTTCTTCATTGTATAATACGTATTGCTTTCTCTCGATCAGATAGGATGTGAGTAGATTGTGTGCCACACCTAAAAAGCTATAGTATCTTAGTTTTTCCAATAAAATATCCATAGAGACACTCGAACGCCCTGCTCAGATCCAAGAATATGCCAAGTGTTGATTCTTTGTTTTCGAACTCATCAGTTATGTAATCGACTAATTGGAGCATGGCTTTCGACATGTTTCTCCCTTTCCTGAATCCAAACTCTATGTCTGTCAAGATGTTTATGTGCTCTAAATAATTAATAATTAGTTTGAGGAAAGATTTATTTCGCCATTTTTGAATATCGGAATTATTTTCGCCAATTTTTAGTTTGGATGGAAACACACTAGTTTTCAAAATCAAGTTGATAATACATGTAATCGGTTGCAATAGCGCAGATGGATTTTCTTTATACATGACCACCGAGTGGTTGTAAATATCAAGCGATCCGGAGTTTTTTTAAGGATTTGGTGTCTTTTCACCTCTATCAGTTAGACAGAAATGCATTGAGTTGTCAGCATTGCATGGAACTTGTTGAAGTTAGCTTGAAAATGAATTATTGGGTGTGCTTATTTGATCATTCACATCACTGGCGACGTTTATAAAGAATTTATTGAACTGCTCTGAGGCAAGAGGAGCTATTTATGCAATTATTACTATCTTTATTTATAAGTTGCCAGATAGTTTTTTGTTTATTGTTCGATTCATTGAAACAACTCATCGCCCGTTCTCTCTTTATTTTCATAAGTAATAGTTCGTAGTTATATTCTTTGATTTAGGTTTTACTTTTATTTGTTAGCTGTTATTAAACAGTTTCAGTGGTTCCTTCAGTTTCTGAATATTATTTATTACAGCAATTACTTCTGGATATGAGTGACTGCTAGGGTCATTTTTAGATTTCACTCTGACTTTCATGGGAGGTAATGAAACTTACTTCCATATAGTAGTTCAGGATGTTATAGTATTCTTGGATCATCTCATTTGTCTCACGTTGTTCATAGAGTTCATTCCAATATTCGCGGAACTGGGGATATACAGTACGTCTCACTAAGTTGGAACCATATGGAAAACTTTTTTATTATTAATTTTAGGAGAAAAAGTTATTCTACATAAAAAATTCTGCATATTCTAAAATCTAAAATACAATCATCAGATACCATTTTTTTCAGTCGTATACGCGGTATGTCAAAATATATGAATTTTACTCAAGAGTAAAGTACCTTTATTCTTGAAAATATCGAAAATTGTTAAAAGAAAAGTTGTTCAGAACTAAAAACTACGTTCAAATATGCAATTACATCCATTTACATGGAAAAATCATTTTTTCTTATTGTGTCTACAATAACAATGCAAATTCAACTGTACTTACGTGTAATCTAGGATGCACTGACAAAGAAATGATTTGTTGATTTGTTAACAGCAAGATATGTTTGACAGTGAATGTCAAAACGCGTTAGAATTAATGAGACACATAAAAATGGTAGCGTTATCAACTTGTGAAGAGAAAATAGAAATTGTTTTGATTGTGGGAGAAAACTATAAAACGCATAAAGAAGCAGCAACTATTTTTAATAACAGACATCCCAATGAAAATATTAATCATTCAACTGTTACCAAAATAGTAAATAAATTCAAGAATACTGGAAGTATTAACAATAATTTTAATGGAAAATGCCGAAAACTGGTTGCCGATAAGAATACGCAGTTTGAAGTAATGCTGTCAGTTGTAGAAAATCAAAAAATAT
The DNA here is from genome assembly GCA_018342105.1 of Gonioctena quinquepunctata. NCBI lineage: Eukaryota > Metazoa > Arthropoda > Insecta > Coleoptera > Chrysomelidae > Gonioctena > Gonioctena quinquepunctata. The sequence continues at coordinate 528,594 of JAFIRS010000179.1, forward strand.
CATTGCGCAAAAGGAAGTCGTCAATGCAACAAAATGTGAGTAAAGATACAGTGGCAAGAATTTTAAAACTGGATAAATACAGACCATTCAAACCAAAAATCGTTCACACATTGAAAGAAATTGATTATGAGGCGCTTTGATTTTTGCCATCTCATCCAAGGAAAATTAGAAGAGGACCCTTATTTTACGAGGAGTATAATTTTTTCCGATGAGTCAACATTTTCGTCACAACATTGTCGCTGGTGGTCTGATGAAAATCCTAATTTTGTAATAAAGTCTCATGACCAATATTCATTTAAGACGAACGTGTGGTGTGGCATTTATAAGAACAGATTAATGGGACCTTTTTTTTCGCCAATCTATAAATGCCGAACGTTATCTACAGTTTTTACAAACTCACATCAATTACTTCTTGAACGAACTACCCTTACAAGAACGTCAATGTATTTGGTTCCAACAAGATGGTGCCGCATGTCACAGTACATTAAATGTTAGGGAATATCTTGAACATACATTCCATGGAAAAGTTATTCACAGATATTCTGATCTTTTTTGGCCTGCTAGATCCCCTGACTTAACCCCCCTTGAATACTTCTTATGGGGTTGCTTGGAACAAAAAGTTTATCAGAAAGGGCCGTTTCAAGATGTTGACCATTTGGAGAGGATAATTTTAGAAACATGCCAGGAAATTTCTCCAGAAATGATAAGGAATGTATTACGTGAATTTGCCAAAAGAACGATTATATGCATTGAACGAGAAGGTGGATATATCTAGGCATCAGTGGAATGAGGGAACATTAAATTTCTATTTATTTCCAGAATTAATATTATGTTAGTTACACAACTTAGTATTTGTATGTATTTTCTTATTTGTTCAATATATGCATATGCATTCACTATATGTTTAAATTGAAAAATTGTTAGAAAACATTAAAAAACGAAAAGGTGATCATGTGTTTCATAATCAAAAGAGATAAATGTTCATTCAAAATAGAAAAAACAGTCAAAAGTAACATAACCTAATTTTTCAATTTCTATGAATGTAATTGCATATTTGAACGTAGTTTTTGGTTCTGAACAACTTTTTTCAATAAGAATTTTCGATATTGTCGAATATAAAGGTACTTTACTCTTGAGTACAATTCATATTTTTTGACAAACCGCGTATACGACTGAAAAAATTTGATATCTGATGATTGTATTTTAGATTTTAGAACATGCAAAACTTTTTATGAGAAATAACTTTTTTTCCTAAAATGAATAATACAAAAATTTTCCATATGGTTCCAACTTAGTGAGACTAATGTGTACTACTACACTAACTGTGTACTCTGAATATATTTCTTTGTAAGTAATTGGATTTATGAGTCGATTCCCAATATATGGGCCTTTGATCGAAGTTCCTACGGGCCTGGATATACCTGTTTGGGCTCCGCAATATATATGAGTTACTATCCATTGAGTTTTCGTCTGGAGGTTTATCGATATTCTCAGAAAGTTCAGTAGGTGTGACATGAATTATTATTGTCAGTGTTCGATTTCGATATTCGAAGTGATTGGTAACGCATTTTATCGTTTCGAAGTCGAGTTAGCATATTAGCATTGTTTGAAGTGAAATAATCATATTCCTTTTCGAACAAAGATATCGTGAGTCAACTCGTGTACCTGAAAAGCTTCAAGATTACCAGGATTGTTGATCTGTCAGTTTGCAGAAATCTATCTATCTCTTCAATTTCCTGGACTTATCTTCCCAGGGATATAAAAAAGTAATCTGTTCTAGAAGGCAAATTAGCACATTTGGCCCGATATGTTGTAGTATATTCATTATCACTTGAATAAATTCATCATGAACTCAAAATAAAGGGTTCGTTTGAAATCGTACAATTAATCATGAAGGAAAGATAGATAAATAAATACGATTCCCCGTATAAAGTATATAGTGGACCAAATTGCGCGAAAACTGTCCGCCGGCTAAAAACTAGTCGGTAACTTCGCTGACCGCTTATTGTCCTCGAATAAAAGAACATCCAAATGTGACTTTTAGTGTATCTTGACGAGACTTGATTTTTTTTATTCAAGATGGAGTAATCTCTGAAATGTGATGGTAATGAATATAAAATTATGTGGCATTATGTAGACCGCAGAGGAGTGTTGAGGGACAACTAGGACAAGTCTGTTCCTCCTATTATTAATATCTTCAAAGTCAATTTATTCCTCAGGAATGACGAGTAATCAGTTTTTATAATTTTACGTGTGAAGGTTAGGAGATGAAGAGTTCGTAAAGATGACAAATTTAGTTTATTGGTAAGTAGTTCTAAATGATGGTGAAATGTGGCCAAACTTCCGTATACCAAGTGCAAATGGAAAACACGAGTTCTGGATCTGCTGTAATCTGGTGTGATCTCGATTAATTAAGGCTGGGCCACAAAGGCATTTATGAGAGACTATGAAGCGATTCAAAAAGACTCGTTCTCTACTGCAAATCTCTTAGAATGTAACAAAAAACTGAGTGAAACAAAACGTGAAGCATTTTCTCTGTTACATAATAATATAAGAACTTAAAAAAAAATATGAATTACAGGTGATGCTCAAAGGATTGAACCTCAAATTTGATTGTATAGTATTAACAGAAACTTGGAAATTACATAATTTAAATATATTTGGAATGGCGGGATATGACATTATATACTCAGAGGGAGATTTGAACAAGTGTGACGGCATCGTAGTATATACCAATCTCGAATTTTCAGTTTGAATACTTCCAAAGTTATTGAACTCTCTGCCATAAAAAACATGAAAAAAATAAACATTTTGTCAATTCACCGGTCACCATCAAGCTGCCCCCAAACCTTCAATTCGCACTTATATGAATATTTGAAAAATAGTAAGCGAATATCTAAATGAATATCTAAATTCACTACAGGAACACAACTTTGATTCGATGATTAACAGAGTAACACGCGTACAAGGTAATAAATAGCAAGACGTGTCTAGATCACATTTTCGTCAACACCAAGGAGAAGTACGAATATTTGCAACCCATTGTATTCGAAAGTGCCATTTCGGATCACTATACCGTCATACTTCAGTATGAGCTTCAATCCGAAAAAACAATAAACACAAGTTTAAAAAATATACAAAACGTTCATTAATTATCACGAACTGAGAAAAATGTTCGCGGAATTAACCTGGTTGAATGTCTTAGTAGCGTAAATGAAGCAACAAAGTACTTCAACAGTGTACAACAAAATGTACTCGGAAAAAAGAAATAAAGAGAAAACACATCAGAAGGAATCCTTGGATCTCAGATGGTTTGGTGATCTCAATAAATGAAAAAAATAAAATGTACCATGGAGTTACTAAAAACCCAGAAAATATCGAACTCCTAAACAGAACTCCTAGAAATACACTAAATGATTTAATTAGAAGTGCTAAGTACAATTATTACAGAAGTGAAGTGGAAAAAATTAGAATTGTTCGAAAAATATGTGGCGTTGCCTGAAACATATTGAAAATGGAAGTTGAAATAAAAAAAAAATTGGGGGTGACTTGATTCAAAATAAACAACTCATAGCGGAAAATTTCAATGAATTTTTTACCAATATCGGTGCAAACTAGGTATGAAAAATAAAAAGCGAAAGGAAATTCTCACAGAAAAGGACCTTGAACTCTCTATATTTATACCCAGCGAAAGAACTTGAAGTCAGTAAATTTATTAAACAGTTGAAACCGAAGAAGGCACCAGGGATGGATAAAATTAGAGCGAACACAATCAAGGAATGTGCTGTCAGTCTTGTTAAACCCTTTACCTAAATAATTAATAAATCTCTCGAGAGTGGAATATTCCCTGAATCCCTGAAACCAATCCATAAATCCGGGGACAGGCATGATGTATCAAACTACAGGTCCATATCAATCCTCTCAAATATTTATAAAATCCTTGAAAAAATAATAAAACGCGAATAGCGGACTATACCAAACAATAGAACTTGGTTTCAGAGAAGCAATATGGGTTCATGAATGGGAGATCAACTCAGAACGCTATAGCGGATTTGATAAAAAAATTGTACAATGCTTTGGATTCGAAAGATCCCGCCATCTGTCTTTTCGTTGATCTCTCAAAAGCGTTTGATACCGTCCAGATTTGCTAGAAACCCTAGAGAACATCGGATTCACGGGAACTACACTCCGATTGATGGAAAGCTATCTTAATGACCGAAAACAATGCGTTATTATTAATGATGAAATAAGTACAAACAGAACTGTAAAATATGGGGTTCCCCAGGGAACAGTGCTCGGTCCAATATTGTTCATTCTGTATATCAACTCAATATTCGACCTACCTATTCCTGCTGAAATAACCTGTTTGGCGATGACACCGTATTCTTCTTCAAAGAAAAAAATTGGGAGGTTCTAAAAGAACAAGTGACATCTTCATTCCCCGTAATTATGAAATATTTCAGTAGCAAACTACTCAAGGTAAATCTGAATGAAACTATGTACACACCTTTCACAAGCTATGAATCAAATCTCCCTTACTACTCTTTTATAGATGTTAGGATCTCAGATGATATAGTACAGCTCAAATCTTCCAACACAGTGAAATATCTAGGTAATACGCTTGACAGCAACTTGAAGTGGAACACCAATATTAATAATCTGACAAAAAAACTAAGATACTTGGGTATTTAAATTTAAATATTTGAAAAATATCCTTGGCCCGAAGCACCTTAAAATTGTATACCATGCTCTAGTACAAATACATCTGCTGTATAGTATTATCACATGGGGAGGGGTCACCAACCACTACCTGAAGAACTTCACAAGTGGATTATTAAGATCATTATGAATAAACCATATACTTACCCAAGCGACGATCTATACACTGAAGCCGAACTGATGGACATTTGACAAATCTTTGCTCTGACATTGCTGGTACACCAACGAAAAAATCTTAAGGAGGCTAAAACTATTGATCATTCACATCATACACGATATAAAATATACTCGATTGATGTACCAAAAATGTCAAAAACTATTGGACAATGCAGCTGTAATTATCTTGCTCCTAAGTTATATAATGTCATACCCGCCCATCTCAAAACTCTAAACTCCCTTACTCTCTTTGAATCACATGCTCCTAGAGCAAATATTCATTACTGGATCGGTATAAAAAATGATTGAGTATGAATATTAAATTGTATTATTAGGTAAAATGTATTATTAAATAAATTGTATGTATATGTGGGAATGGGTGCATATGAATTACGTATATGCGTATATGTGTATGTATGTGTGTATATGTGTGTATATGTGTATATATGTGTATATATATATATATGCGTCTATATGTGTGTATATGTATATATGTATTTGGATTTTTTTCCCATCTACTTTAACTCTTAATTATAGTTGTTATCAAAATTTGCATTAAAGGCGTTAAGAACACTTTTGATACCCACGCACAGGCTGAGCCTTTGTGTGTTCTCTCTATTTATTTACCAACTGGATGAAAATACACTATTGTAGAAATACCCTTTAAACAACTATAAACATTGAAAGTTTTATTTTCTGGTGAATAAATATTATTATTATTATATTATAGCACGCTAGTTTGAACATTATTAAACTATCGCATATAAGGAGTTTCAGGTCACGATTCAGAGTACTTCTATGTGGATAGAGTGCTCTTGGGGTACCATATGCAATTTTACAAAGGTGCTTAACATGCTTCGAGTACCGCATTTCGTTGTCAATCCACAAGCCAAGATTTTTTACTTCATTGACAACTGGCAATACTTCATCATTGATCGCGAACGTACAACATTGTGTAATCATATTTCTCTTGGTTGTTGGACCAAAAATCATGATTTTGCAGCATAAAGTTTTAAATTATGAGCCGACGATATCTCAAACAGCTTCAACAGATCGCTGTTGATACCATCCGCAGCTTCACGCCAATCATCAACTGAAAAACTGAGATACATTTGGATGTCATCGGAGTACTGATGTACCTTAGAGTCACCCACGAATTCTCCAAAGTCTGATATATAGTTAGAGAAAAGTAGCGGACCGAGGATTGATCCCTGCGGGACTCCAAAATCACGCTTCAGAACAACAGAGCGATGGTTATAGAATTCAACACATTGAGAGAGGCCCGCAAAATAATTTGCGATAAGACATACGGTGCTTTCATCGAAACTATAGAATTTAAGCTTTCTTTCTAGTACTCCATGGTGTCAAATGCCTTAAAATAATTATTATTAACTTTCGGATCATTTCTTATTATCACCCAATAGACCTACCAAAAAATTGTATTTATGAAAATCTTTCAATAGTCTCCTTTTCAAGATAGTTTACTGCAATTTGTTTTTATAATCCCCATCACAGATGACCACAATTTTGAGCGAGTAATTACCGAAATGATAATTATATCAAGAAATGTTCAAAATCTGAATGAAAGTTATTTGAATTTATTTCTATTGTATATTAGCGTAAGGGGATTAAAATGAGTCAGATAAACATTTATTTACTCCTATTGAGATATTTAATCCTAAGACTTTGTACCATTAGATTTCAAGACTTTTTGATAGAAATCAATAATTGAGCTTAATAATACCTGTGACTATTAAAAACTGTAATAATTTAAATCATTTCAAAAAGCTTTTGAGAAAATTTGTTTATAACTAAATGTTAGCGTGTTTGTCATCTTCTATTTTAAATTTATAATTCCATACCTAATTTGAATTTTATTTAATTAGGTTTGTTTGTAACAAATCATGATAGCTAACTTCTGTACTTTTATGTAGCTCTGATGCTCTTTAAATACATTATTATTATTCAGAATATTGAATAAACAGTGATGCTTGCTATTTTTTACACGCTTTATATTAGCTTCACTTGTATGTATGTTTGTTTGTTTGTTTGTTTGTTTGTTTGTAACCGACTCCTTTGGGCGCGATTTTGACCCACTTCCAGACGTCCGAATGATTTGCAATTTGGCAGGTGTACATAATTCCGGTGACAATGCATTAAGAAATTTTTGTGTGAAGAAAAAACGGAATGGCGGCTCCAATATGGCGTACGAGTTTTGTGATTATGGTCCGATTCGCTTCAAAATTGGTATCCGAAAGTTTTTGTGGTCGGAGATTATGATTCTTTCGTCAAAATGGAAAAATTCAAGATGGCGGCTCCAAAATGGTGGACGAATTTTGTTATTATGGTCTGATTCTATTCAAAATTGGTATGTGGAGGTTTTTGGGGTCAAATATTATGATTCTTTTGAAAAATTGGAAAATTCAAGATGGCGGCTCTAAAATGGCGGCCGAGTTTTGTGATTATGGTCTGATTCTATTCAAAATTGGTATGTGTGGGTTTTCGGGGTCGAATATTATGATTCTTTTGTAAAAATTGGAAAATTCAAGATGGCGGCTTTAAAATGGCGGCCGAGTTTTGTGATTATGGTCTGATTCTATTCAAAATTGGTATGTGGAGGTTTTTGGGGTCGAATATTATGATTCTTTTGTGAAAAATTGAAAAATTCAAGATGGCGGCTTTAAAATGGCGGCCGAGTTTTGTGATTATGGTCTGATTCTATTCAAAATTGGTATGTGGGGGTTTTTGGTCGAATATTATGATTCTTTTGTAAAATTGGAAAATTCAAGATGGCGGCTTCAAAATGGGCCGAGTTTTGTGATTATGGTCTGATTCTATTCAAAATTGGTATGTGGGGGTTTTTGGGGTCGAATATTATGATTCTTTTGTAAAAATTGGAAAATTCAAGATGGCGGCTTCAAAATGGCGGCCGAGTTTTGTGATTATGGTCTGATTCTATTCAAAATTGGTATGTGGGGGTTTTTGAAGTCGAATATTATGATTCTTTTGTAAAAATTGGAAAATTCAAGATGGCGGCTTCAAAATGACGGCCGAGTTTTGTGATTATGGTCTGATTCTATTCAAAATTGGTATGTGGGGGTTTTTGGGGTCGAATATTATGATTCTTTTGTAAAAATTAAAAAATTCAAGAAGGCGGCTTTAAAATGGCGGCCGAGTTTTGTGATTATGGTCTGATTCTATTCAAAATTGGTTTGTGGGGGTTTTTGGGTCGGAGATTATGATTATCTAATTTGATAAGATTATTCCATTTTTCAATTTGCAAAAAATTAATAAGAATAATAGTTTAAAAAAAAACTAAAAAAACACGCTTTTATAAATAAACCACACTAAAAAGTAGGAAATAAATAATAATTTGAAAAAACTAAAAAACACGCTTTCATAGAAAACCAGACTAAAAAAATATAAAATAAGAAAAAAATGTATTTTATTTTTAAAAAAGCGTGGGGTGCATGGTATCAATAATTATATAGTACATTACACACCGAGGCGATACCATTCACCCCACGCTTTTTTTTTTATAAAATACATGTTTTTCTTATTTTCTATTTTTTTAGTCTGGTTTTCTATTAAAGCGTGTTTTCTAGTTTTTTTAAACTATTATTTATTTTATTCTACACTTTCCTGATACTTTCTATATCTTAGTTAGTGATAACATCTGCCGGTCCCAAGACCGGAAAAAAGAATACTTTGATGGGAAATCAAAACAACAAATTATCCTTAGATGAATTCTATAGTTGTTTTTGTCCAGTTTAGAGCTTTGATGAGGTTGCAACCTAAAGTCAAGCCACCACAATTTGTAGTCAACTTACCCTTATATCCAAGAGGAGGAACTGCATACACACAAATTTTGAAACCTGGAACAAAACACGAAATTATCATTATTGTAGCACGACAAACTTGATGAAGAATTAATTCCTAACAAACGCCGCACATTCAGTAAAATGTCGGGGTACGCAACGAAACACCTGCAAGATTCTCGTTGTGAACCGGGAAATTTTTCAATAACCTCGCAGAAGACTCAATTAATGACTCGTTAGTGTGAGAATCAGGAAGAGCGTACCTACATTCGTTGCAATAATGCAACAGGAATAAAAACTGTAAATTAGCTGGTAATGATAGGTATTAAGTACCTATTAATTATTTTTGTAATGATATTCATCTGTTCTGTAGGCCGAGCTTGCATGAGGATTTATTCAAAATAACGTTTCTAGACAGCAACATTATGTCGTAGGTACAATTTCTAGAAAAAAAAAACAACCGATAATGTGACACGATAATTTTTCTTGAAATGTTTACATAAATTTATATAAATGGCGGAATAAATCAATAATGAATAATTTCACAGAGATCCACTTCGAGACTCAGGATGTCCTGCGGCACTCAATACCATATATGGAAAACATATTTTAGGACAGGTCAGATCTGTGCTACATAAAGAATATGTCTGGGCGGCGTTGAATGGTTTTTAGTGCAGAAAAAAGTGATTCGATTTTGCGATTATCGTTATGATCAACGGCAGTACTCGTTTGAATCTGAAGATGGTACATTGGAAAGCATAGCGAATCACATGACATCACGAATGTTGAGAAGCTATGGACGGAGAGCTGGCTCCGGAAATTAAAAATGATACGGTACAAGGGAAATTTTCACATAGAAACCTTCCTTACCTTCTGACAAGTGTGATAACTCCAAATACTTTTTAATTCAACAAGGCCTCGTAGCCCATTTGAATGAACGCTCGCTTTCAAAGGGCAAAGACCTGGGTTCGATCCCGAGCTGGGTCGCGCAACTTTTTTTTAGCGGCAATTTGTTATTATGGTTGTTCAGAGAAAGAGAGTAATTCTATTAGCGAAGTAAAATAATTATAATTTATTCACGAACAGCATATAACATCTTGCAGTGTATGAGAGAATACAAAGGCATTGCCTAGTTTAAAAGTAATATACAAAAAATAGCGAATAAAGTGCATTTAAGAACTTGTCTATGAGTAGCAAATATAATCATTACTTTCGTTTTATACAAAAACGAATGTTAAAGTATACATTGGTACTTTCATAGTGGTAAAATAAAATTATTAATATACATATGATTAATTATATTCAATTATAACTAGTTAATACTAGGAGTAATTACATTTATATTGGTATTGGTAGAGAGATGGGTGACTATATTTCAATAATATTTTTTATTATGGTTCTGTCTGTGCTGTAAGGCCAAGTTTTTTTTTTAAAGGTCAGTGGAATTAATTTTTTTAGATCATCTGACATGAAATTGAACAGTCGAGGAGCAAGATAGGAAAAGCACCTTTGTCCAATTGATTTTTGTGCTCTCGGTAAGTACATATAAATTCCTCTGTTTATTCTAGTGGGGTATTTATGGTTGATAGGGCTTATGTGGGTATTATTTTTTGAAACAAACTGGATCATTGTCTTGGAGAATAATTGGCGGATGTCAAACAATTTAGCGTCCGCATAAAGTAGATCGGTTGGGTAACTTCTGGGTTTATGCAGCATCATATTGATGAATCTTTTTTGTTTGCTCACTAGCGGTTTTGAATGACTAGTCATAACACTTCCCCATCTCATTATACCGTATTGGAAAATAGTTTCGACTAGCGCATGATACAAGTTTTTAAGATGAATAAAACTAAGGAATTTCGTAAATTGCCAGAATCTGTATATCAGACAAGCTGAATTTTCGATTTAGTGCAGTGTCAGAGTGTTTATTGTTTTCAAAGTGAAATAAACGAATGGTAATTATTCAAGAATAATAACTAAGAACGAACTCAGTTTCGTAAAAATATTAAAAATGTGTATATCAGATGATGCATTAATACAACACATCACAGCAATGTGAACACCCTCATCGAAAGGAAAGGGAAATATTTCAAACGTTTCCATTGTTTGTAAGTCAGAAATTCAATATCATATCCATATATCTAAAGAAAATAGCCGGGAAGTGGTGATAATAGATACTCAATTTTTCAATTTCAACAGGGGAATCAACTAGGTATATTTTGGAAAACTGAAGAATTGAATGAGCTGATCGCATCGCATTGTATTGTTTATTTGAATCATACATTGTTAGATGCATACCCAAACCGTCATGACAAAAACGAACATAAATCGAACACGTCTTTCTGTATTCCTATTCTTTGCGCAGTCTAGCGAAACCACCATGTATATGCCTTGCAGATTATCGTTACGCTCCAGCAGTTGACCATCAGATTATCGAACACTGACTTTGTTCAAATTACATCATCTATGTTTATGAAATGATAAAATCGATTGCTTTTTTATTTATTCCCACGGTCGTTCTAGGAAATTTCATCAGATTTGCTATTCGTACTATGCGTTTTTCCTTCAAAGAATTCATCAATTCGTCGTATGAAATTGCTGGCAATCGATCCATCAATCAATTTATCATAAAACAGAGGATGTCCCACTCTTAAGATACAATTATTCGTTGTTTACAAAGTACTGATGGAAAAAGAATTCGAGGGTATGAGATTCAAACTTGGCAGGGGTATTAGATTCAAGAATTGGAAAAAAATACAATATTTCATACTCTCGCTTGGAAATTTTAAATGAATCACCCTGTATATTTCACCTTTTTTGGATTCTAGTTTTGAGACATTTGATTTTACAGAAGCATTTTTGTTTTTGCATCTAGAGTGCGATGGACCTGAATTATGAGTAAAAAATATTATAGACAGTTTTTTCCGCCTAGTTGAGTTCCTATGGCGGTTTGATCTTTCCAAAAGCACTAATTGTGAAAAAGTATTTTTTTTTCAAATGACAACATTTAGACTCACACTTAGATTCTAATTTCCACAGCGAATCCATTGATGGTTTCGAATCGAAAATCGGATGGATAACAATCCTAATAAAATAGAAAAATCGAAGTACACAGTCTATTTTCACACAAGGATTCAATATAAATTGAACCACAAAATGGTAGATCACAGGGGAAAAACAACCACTTTCCTAGCTAATACCACGCAGAACGTTGAATGATATTCACCTGAAAATCCATGCAAAATTCCATATAAATGGAAATTGATTGCAAATGTTTTTTTCTGATAAGCTCGATTATGTTCAATGTATGTCGTGTTCGCCTAACAATCCGCATACCGGTTTCAGGCTTTTTTGGCCATCATCAGTACGGAGTAGTCACCAGCCAAAGATCCGAAGAGCTCTGGCTGAAGCGAGACACAACGTAAACAAATCATAATCGAGCTTATAACATCTATAGGTACGCCGGAAAAGATAATTTTTAACTGGCGGTACCTAGTGACAGAAAGAAACACTTCATACATCTCACACCTCGATAGGATTCTAAATAAAAGAGTTTGTTTGGCGCCGACTCAAAATCAGTTACTTAAATCAGTTCAGCAGCTCAATTATCATTTAGACTAAGGTTTATTTTATTTTTTGCTTTTCAGTTGATTTTTTCGTCGGTTTAATTTTTTGTTAAAAAGTTTTTATTTTTTACTTTTCAGTTCCATATTTCGTCGGTTAAATTTTTTGTTAAAAAGTTTTTATTTTTCAATTTTTTGTTGCTAAAATCTACCAATTACTACCTACTTGTTTTTTTATTACTTCCAAAATACTTACCCACCTTACTTCAACTATTACCAGTTAAATAATATGATTATCTACTTTTACTATTTGTTGTAATATAAATTATTTTCGTTGTTCTGGTTAGTTTATTTCATTACTTTGTATATAATTCCATCCTCTCATGAAATATACTGATTTTGACGGAACAAGAATAATGTCAGTAGCGATCTGTCATTGTCAACTACGTATGTGTGTGCCAATGTTCACTAGTGAAAAATCAATTATCCCCTATTTTTCTACCCGTAAGGGTGGCTAATTCCTTTCGAAATCCAAATATAAGGTATACCCTATCTATTAAAAAAAGAATCATCCAAATCGAAGAACCCAGTACAAAGTTATGCCTGATAGAATCGCTTAACGGACCAGAATTCAGAGGGTGAGTGATCAATATCCTTCATTTCGCTACCCTCAGGGGTGGATTTCATCTTTCAACTTCAAATGGGACCAAATTCGAAGTACACCCTATCCACTGAAAAAAGAATTATCGGAATCGGACGCCTCAGTGAAAAGTTATGCGTGATCATACATAAAAACTTATGATGGAAAAACATAAAATATACGGGTCGAATAGAGAACCTCCTCCTTTTTGGTTTCGTCGGTTAAAAAAAAACCGTACATTCAATTCCAAATATGTCACTCTTGTAAATGTAAACTTTTTTTTAATAAAATTTTGCTGAATATTTTAAAATTTAAAGAATTTGTTGTAGCTATAAATTTTACTTTTGTGAAAGTTATGTCTATTAATTGACAAATTGAATATAAATAAACATTTTAACAATGGGTAAGTTTCCTCACATTATGTGAATTGATTTAATAACATTGAAATTTTCATTCTCATTATATAACTATTTTTATTTAATTTTTGTAGCTTCCAACGACCTGTGGTTGGCTTTTAGACGATGGTCATTTTAAACCAATTGGATTTGTTGGGAACCAAACACCCTTAAAAATTGAGGACATCGCACAAATCATGGATAATGGAGATGAAGAAGAATTATTAGAATCTGAATTAGAATTAGAAAGATTATTCAGCTTCCGGTGATTCCGATGGTGAATGATAAATATTTGAATTTAATTTTTTTATGTATTTTATATACTTTGTAATAAATGCTTTTAACAACATAAATGTATTAAATTTTATTTTTCTATATTGATGATTTTTTAAATTTATTATACTAAAATTTTAAAAGTGACATTTATTCTTTCCCGCTTTACGGCATTTATTTGATTTCAAATAATAAGTAAATTATTATTTATTTAATTTTAAATAAAGAATATGGATTTTTTATAATTTTTAAATTTCATAATTTAGCATTAAAATGAAAAAAATAATTGTTGAATTTTCTTTTTATTTATTAATATATTAAATTATTTATTTTTGATTATTTCATAGCTGTAAGTATATATATAGTATGAAATAATACAAAAATTGTGATCGAAATTGGAGTTACAATAAATTAGAGTTCAAAATTACTGTCGAGTAATAAATGATGTCACTGTCACTCACATGTACACGAGCATGCGCACTCGGATACATTCAACGGTCAGGTAGCGTGCAGCTGCTATGTTGTGTCCTGTTCTATCACACGGACCTCGGACGCTCTACTTTATCTCTCGCACCTATCAAATAGCTACAATTCTAAGACTTTATAGCTTGGCAATAATATTTTATGTACGATTTTTTGCAGGCAAGCCTATACGATTGGTTTTGTAATTAAATTATCTTACCTATGATCAATTTCGATTGGTTAACAGATCGGTGCAGTTACCTATATTGACTTACCTGTTCACATCTTCTTGCCAGGTAGCCATGCACAGAAATAAGTAGGCAAGCCTACCTAGGCATATTCTGTGTGTTAAAAACTATCAGTTGAGATGAAACTCATTCGGTTATCAAAAGAGTGAAGGTGATGAAAGAAAATTGATTAAAATTAATTCAATTAAAAATAGCTATGAACACTTTTCGATAGGCAAGTTATCATAGGCATATTTGTTTATAAATTATATTTGATAAAAAAATTCTCATCGAGTTATCAGATCGGTGAAGGTCGATCTCCCACCGGCTCGAAAATGTCAGGAAGTTGGTGGAATGCATTTCGAACAATTGATTTCCTTCAACTAATCTTGGTATTATGGGTAGTTTTTTTTTGTTGGGATGGATTAACTTTTGTTATGTGAAAATTGATGTTTTTTAATTCAGGTTCATTCAATTTTGTATCCACAGCATACTTGATGAGCGATATATTATCCCAATTTCCTCATAATTTTTCGACAAATAATTAGTGTATTAGGATTGTTATTCATCCGATATTCGATTCGAAACCATCAATGAATTCGTCGTGAAAATTAGAATCTAAGGAATGTGTGTGTGTCTGAAAGATGTTATCATTTGAAAACATTGACTTTATTTACAATTACAAGTAGTTTTGAAAATATCAAAACCGCCGTACTCAACTAGACGGAAACACTCTCATATAATATTTTATCTTGGAGTTATATTTAACTCCTCGGTAACCCTAAGCTATTTCCAATAATTTAAAATATTTCCATATTACCTAGCCAAAAGTAATTTGATATGAAGAAGGTGCGAGGACAGGTATAACACCGGTTCCAGGGTCCGGTCGTAGGTCAAGATCTTGTTATATAATGAGATCTGAATATTTCTACGGAACTTCAGACTGAGTTCTTCTCTAACGTGAATTGAACCCAATACATTTAGTTTGATTCTACATTTTTACACGCTTTATATTAGCTTCACTTGTATGTTTGTTTGTTTGTTTGTTTGTTTGTAACCGACTCCTATGGGCGCGATTTTGACCCACTTCCAGACGTCCGATGATTTAAATTTGGCAGTTGTACATAATTCCGGTGACAATGCATTAAAAAAAATTTGTGTGAAGAAAAAACAAAATGGCGGCTCCAATATGGCGTACGAGTTTTGTGATTATGGTCCCTATTCAAAATTGGTATGTGGGGGTTCATGGGGTCGAATATTATGATTTGTTTGTAAAAATTGGAAAATTCAAGATGGTGGCCGAGTTTTGTGATTATGGTCTGATTCTATTCAAAATTGGTATGTGGGGGTTTTTGGGGTCGAATATTATGATTCTTTTCTAAAAATTGGAAAATTCAAGATGGCGGCCGAGTTTTGTGATTATGGTCTGATTCTATTCAAAATTGGTATGTGGGGGTTTTTGGGGTCGAATATTATGATTCGTTTGTAAAAATTGGAAAATTCAGGATAGCGGCTTTAAAATGGCGGCCGAGTTTTGTGATTATGGTCTGATTCCATTCAAAATTGGTATGCGGGGGTTTTTGATGTCGAATATTATGGTTCTTTTGTAAAAATTGAAAAATTCAAGATGGCGGCTTTAAAAATGGCCGCCAGTTTTGTGATTATGGTCTGATTCTATTCAAAATTGGTATGGGGGGTTTTTGGGGTCGGAGATTAGGTTTACCTATTTGATAAGATTATTCCATTTTTCAATTTGCAAAAAAACAATAAAAATAATAGTTTTTATAAAGTCTGATTCTATTCAAAATTGGTATGGGGGGTTTTTGGGGTCGGAGATTAGGTTTACCTAATTTGATAAGATTATTCCATTTTTCAATTTGCAAAAAAACAATAAAAATAATAGTTTTTATAAATAAACCACACTAAAAAGTAGGAAATAAATAATAGTTTGAAAAAACTAAAAAACACGCTTTTATAGAAAACCAGACTAAAAAAATAGAAAATAAGAAAAAAAATTATTTTATTTAAAAAAAAGCGTGGGGTGCATGGTATCAATAATCATATAGTACATTACACACCGAGGCGATACCATGCACCCCACGCTTTTTTTTAAATGAAATAATTTTTTTTCTTATTTTCTATTTTTTTAGTCTGGTTTTCTATAAAAGCGTTTTAGTTTTTTCAAACTATTATTTAACTTGCTTCGTTCGTATGTGATTCTGTCATTATTTCCGGTTCAAAATTTGTTATCCATTTTTGGAGCATTTGCCGACATACGATTGAGCTGAAATTTGGCCGGTGTTCATAATTCCGGTGACAATGCATTATGGAATTTTTGTTAGAGACAAAAAAATGGCGGCTCCAATATGGCAGACAAGTTTTGTGATTATGGTTCGATTCGATTCAAAATTGGTATGTGGGGGTTTTCGGGGTCGGAAATTATGATTTTTTTGTAAAAACTAAAAATTCAAGATGGCGGACAAGTTTTGTGATTATGGTCCGATTCTATTCAAAATAGGTATGTGGGGGTTGTCGGTGTCGGAGATTATGAATTTTCTAACAAAATTTACAAATTAAAAGATGGCGACTCCAAAATGGCGGAGGAGTTTTGTGATTGTGGTCCGATTCTATTCAAAATAGGTATGTGGGGGTTGTCGGTGTCGGAGATTATGAATTTTCTAACAAAATTTACAAATTAAAGATGGCAGACATGTTTTGTAATTATGGCCCGATTCGATTCAAAATTGGGGTTTTGGGGTCGGAGATTATGAATTTAGTCGAAGAGTATTGATTTTTAGTTAAAATTCATGAATTGAAGATGTCAACTCCAAGATGACGGATGAGTTAATCTTTAGATGGCCTCCTCGTTGAAGGACTAGGTAGCTCAGAACTTACAGGACAGAGGCCTCATAATAACGATGCTTTGAAAAAAATGCATAGATTAACCTTTTGTTGCCCGACTAATCAAAAATATAAGTATTCCAATTTTTTTGTGACCAAGTCTATTGAAATGATCATATGAGTATATTAAAATTATTTTAGATTTTTTGAGACTTTTTTTAAAAAAATAGAAGTGGTACTTGAAGTACAGGCAGGCAATTGGAAGTACCTTCAAATGGTTTTTTTTTTTGATATAAATTAAAAAGGCTTCTTATGATTATAAAAAATATTGAAAGTAATCAGAAATAGTTCTTTATTGAATTATAAGGTAGCATAGTTCGGAATACTTTACAGACGTACACTACATATTGTTTATCATCGGGTAAATCCTCATAAGTGATTTCCCAATAATCTTTAGGAGTTCTGTATCTGTTAGAGGTTTGTTCTTTTGATCCTTATCATGAATTATTTCCTTTGATGTCGACTGAAAGACCATAAATGAGCAAAAACAATTGAAAGAATAAAATAAACATACCGCCTGTGCTCCATCCATTTCACCGAATTGTAGCCAGAGTATGGTACCAAAAATAACCATAATACAATAGAGCTACTATTCACTCCACAGAATAATTCACCACATTCGTTTATGAACGTTTGCTCAAGTGAATAGTGCAACTACACTCATTAACAATTTCCCCCAACCGATAAGTCATGAAATCAACAATGCATAGTGCTGTTCTCTAGCGGCAACTCAATCGCAGTGACTATTCAAGTATACTTTAGAGTACCGTCCGGCTGGGAGAAGCTGTAACGAAGTTACTATTTTCCCACTGTATTTATCAGCCAAAAGCTCCCTGTAAGTAATTAAACCCCGCTTGACAGTAATAATAGGTCTAGAAATACCATTCGTGTTCGTGATAAATCTGTGGATTACACATATCTTAATAAAACAGACTAAACGCCTTCCGGAAACCACGCGAATAACGCCAGACGTAGCTAAATAGCACGCACGAATATAACCTGCTCCGGCTATCGACTCTCGAGAACACATTTTTAGCAAGCAAGCTGGCTATATTCAAACGCCGACGAGAGGAAGGAGTGATCCGATAGAAGCCCCAGCCAGCAGTCCAGTCGAGCCAAGAGCACACGCTACCAAGCTGACTTCACGTTACGAGGATTCCCACTTAGGAGAATTCCAACAAGGAGTGAGCGGAACACATTTCATTCCTCCGATAGAAGCCCGAGACAGCAGTGCAGTCGAGCCAAGAGCACACGCTACCGAGCTGACGTCACGATAGAAGCCACCCAGTACAGTTGAGTCGAGACAGAGACGCACGCACCGAGCTGACGTCACAGCACGAAGGATTTTACCAGCTGGGTAATTATTCTGTGAAATTATACTTTGTATCGAAATCGACAGTCCACAAAACGGAGCGCGCATATAAGTCGGTCGAGAGGTATTCGTAAAAGAGGGGGAAGCCGGCTGTAGTTCCGTTTCGACATATTTCTAAGAAGTAGTAGCTTGCCGAGCCCAGCAGAAGCAGTCACGCGTCCGACTAGTATCCAGAGTGTGAGCCAAAGACCGAAGCAGTCCACGACCGTCCCGGGCCTTGCCGAAGCAGTGAGATCGGAGTTCGGGTGAATATGTTGTATCAGGTAAAAGACATCAGGAAATGTTTGTAAGTACCACCGATGCGATGTGCGCATGATCGAACCATAGCCGTAAGAGGCACATATGCATTTCAATGCTGCGCTGGTAATTTTTGCATACGAGTCCGTACGATACCCCCCCCACCGCAGAGCTTTTGGTTGTTAAGTTTACCCCGCTTGCTTGAAAACACCCTCCTCGCTTTCTCTGTATATAGTGCTTGCCATGTGTTTATTTGTTGTGATAACTTGAGGCCGCCGTCAGCCGCCCTTACTGTATTTCTTTATTGTCAATATACCTGTTTATCCTGTTTTTGGTATTCTTTCATTGACTATTTTGAGTAGAATTTTAACATCTAGTGCGCAGTCGCCACCCAGGTTCGAAACCCAGTTGAAGGCAATTAAAGCCTGCCTTGCTGGCCCTGTTACAGTGTCACGACTATATTGACCCCTGGAGTGTCTTTCTTCACTGAGACTGCCCGGAGCAAAAGTGGCCTTTTCCACTATAAACCAAAAGGTGGCGCCCGAGGAAAACCGAGAATAGTGAAAAGCGCCAAAGTTTGATAATAGGGGGAGAAACACCTTTACAAAGCTTTAATGGTAACATATGATTTATATGAATTAAAATAAATCCGGTACTTCAGAGTACCGTCCCTCAGCGAAGGGTTTAGGCGTACTTAAGTACTAAAAAGCACAAAATAAAATAATTAATGAAAAACCTTTTTGAAGACAAGCTTTTATTCAAATGCACTAAAAAGTAAAAAAATCATTGTGTGGTTTTATGAAACCACGGTCTAAGTGAAACTTTTTTCGCATCGTAGACATTTAACTAAAAATGTTTGGAAAAATATTCGATTTAGGGTATTAAAATCGCATCATCACTCTTAATTTTATACTTGGAAAATGGGAATGATTATGGGAAATGATAACTAGGTCTCCAACTATATTCATACGAAATAAGTTAAATAATAAATTCAAGCACTCAAAATCGAAATAAATACATAAACAACAATAAGCACCAGCAAAAAGTTCTAATAATTCCAATAAATTCGATATAAAAACTATGTTTACTCACCAAGATCTTTTTTCCTTTTTCTATAAGCACGAGCTCTGTCGGCGTTCTGTCTTTTACGGCGTAAAATTAATTCATCGTCATTCATTTTGCACTGATCTTGGCTTTTTCCTCGTTGATCAGTTTTTCGGACTCACTAACTATGTCGTTGTTTATCAAAAGCAAAAAAATAGCAACATTTACATTAAACACTGATAAAAACAAACAAATAGCGTGGAGCACTGGCACAAATGAGTAATAAATAGTCTATACACTACACGGTCAGCTGATGCGCACCATAGGCGCCGCCATATTGGCCTCGGCTGCTCTGTCGAGCGCATTTCACTTTACCCCTACTCCACGGCCGACCGTCACGCGACATGCAATAGATGGACGAAAAAGTTTGAGGCGATGTAATAAAAGTTTCACTTTAAAAATAGTTGCTTTGGATGTGTGAGGTATGTTATTCCGTGAGGTATGGATTCAAAAGCTTGTTGTTTTGTATTCGAACTGAAAACTTTGCGCGACAAGCTCTTGAATCTATAAGTCACGGAATAACCTACGTCACACATCCAAAGCAATAATTTTTTACTTTTTAGTGCATTTGAATAAAAGCTTGTCTATAAATAGGTTTTTTATTCATTATTTCATTACTGGCTGCTATCAGTGCAGTGTCATCCGCGAAGGAAGCTATTTTGCCCCGTTTTTTAACCGACGAAACCAAAAAGGAGGAGGTTCTCTAGTCGACGCGTATTTTTTTTTTATGTATGACCACGCATGACTTTTTACTGAGACGTCCGATTCCGATGATTCTTTTTTCATTGGATAGGGTGTACTTCGAAGTTGGTCCCATTTGAATTCAAAAGATGAAATCCACCCCTTAGGGTAGCAAAATGAAGGATATTGATCACTCACCCTCTGAATTCTGGTCCCTTAACCGATTCTATCAGGCATAACTTTATACTGGGTTCTTCGATTTGGATGATTCTTTTTTTATTAGATAGGGTATACCTCATAGTTGATCATATTTGGATTTCGAATGGAATTATCCACCCTTACGGGTAGAAAAATAGGGGATAATTGATTTTTCACTTGTGAACATTGGCACACATATGTAGTTGACAATGACAGATCGCTATTGTCATTAGTTTTGTTCTCCTATATCCGTCACAATCATTATAATCTATGAGAGGATGGAATTATATACAAAGTAATGAAATGAACTAACCAGAACAACAAAAATAATGTATATTACAACAAATAGTAATCATATTATTTAACTGGTAATAGTTGAAGTAAGGTGGGTAATTAATTATTTTGGAATTAATCAATATACAAGTGGGTAGTAATTACTAGATTTCAGCCACAAAAAATTGAAAATTAAAAATTGAAAAAAAAATTAAACCGACGAAATACGGAACTGAAAAGTAAAAAATAAAATAAACCTTCTTAGTCTCAATAACTAAGCCCCTAAACCAATGTAAATAACTAATTTTGAGTCGGCGCCAAGCGAACAATCAACGAAGATCATTAAATTACTCCAAAATAATTATCAGAATGTCACCGCGCAACTCGATGACATCATTTTACGCCTAACCTAATTAATTTGCTTGTTTGTTTGGCGCCGACTCAAAATTAGTTACTTACATTAGTTTAGGAGCTTAGTTATTGAGACTAAGAAGATTTATTTTATTTTTTACTTTTCAGTTGCGTATTTCGTCGGTTTTTTGTTAAAAAGTTTTTATATTACCGACCTTGCTTTCTTGACTGTTTGTATGTTCGGTACTAATTTTGCAATATATTTCAAACTTACTTCCCGATGAGCTAGAGACTTGAAATTTTGAACATAGCTCAGAACCGGATGACATTGCAATATGAACTCGCTTTCTGTCTGTCTGTTCGTTTGCTTGTCTGTTCGGTACAAATTTTGCAACATATTTCAGATTGAAGAAATAAGTGTTTAAGAGAGAGAGAGAGAAAAGAAACACAATGTGAAAAAAATCAAGAAATAAAATTTCCTGAAAATATGTGATTGTGAATTTTCAATACCCATCAAAATACTTGTGAATTTCAAACGAAAAACGGGGGGCCCAAGAAATGGATAAAGTAAGGAGTGTAGGGAGCAGCTGAGAAAACTCTCAATTCATTTCATTTGCAGTGCAATAAAATTGTTAGTGACTTAGAACTATTCATGCATCAATTATCAAATTCGTTTTAAATCTTACAAGTATTTTCATAGCTATTAAAAATACACAAATCACAAATTTTCAGTACAATGTGCATGGGGTAAGGAATCTGTATGGGGTTATGATTATATATGGAGTTAGGAGAGATTATTAATACTCTTTAGTTCGATTTGTTGAAAATATGAACAGGATGTTCATATTTTCAACAAATCAATCTATCATACCCCAATACAGGTTTTAATGTCCAAAAGAAATGATTCTAACTTTTTCCATCTGTGCAAGGTGAGATTGCTTCTTGAAATGTGTTTCCCATTTCTTCCGGTCTTCCTGATGATCGTGGAAACGTGAAATAGATTTTCGTCGACAAAAATGTATTGAAGCCCTAGTGAATGCGATACCTTCTTGCGTCAATGTTACGAATGATTTCTGGTGAGTACTCTCTTTTGGAAAACATTCTTCTCCGCCAATTATCTTTAAGAGTTCTAAGTAAGACTGGAATAGAAAAAAATAACTATCTGAATAAAATCAAATTTTCAATTTCGATTTTTCTTTGAGTTAGGGTCTTTCAGAATATCTATCAGATGTAGTTCAAGTCCAGCTGGCTTAGCCGGGGAATAGTTTTTTCTGTTAGACATTCACAAAAAATAACTTCATTTTTATAGTGGATTTTTCAATTAACAGAAAAATATTTCTATTCCAATATTCAATTGAGAATGTTTCCCTTTTCAACTCTTAGTTCATTTCAAAAACGTGGTATATAAAAAAAATTACTTTTTCAGTGGGTATATTAAAAGTTCTGAAGACACATCCTGCTTTCTTCTGAGGGTTATTATTATTATAAGCAACATTCTTCGTGCGAGGATTAACTCGTGACCACTTTCATTTTTATACACTTTCGCAAAGGCACCCTGTACATGGTTTCCTTGTCCGGACTAATAAATAACCCAGCACGCCCCTGCTTCTCACTGCTGTTGTATCTTTGACATCGCACGAAATTACTTTCTGTAGACGTGGGCCGTATTGTGTTGACTTAATTATAAAAAATATTCAAGAAGTTCCGGGTTATCTCTGTAAAAATTGAAGGTGGCACACAGTCGACGGTTGATGTTGATGCCCGAAAAAAAAACACGTTACAATGCACGACGCGTAGGATTGGTGGGTATATAAATGTTTGACTTTCACCGTTTAAAATAATACCGGGCTATTCCGATTAAATAGTTCGTAATGTTAGAAATGCTACAATGGGGGTCGGCAAGAATGACATATTCTAATGGTATGACTGAAATAATTTCGAAGCGCGCTACCTGCAGAAATATTTTCTAGAAAACAACCATTTCCTGGACGAACATACAAACATGTGTCTTATGTATCTTCAAGTGGTGTCCTGTTCTTTTACGTAAAAATGTGATTTGTACTGGAATCTAACCACTGTTTAATGTAAACGAAGGAACCACCACCTCATGTAACTTTGGCAAAACTAGTTATGCTGTTCTTCCATCTAATCACTATCTAACGTAAACAAAACAAGAGTAATGAACCGTTGAAAAAATGTAAATGTTGAAAAATAACATATAACTTATTGTAAAAGGTCCGATTGTAAATCTTCCCAATGTTTCATTTTCTCAAAAAAATAATATATTGCCCAAATAAGACAGGCAGCTTGTGTCAAAAAAGGGTAAAAAAAAGAATGTTTTGGCGTAGTTTTTATTTTTGGTACCATAAAGGGGCTCCCGATGTTGAGTTTACCGCTAGATGAACGAGACAAAAACACAAATCAAATAATTACGATTCATCGAAAAATACTCTGTGCGGCATTCTCAAGAGGGTCTGATTTATGAACTGTAATAAACACTTCTGGCCCTTCATAAGCCCGAATATGCTAGAGATGCTTTTAAGAATAATATACACAAAGTTAGTCGGTATTGAACTCTTGTAAGAATCGTAGATACGTTTGCAATAGACGATTCAAACGAATTCTGTATTTCATTTAATTCCCTAACCTACTAAATTCAATACCCGACACTATGGTGCCAAATTGAAAAGGAAGATTCCCTTGAAAAAATCAATAGAACTTTCCCAAAATATTTTTTTTCAAATGTCGTTCGTTGCAGAGATTCAGGGTGTTGAATATGAAAAATTAAAAGTATGTTTTATTCATAACTTCCACAGTTTTGAAAAAGTTTTCAATTACATTTGAAGAAATGTTTTTTTCAATAAGTGCTTTATTTTGAAAAAAACACATTTTCAGTTTCCACCAATGGCGTACAAGAAGGGTATCATGGTCCCTTTTCTCCCTTATTTTTACGCCACTGGTGAAATCAGAAAAAATATTAATTTTTCGCATTCCTCATTCAATTCTGAGTAAAAAATGTACACTTGTTTGAATCAGGAAAAACCAACCGTTTTCAAGATCATTACTCTTTTATAAATACAAACATACTAGTTATGAAAAAATTGTTCGGCTGAAGTGAATTTTACAATCATAATTACTGGTTCAAATTACAACTGGATATTCTACCAAACAAATGAATGATACTTTCACATGCATTTTTTCACAAAGCTACTTTCTTGCAGAGGTACAGGGTATCAAAACTGGAGAATTAAAAGGCATTTTTCTCGTAATTTTCATAGTTTTGAAAAAAAAAACAATTACATTTGAAGGTATGATTTCCTGCAATTGGTGCTCTATTTTGAAAAGATATCAGCTGTCACAGTGACTTGCAGAACAGTACTATAGTTTCTTTTCCCACCTCACATCCCACGAGACTGATTTTAGTAAAAAGTGTTCAACCCTTTCAAAAATAAATTTTGATTATAAATACATGTTTACGATTTATTCATTGTATTGAATTATTATTTATAAAACAGATTTTTCATTGAATTCCCACCCAATTATTTCAAACAGAAATGCACTTTTGAGATGCATTTTTATCCAACTCATTCATTATAATATTGGAATAATGTAAACATTTCTCCTATGGAAATGTGTTATAAAAAGATTTTGTCGAACTTATTCTCTAAGTACTTATTGAAAGGACCCGATTGAAAAGATAAAAGCACAACAAAACCATTTGATATACAGAAAAATATTCCAAAATGATATCCAAGTGGAGTAGAAAATTGAACTAGTTCATATCATTATTTATTTCAATTCAATTTTGCAATGCACTCCTATCCGCAATGAGGTGATTCAGATGATTTTGTACTCTAGTGAGCTTGCAGATATGCATTTTGTTTATGGTATGTATCTTGAAAATTCAAGGGCTTCCTTGAGAAAATGTCAAGAATTATATCCGCATAGGCGATAACCTAGTAAAAGGATATTCAGTTCCTTACATCGAAGGTTGAGTGAAAATGGGTCTCTCACGACCAAATATGAGATCGACAGGAAGACCAAGGTCAGCCAGAAATGTACGGGCAGAAGAAAGGGTTCTGGAAAATGTATATCAAGACCCCTCAATGAGCGTTCGAAGAATTGGTTTGGCAGAAAATTTATCCAAATCATGTGTTCACAGGGTATGTACGGCACAGCAACTTCATCCATTTCATTTGGTCAAAGTGCAAGAACTTCGTGCTGGTGATCACCGAAAAATATTAGAGTTATGTAATTGGGTTATCGAGAAACATGAAAATGATGCTGGATTCATTAACAAAATATTGTTCACGGATGAAACAACATTTACCAGTAAAGGTATTTTCGATCAGCGAAATGCACATGTATATGCAGAAGTGAATCCACATGAAACTATAAAACACCATTTCCAATATTCATTTAAAATGAATATATTGGTGTGGAGTAGTAACCGATAACCAATTGGCATTCTTTGAAATCGAAGGAGCACTAAACGGACATAAATATATCGAATTCCTGAACAATAAATAATCTTCCAGAATTCTTGGAAGATATAAATTTACAAGATCGACAACAATTATGGTTTATGCATGATGGTGTTCCTCCCCAATACACACTGCCAGTGACGGAATGGCTATATCTTCATTTCAGCAACAGGTGGATTGATCGCGACAGAGATGCACCTCTTAGTTGGCCTCCCCGAAATCCAGACTTGAATCCACTAGATTTTTACGTTTGGGGAGAATTAAAACAGAAAGTTTATTCAAGACCCATACACCAATAGAGGAGTTGCGAAAGAGAATTCATGGAAACATGGAAAGGTGCAGCTAAATGAAAATGTTCTAAGAAAACTCAAATTCAATCTCCTCGAAAGGGTTAGAGCTTGTATCCAAAAGAATGGCGAACACTTCGAACAGTTTATTAGATGAAAGGATTTTGAAGAAATTGTTCAATAAATAGATTCTCTAGTCTTCAATTTTTATTTTTAAGAAATTGCCATGACACTCTTTTTGTACGCCACTGTGGCAACTGATTTTTTTCAATATAGGGCACCCATTGAAGAAAAACATCTCTGCAAATTTGATTAAATTTTTTTGAAATCTATACTAGTTATGAGAAAATATGTCTTTTATTTTCCAGTTTCAATACCCTGTACCTCTGCAAGAAAGCAGCTGTGTGAAAAAATGCATGTGAAAAATTTAATGAGGAATGCGAAAAATTAATAATTTTTTTGATTTTACCAGTGGTGTAAAAAAACGAAATACGGAACTGAAAACTAAAAAATAAAATAAACCTTCTTAGTCTCGATTTGTTGAAAATATAAACAGGATGTTCATAAAATCAGATGTGGAATCATCTGCGACTGAAAGATAAACTTTAGTCACTATCTTCCATCGTCAAGATAACCTCTTGCGGGGTATTCTTAGTCTCAATAACTAAGCTTGAGTCGGCGCCTAACAAACAAGCAAATGAACTAGGTAAGGCGTAAAATGATGGCATCGAGTTGCGCGGTGACATTCTGATAATTTTTTTGAAGTAGTTTAATGATCTTCTTGCTTTTTTTTTGTAAAATTATTATTTTTGGGATTATTGAGACTAAAAGGTTTATTTTATTTTTTACTTTTCAGTTCCTTTCTGGTAATTTTTTTTAAAATTACTACCCACTTGTTTTTTTATTACTTCCAAAATACTTACTTACCCACCTTACTTCAATTATTACCAGTTAAATAATATGATTATCTACTTTTACTATTTGTTGTAATATACATTATTTTTGTTGTTCTGGTTAGTTTATTTCATTACTTTGTATATCATTACATCCTCTCATAGAATATAACGATTGTGACGGATGTAGGAGAACACATCCGAGTGAAAAATCAAGTATCCCCTATTTTTCTACTCGTAAGGGTGGATAATTCCATTCGAAATCTGAATATGATCAACTATGAGGTATACCCTATCTAATAAAAAAAGAATAATCCAAATCGATTAACTGACCAGAATTAAGAGGGTGCGTGATAAATATCCTTCATTTTGCTACCCTAAGGGTGGATTTCATGTTTTAAATTCAAATGGGACCAACTTCGAAGTACACCCTGTTTACTGAAAAAAGAATAATTGGAATCGGACGTCTCAGTAAAAAGTTATGCGTGGTCATACATAAAAAAAATATACGCGTCGACTAGAGAACCTCCTCCTTTTTGGTTTCGTCGGTTAAAAAATAAGGGAGAAAAGAGACCATGATACCCTTCTTGTACGCCACTGGTGGCAACTGAAAATGTGTGTTTTTTTTCTAAATAAAACACTAATTGAACAAAAACCTTCCTTTAAATGTAATTGAAAAATTTTCGAAATTGTGGAAGTAACGAATAAAAATTACTTTCAATTTTTCATATTCCACACCCTGTATCTATGCAACGAACGACATTTGAGAAAAAAGATAGTGGAGAGTCCTATTTATTTTTCGAAAGGAATCTTCCGTTTCAATTTGGCACCATAGTTTTCGGACACCCTGTATAGTATTTTGAGCTGCTGAATACGAATCTGAGGTTAGCCAACAATTTTTTTTATGAAAATTATGTTTTTTTCGCAAAAAAACTGTAAAAAATTGTCGTTTTTCCGGTTTTTCTTGATTAACTCAGAAACTATGCGTTTCGCGTGAATATCAGTCCCATATTAAATTAAAGAGGATACATTTTCCTACATTTTTTTCTCCGATCAGCCGTTTAGGTGTGAAAGCACCGCGAAAATGAGCATCAAAAACTAAAAACTCACAAAATCGAGAATTACGGCGACTTAACGGGAAAACTATCTCTCTCATGCGGTGCCCCCTTCAACAAAAATATTTTTTTCGCGTTTCAAATCGAAAAGTCTTGAAATTTTTTGATTCCGTCGAAAATAGTTTCCTAATTCAACTGTCTCCTGGCGGAACTACCTCAAGCTAAGATGAAAAACCTCTCATATTAATTTCCTCTTTCATGTGATCGTAGATAAGTGCATTTTATGTATTTTATTTTTTATATATTAGATCAGCTTACGTTTATTTTATTTTAGATCGGCTAGAAACAGCTTTGGCGACGACGCTATTGGATATGCAAAAGTTAAAAGAGATATTTGTACAGTGAAATGCCGAATCACATCATGATTTGCATCCATTTCTTTCGACTTTTAGGTTCGAAAACAATAATAAAAAACAACTTTTCGGGTGCATTAGTAGTTTTATTTAAACACTTTGGCACAATACACGATTTTCTAGTTTCTGGATTCGAGATTTTCATTAATTTTCGAAGCAAACTTCATACACACAGCTCGGAAGCAGAGCACGCACTGACCGGCCGTTGTACAGTGACGTCACAGCGGCCGATGACTCGCCGTCGTCGCACGCCTGCTAAACAATTGAATATCTCGGTAACTATAAGACGTACCAAAAAAATATTTTCACGGTATTTTTTCATTTTTAATAGAGTGTATTGCAAGGTAAAAATCAAAAGTTGGTGATATTCTTCATTGACTATCAGATTCGCGATTTTATTATTCGGTGATCTCCCAAGAAATTTATGAAACAAAAATTGTACATTTAATTCATCCAAAGTTAATTACATCATAAATAAGTTCCCATTTATTTTCCAGAATTTTTGAAAATATACTAAACTCAAACGAAGGTCGATGTTGAACGCAAATAGCAATACTACAGAATGTAATAGAAATTTTGATTTATTTTATTATCAACACTAGATGCACCGACGAGATTTGATGGTGTTATTTACACAGTGGGTAGATAATAAATCTGGTGAACATCGATATTTTATTGGCAATAAACATTATAATACAAGAAGGAATATATTAAATACCGTCAACCCGAGTTGAATACTCATTAACATTCTTTGAAGTTGAAGGTCTGTGGAAGAACTCAACTGCTCTTTATTTTTTCTGGGTTATAATCTTCCACAACCTAAAAAGATAACACTCATTCTAGAAGTATTTATGAGTGTAGAAGGGTCAACCTTTCAGTGTGTTTCGATAAGTTACTTCATTCAGCATAACTCTACGTAGGATCAAAACATGGCTTCGCTCACAAATGGGGCAGAACAGATTGACTGGTTTGGCTTTGTTGCACGTACATCGAGACATACCGGTGTTCCAGACAATGTTATAGATAGATTTGCCACAATTTGCAAAAGAAATGTTGACTTTATTTTGTAAATGTAAACTTTTTATTTCAAAATATATTTTTATAAATCTAATTGTCGCCTCTCGCATTTTTTCTGCCCTTCGCCAATATTCGGAAATTAATGCGGCAAATCGGCAATAGATAGTTTAACGAAGAACATCGCAAAATAGGGCCACACCAATAAAAAAAAATCGCATGCGTCTGCAATGCTTTAGGTTTTATTTTCGCCGCCCCCCCACCCTCAGTAGATGTCTAAAATCGCCCTTGATTTACAACGTTAGGGGAGGAAAAACCACAACCCCCAAATACAAGGAAGAGATAAAGTCTAACCTGTGAATTACATTGATGAAGATGGGACTAGACAAAGAACTCCAACAGAACATGAGGGCGTGCACAATATATCTGAAAAGGTCAGAGTGAAAAAGCTTCTAGCCCATAAGAAAAGGGAAACATTCTCAATTGAATATTGAATAGAAAGATTTTTCTGTGAATATAAAAATCCACGATAAAAATGAAGTTATTTTTTGTGAATTTCTAACAGAAAACAACTACTTCCCCGGCTAAAGCCACGCTGGGCATTGAACTACATCTGATAGATATTCTGAAAAGACCCTAACTCAAAAAAAAAATCTGAAATTGAAAATTTGCATTTTCATTCAGATAGTTATTTGATTTTCTATTCCAGTCTTAATTAAGAACTCATAAAGATTAATGGGGCAAAGAAGAATGTTTTCCAAAACAGAGTACCAGAAATCATTCGTTACATTGACGAAAGAGAGACATCGCATTCACTAGGTCTTCAATACATTTTTGTCGACGAAAATCTATTTCACGCTTCCAAGACCGGAAGAAATGGGAAACACATTTTCAAGAAGTAATCTTTATGAGATCTTATTTAAGACTGGAATAGAAAACCAAATAACTATCTGAATGAAAATACAAATTTTCAATTTCAGATTTGTTGGTCTTTCAGAATATCTAATATTCAATAGTCGAAATTTCACACAAAAGGGAATAGAAAAAATGGAAGATAGTCAGAAAAATGTTTGTATTCAATATTTAATTGAGAATGTTTCCATTTTCAACATGAATACCCCACAAGAGGTTATCTTGACGATGGAAGATAGTGACTAAAGTTTATCTTTCAGTCGCAGATGATTCCACATCTGATTTCATGAACATCCTGTTCATATTTTCAACAAACGGATCGTACGTTATTACCCATATTCAAAGAACTGAGAAATGATAAAACCATATTGAAACAATGAGTAACTTCAACTGATTCCATTAATTAGATTCAGACAAAAATCAGCGGAAGAACAAAAAAAACTACCTAATTGTGATTCTTCCCTAGCGTTTTATGATAATATTGATGCGTTAGTCATATTCGAGCGACTAGCCCATATACCGGGTGGCAATGGGACTAGGGCTATGCCTATATCTCCTTCACTTATCGACCAATTTGAATGAAATTTTGTACATAGATAAGAGACACAATTTTGGATTAACAGACATATGGAAACAAAATGGCCGACTTCCGGTTCCGCCAGAATAGCCACCAACTTCGATTTTTCGAATGGAACACCCTGTATGTTTGATGTTTTTCGGATTCTCGGCTCAAATTACATACGACAGTGTTGCCAAATTTTATTTTACAATTAAAAAAAAAACATTTCCAAATTTTTTTTTAGCCCAGGAGGCCTTGATCAGATTAAAATCTATACTAATTACATCAGTAACTCATAGTAATAGTCATTTCATCGACAAGATCAATAATAAATCCTACAGCAGGAATTGAAATTTTCTAAACGCATTTTTAACGAAAAAATATTTTTTTCAAATGGTACCTACCGAGGGCCATCTTGCCATTCGATAAGAATTTGATTACCAATTCAACGATATACATTATGTACCACTTTCTTTTTGTTCAAAACGTAGAGAGCCATCTAACAAAATGAAATCAATCTGAAAAAATTGGTAGGTAACATGACATCTATTCATTCTTTCAGAATGGTAACAATGAATTACCAAAAATAATCGACTTGACAATATATAATGATCATAAACCCATTACAGAACATATAACTTTAATATAATCAAACTGTTTGAATGGATTTAACGACCGAAACAGTGAAACATTCAACGTACAAATTATTACTCACAATACCATTATCCTGTTTTCAATAGAAGAGTTTCACAACCATCGAAAAGTCATTTTATTTATTAATGACCAATGATATGTTCGAAGTGTTGCCCGTTCTCCCTAACACATAGACTAGTACTATTATTGCACACCTCATCACATTTATCAGTTCGTGAGCAGGAATTTCCTGAAATGCGCGATCAATTATGTCTCTTATGTCCTCCAAAGAAGTTGGTCTCCTCGAGTATACTTTGGATTTTATGTGACCCCATAAATAAAAATCAATAGGGGTTAAATCGGGCGATCTGGCTGGCCATCTGATTGGACCATTTGTTCCAATCCATCTCTGCCCATAGGTATCACTAAGATATTGCCGAACAATATTAGCATTATGTGGTCCTGCACCATCCTGCTGAAAAAACATATTTTCCCTGATGTTCTCAGGTAAATCGTTGATATTATTTTGAATATCGTTCTCTAAGAATTTAGATATCTTTGGCCCGTCAAAGGCCCGTCGAAAAGAATTGATCCAATGATTCTTGTCCCTATGATTCCTACCCAGACGTTGAATCCAAATCTTTCTTGAAAATTACCTTCTCTCAGCAACCTAGGATTTTCTTGAACCCAATACCTTGTATTATTCCTATTGAACATATGTACCATCATTCGTGAACCTAGACTCATCTGTAGACAGTATCTTCGAGACAAAACCAATATTCTAATCATGATGGCGCAAAAGCCAATTACAATAAGTTAGTCTCCGTTCTGGGTCATTTTCATATAGATGCTGATGCAAACTCTATTTATAGGAGCGATATTTATGTTTTTTCAATACTTTTTTGGCACTTTCCCAGCTGATTCCACATTCAATTTCCAATTCTCGCACTGAGGCAGATGGAGAAAAATGAACATATGCTAAATCATTAGTTTCCGCTTTTTCACTGACGATGAAGTGGATGTGGTTTTGATCAGCTGGTTCTTTACTTAGCATCATTTCCAATTTCCTGAAATAGGATAGGATAACGAACGTATAGCAAACTTGCATTGACAGCGTTCTTCTGACATTCTCTGTATATCAATATCATATCGATTTGTCCGTTTCGGGAATAACGATTATTATTTTCCATTTCAGAAAAACTTTTTAAATACGAAACGAGATGACTAATAAAATTGGTATTTCACTTTTGACATGACATTAATCACCTACTGTTTTCCATGATTCCACGGCTAGCTTCCATTTCGTCAAACCTAAACGGATAACTCATTGGAATTTGTAGGCATCGCATAAAATATTGTACAAATTCAATAATTGATCGTTTATAGTTTTGAACAAAAAGAAAGTGGTACATAATGTATATCGTTGAATTGGAAATTGAATTATCTATCGAATGGCAAGATGACCCTCGATAGGTACCATTTGAAAAAAACTATTTTTTCGTTAAAAATGCGTTCAGAAAATTTCAATTCCTGCTGTAGGATTTGTTATCGATCTCAACGATGAAATCACTATTACTGTGCGTTACTGATGTATAGTATAGTATAGGTTTTAACCTGATCAAGGCGTCCTGAGCTAAACAAAAAATTGAGAAATTATTTTTTTTCAATTGTAAAATAAAAATTTGACAACATTGTTGTATGCAATTTGTGACGTAGGATCCGAAAAACATCAAACATACAGGGTGTTCCATTTGAAAAATCAAAGTTGGTGGCTATTCTGGCGAAACCGGAAGTCGGCTATTTTGTTTTCATATGTCTGTCAATCCGAAATTGTGTCTCATATCTATGTACAAAATTTCATTCAAATCGGTTATTAAGTGAAGGAGATATAGCTATGGCCCTAGTCCTATTGTTGCCCGGTAGAGTCCCAGATTTTTGTGCCTAGTGTTTATGAAATCACTACATCATTTATTTTGATATCTAGGAATTCGAGACTTCGATTCTCACTTTCGCCTACCAAATAACATAAAGAATGATTTTGATTAGTTTAATATTTAAATAATTATTAGTTTAATTGAGTTCAAATCAGCTTTTTGCAGTACGCTTAGGTTTTCTGATAGCTAGAAGCATAATACTCAAACTATTTCAACGCAGAACGACTACGACTAAGTGGAGTGACCTGCCTCCTCAAAATCAATTAGCCGCACACGGCCATTGTCCTAATTTCGTCCTTCGGAGATGCAGAGTGACCTTCCCATTCAATTTGAATAGCGCATTCTGTTTTATAGCTATTTTATATTTCATAGCCGATAACGTTTAACCTCAAAAAATTCTTTTGGCTAGTAAAAATCGAGGCGTGGGTCTTTGCGACTTTTATTACAGTGTGGAAAATCTGAGGACCTCCAACACATTTCAGAGAAGATTGATATTGTGTCAAACTGTCACCAAATGTGCCAGCGGCCTTTTCAATCAATTAAAAATGAAAAATGTTGTTTATAAAGTTTTAATTACTTTTTAGTCGCCGGTTTGAATGGCACTTCTCTTAAAAGAACAATTTATTATCTATATTACCTATTGGGTAATAATTCTTTCCTGTTTTACTGGACTAAATCGTCCCATACGGTTACCATACTGCAAGATTCAAATTCGTCAAAATTTTGGGATCCGCCAAACATCGAAGTTTTGGTGGGTAAGATCATAAGAGATAACAACGGGAAATTACTCAGCAATTGGTTCACGAAACCTACCAATTCGGGGAGAATTTTGAATTACTTATCAGAACACTCTTTCAGCCAAAGGGTTAATACAGCCTCCAACCTAATTTCAAGGTACTTACTCTTAGCCATAACTGTTTCCATTCGGAAAATTTAGTTAAGGCGAAGAACTTCTTGAAAATCAACAACTACCCCACGAAAATAATTAATAGTATCATTAATAAACGTCAAAGAACAGATAGGCAGGATATGTTTCCGATAGAAATGTGTTACTATTTTAAATTTCCATATCTAGATGGACTCTCATATAAAATTAAAAAATTTTCATCAACTGATTCTCACGAATTTGCTTTTTACAATTTGAAAACTACAGGAAAATTATTCTCGCAGTTGAATCAGATTCATGTGTAATTTATAGTATTCCCTGTGAATGTGGGAAATGTTATATAGGGCAAAGTAAACAATACCTAAAAACCAGAATATATTAACACAAATATGACTGCTATGCAAAAACATAGAAATAAAAAAGAAAAAACAGCACTTGCTGCACATCATTTTGAATCGTCGTGCTTATTTTGATTTCGATTCAGTAAAAATGTTGGAAAAAGAGATGACTTATTCAGAGAATTTCTGGGAGAAATGATTAAAATCCATCTACTTGATAATTGCGTAAACTAAAAAAGTGATACACAAAACCTGACAAAAATATACACCCATATTCTAGAAAGGTTCAAAAGAAAAACAGATTTCTGAATAATGATACCCAAAAGATTTGTTTCGTTTTGTTTTTTTCGTTTCTTTATCAATGTAGCGCTGGAATATTTCAGGTGGGATGATCAGTCGCATATTGACCATACACGGTTGTGTGTTGTTTCATTTTAACGTGTCTGTATTTGTTCATATACAATTTTAAAGTTTTAAAAGTTTTTAATGTGTAATTTGTGCCAATGTGTTTTTATCGACCAGAGTTTGTATCGACTACTCAACAGTTTTTTAGTTGAATCTATGAGCAGGAAAAACTTAGTTTTAAAAGTGGGTCATAGATATGTTCTTTGTTTCAATCTATACGTGAATATTGTCATTTCAGCTTTGAAAAAGGAATAAATTAACTCCGAAACGTCAGCGATAAAAAATAATAGTTTTACTCCCTGGTTCTAATTCCCGTTAAATCAACTATATTCAATTCTTGGGACGATGAATCATTTATCTTTTTTTTCTGGGTTATTGATAACTTGAAAATTTCAAAGGAAAAATATTTTTTTTGGTGGACTATCAATCTTGAAGTCCAAGGACGTACCCAGGGGGGGGGGAGGGGGAAGGTCCAGACCCCCGAAAATGCTATAGAGATTAGATACAACACACAAAACACAAAAATTTATAATTTTTATTCAACGCCGAAAATAGGTCTCCGCGCGGCCGTTAAGGCATGAGCGCAACACCGCTGGAGACAGTATATCACACAAAATATTTTTTTATAGTATCAAATATTAATTTAAAAAAATTATGGTGCATCAGAACACTTCAAAGAATAAAACCCTGTTGGAAAAAAAATTATGTCGATTTTTCAAAAAGTTATACGATTGTTAATTAGTTAAATTAGTTAATTAACAATCGTATGTTAATTAAGTAATTTTTATCCAATCTCTGTTTTTACAAAAGTCGACATAAAAGTTTAAATAATGGACCTATAAATTTTTTGCTTCGTGGAGCCCTTCTTACATACATACTTAACAAGATCACGTGATAAAAGTTTATTAAAGTTTTATATTTTGTTTGTTATAATTTTTTAAATGAACAAAAAATAAATATTAAAAAATATTGTTGACAAATGTATTATACACTATTTTTGCATCTAACAATGGCATTAATAACGTAGGAAAAAATTTTACGTCATTTGTTAAGAAATTGTTTATAAACAAATAGACAAGTATAATATTTAAAAAAAAATCTTACCATTTTATTGTCAAGATAAAAGATGATTTAAAAAAATTAATTTTTTATGTAATAATAATTTATAAAATTTGTACAAATAATATCGGTTTATTTTTTTCTTGGAAGTAAAAAAATTACAAAAACAGCCATATATAACAAAGTACTAAAAAAAATTCTATAATTTTTTATAATTTTTTTTAAATATTACACGATACAGAAATCTATGTGTCCTCTTAATTTTTCAAGTAATAAATAGATATAACTCTTAAATTATAAGAGATACGAAATGACATTCAGGAATGTTTGTAAAGGATTATCAATCTTTGAAATGGATAAAAATCCAAGTTTGTAACTATTGCTAATCAGATGTTACATGCATTTGTTTATGAAAATTCGAATTGTTTTCCTACATTAATTAATGCCATTGTAAGATGCAAAAACAGCTGTATAATAACATTTGTCAACAAGAATTTTTTTAACAACATTTTTTTAATACTTCATTTTTTGTTCATTTAAAAAAATTATAACAAACAAAATGTAAAATTTTAATAAACTTTGATCACGTGATCTTGTTAAGTATGTATAGAAGAAGGGCTCCAACAAGCAAAAAATGTATAGGTCAATTATTTAAACTTTTATGTCGACTTCTTTAAAAATAGAGATTGGATAAAAATTTGTTAATTAACAATGGTATAACTTGTTGAAAAATCGACATATTTTTTTTTCCAACGGGGCTTCTTTCAAGTGTTCTAATGACACCATAATTGATTTGTAGAAAATATGAACAGGATGTTAACCATTAGGTGGTAGACTTTACACATTCTAGAGCTGTTTAAAGTAGTTTCTCATTTTTTGTCTGAATCAAAATCAAAGAAAAACTCACAGTTACATGAAAATAACATTTATTTCTTATTCAGAATCAAATCAAAGACATAAGCAAACAAAACATTTATTAAATAAAACATAGAAACATTCTCTGAACCAAAAAACTAGCAAAAACAAACTTGTACATGGTACAATTATGAGATATCTTAAAAACTTATAACATTCCTTTTCATACATCGGAAGCTTCCAATAAGCAGATAATATCATCCTCATCCTGTTTGGAAATATCATCCGTTATGGGAAAGACAAATGTATTTTTTGTTTTTTTGTCGTAAATATTTGACAATTACTTGATTTCTTGGATCTGCCCTACAAAGTGTCTGACAGTTTTATTGTTTAGTGTATCGTCATCATAATTTCTATATTGTCTACTACCACGTTTTCTTTTGTAATGCCGACCCATTTGAACTGAAAAAAAAATTGTCTCTGTGTAAAGTTGTCCACAACATTAAAAATGACAATTTCCTTTTCATTCATTTAAAACATTACAAACATTTTATGAATATATCAAGGTAACTACGACAAATGTATTTTTTGTTTTTTTGTCGTAAATATTTGACAATTACTTGATTTCTTGGATCTGCCCTACAAAGTGTCTGACAGTTTTATTGTTTAGTGTATCGTCATCATAATTTCTATATTGTCTACTACCACGTTTTCTTTTGTAATGCCGACCCATTTGAACTGAAAAAAAAATTGTCTTTGTGTAAAGTTGTCCACAACATTAAAAATGACAATTTCCTTTTCATTCATTTAAAACATTACAAACATTTTATGAATATATCAAGGTAACTACTGAATAACCGTAAACCACAATTATACTTACCTAATGAGCTCCATAACCCTTAGAATTTACTTTTTGTTGCAAACGGCCAAATTCACAATTTAATTTAAATGCAATTAACTACCACTTCAAGCTCTAACTCGAAAATGCGCAACCGTGTTCAATTTATCTCCCTTCTGTTTGGTGAGCAATGAACAGCGTTGCAGATTTTCTATTTAATCGGAATTTTTCCGAAACGACACATCATTGTGTAAAATTACCTCGCTAGTGTAAAGTAACATCGCTCTACGGTATGGTTAATTATGCGGCCACGTCAAATCCTTCTGAATAAACCGGATATCACAGCCTGACAAGTAATCCCAAAGAGGTTCCGTTTTTCGTTTTTCGGAACGTACCCCTAAAAATGGATGACTATAATCAAAATACTATTATGAGGCAAGTCTTCTAGATATGGATTGAAAATTCAACGCGGAAAATGAATGTTTAATTTTTTTTAAAAATGTGTGAAAATCAGTTAAAATGTCAGGAAAAAAGTAAAACTCATCTAATCTCGATTCTAGGTTACCAAAAAGAAAAAAAAAAAGAAATTTTTTCCCAGTTTCTGACCAACGAAACAGGGTTGTGGTGCAGGTAACATTTCAAAAACAGGTCTTTGAATTGGTGTGTTTTCAATGGTTTTTCACAATCCCCTTCTATTCCATGAACTCCAATGTTAAATGCATATATATTTTGATGAATAAAACATGAGCGATAGCTATTGGGTATTGCCCAAGTTTATTGACATTTATTATGTGGAGTCATGAATTATATCAGTGTAAAGTTAAGGTATTAATATACATAAATACATACATACCTCTCGTGTCCTTATAGGGTGAGATCGAGAAAATGAAAGTTATTCTTCGATCTACAGTTTATCTGAAATTAGTTCTCATAAAGATAATAACACAGGCCTGCATTAAAAACCTTTGGGATCGTTGTTTTAATTAGAAAAACTATTTTCACTTATTTTTTATATCCACAATTCAGTAGTACCCGCCATTTTTATCCATAACATCATGTTTTTTACAAATAGCAAAAATCTTTATATAGAAAAATAAAAATAAAATGTTTTTAGCTAAATAAAATGTATTTTAGTCACTAGCTGACCCGACAGCGTTGTCCAATTTCTATAATCCCTAAAAAAAATCCTGAAAATTCTACGTCCACGTAGAATTAATTTTCCTATGTTTTTCTTTGTGTTGTTCATCTAGGTTATGCTTTGATTCCGCCCGCTTCCCGTTTTCCCATTATCCCATTTTCCCCTTATCCGTTATGCCATTTTTCCGTTATCCCATTATTTCCGTTTTCCCGTTATCCTGTTTTCCCGTTTTCCCATTATCCCGTTTTTTCGTTATATTATATATTCCTGAAAACTTTTCCACTACCAAAGAATTATGCATATCCATAGCTCGATCGAATCTTCAAAAATCCCATAGAAAAAAGCACTTTAAATTTTTCTCAAATCCAATAACTTTTTTAAAAAACAGTCTTTCCTCGAAAACCTTATTAGGATTATTACAAACAACAAAAAATGATTTGTGTTTGATTTGATTGTTAAAATAAAAAGGATTTTCGTGTTGATACGCCCGGGGATTGAACCCGGACCCTTGATGTTACAAAGCACACGTTCTAACCACTGAGCTAATCGGACCTTCACTAAGGGGCCATCCATTGATTACGTAAGGACAATTTTGGCCATTTTTGACCCTCCCTACCCCCATGAAAGGGCACATAAGATTTCCCTCCCCCTTCTTACGTGAAATTTTATCTGATGTTAGAAATCGCACATTTTGACGTATAAAATATTACGTAAGAATGGCTTCCCCCCCCCCCCCTCCTCTCGAGATAAGGGCATGTAGAGATTTTGAGAAACCCTCCCCCTCAGGACTCTTACGTAATTAATGGTTGGCCTCGCTTAGCCGATATTCTTTTTGTTGGCCAAAATTCTTGAATTTTTCAATTTTCGGTCAACTTGCCCAATCTTTACATGGATACATAAGAAAAAAATGATTTCAGCTGAAAAAAAAAATATTTCAGTTATTAGCTGACCAGACAGACGTTGTCCTGTTTGAAT
Source organism: Gonioctena quinquepunctata (assembly GCA_018342105.1). NCBI lineage: Eukaryota > Metazoa > Arthropoda > Insecta > Coleoptera > Chrysomelidae > Gonioctena > Gonioctena quinquepunctata. The sequence goes on from JAFIRS010000179.1 coordinate 568,642, forward strand.
TCCTATATTCCCTAAAAGTATATTCCTGAAAACTCTCATCGCGTAGAATTCCTTTTTTCCTGTTTTTCTTTGTGTTGTTTCCATCTAGGTTATGCTTTTGACTCTGTCCGCTTACCGTTATCCCTTTTTCCCGTTATCCCGTTTTCTCGTTATCCCGTTTTCCCGTCATCCCGTTTTCCCGTCATCCCGTTATTCCGTGTTTTCCTTATCCCGTTTTCCCTTAATCCCGTTCTCCTGTTATATGTTTTTCTTGGTCTTGTTCCATCTGGTTTGCTTTGTTCCCTTTCCCGTTATCCCCTTATACCGTTTTCCCGTCACCCGTTATCCCGTGATCCCGTTTTCCCCTTATCCCGTCATCCATCTTTTTCATATTCTGTTTTCCCCTTATCCCGTTAACCCGTTTTCCCTTCATCGCGTTTTCCCATTATCCCGTTTTCCCGTTATCCCGTTTCTTTCCGTTTCCCGTTTTCCGTTTTTCCTTAACCCGTTTTCCCTTAATCCCGTTTTCCAGTTATATGTTTTTTTTTGGTCTTGTTCCATCTGTTATGCTTATGACTCTGCCCACTTTCCGTTTCCCGTTTTCCCGTTATCCCCTTATACCGTTTTCCCGTCATCCCGTTATCCCGTGATCCCGTTTTCCCTTATCCCGTCATCACATCTTTTTCATATTCTGTTTTCCCATTATCCCGTTTTCCCGTTATTCCGTTTTCCCGTTATCCCGTTATTCCCGTTATTCCCGTTTTTTTCGTTATATTATATAATGCTGAAAACTTTTCCACGACCTAAGACGCACATATATCGCTCGAATCATGTTCATAAAATCAGATATGGAATCATCTGCGACTTAAAGATAAACTTCAGTCACTATCTTCTATCGTTCAAGATAACCTGTTGTGGGATATTCATTTTTATTGTGGATTTTTCAATTCACAGAAAAATCTTTTCATTCAACATTCAATTGAGAATGTTTCCCTTTCCTTCAAAAATCCCATAGAATCCAATAACATTTCTAAAAAACCTTTCTTTTCTTAAAAACCTTATTCCGGCTATTATAAACAACAACAAAATTTTACTGTTTTATTTGAGTGTACAAATAAAATAAAAAAAGAGTTTTGTGTGGATACGCCCGGGAATTGAACCCGAGCCCTTGGGGTTACAAAGCACACGCTCTAACCACTGAGCTACTCAAACCTTCACTAAGGGTTTAGCCGATAGTCCTTTTGTCGGCCAAATTCCTTGAATTTTCCAATTTCCGGCCAATTTTCCTAATTTTTTCGTAACCACCATCCTCCGGCTATGCCGAACATAAAAAAAAATAGCCAAATCGGTCCAGCCGTTCTCACGTTTTGCGCTTACAAAGAATCGAGATTCATTTTCATTATATACATTACAACATTCTGCATGATATCTTTTTCGAGTAAAAGTACATCTTCAAGTTATTTTTTTATGGATTTCATCGAGAAAATCGCGTTTTATTGACTAACAGTAATTAGCTATCATATTCACGTTCCATCGACCTTGGTATAGTTTAACCATTTTCAATTGCAGACGCTGTTTCTATAGGGAGTAAATCAAAAACTCACTTCGCTAACACGAGCGTATATGCGAAGAATCGGAACGAAAAATAATGTGTACTACTCGTAAACATTCTCCGTCGGCGGAGGGAAGATCAAAAGGAGATCAAAAGAGCCGATAGTCAACGTGGGTTTAAGTGACAGCTGTCTAGTTCTTCAGCAGCCAATTAAAACGGACCGCAAGCCAATGATAATGCTTGTAGGTGTGTCTATACGTTGAGACTAATAAATCACCAGTTATATACGTGTTTTAGGAGCTCTGAATACAAAAAGCCAGTAGCGTCTCTGGTCTGGCATCGAAATAGGTTTTAAAATATTCCATAGTTGTGATGTGTTTTGTTAGAAAATATGGCTATTTTTCGACCATGAGAAAATGGAATTGTGATGATCCGATTGCCTATTAATACATACTTCCTCGTTTATGGCATTTTATTTTTATTTTAACGTATTTTTTAAATATTTAAATATCTAAATAAAATTAGTTATCTCCGCCTCCGCTGCTCAAAGGATTGCGCGTCGAGACTGGGAAACTTGTTTTTTATGCTTCTGCAATTGATAATGGATGAACTATACCGTGTTTCCATCTTTTTCATATCCTGGTGAAAGCATTCTCCCTGTTCTTCGCTAAAATCATCAAGATCGAACTTGCTCATATCGCATCCCAGTATTTGAAACCTATTCGATAACGTTGCTACATGTCATTTTTGGTAATTTTGTATATCCAACATAACAAAGTTGAAATTCCCTACTGAAAACTAGCTAAATTCAATCTTGAAAGTTGCCAACCTGTTAGTAACATTTTAGACGTTGCCATTTTTCCATTTAATAAAAAGATTTTTTTTTTCCTATAAAATGGAGACTTCTCCAAAGAAAGCCAAAAATGTTCCAAAGAATAGCTGCCGAGTAAAGTGCCATTTCCTCCCTTAATTGAACTTCATCTGCAGAAAAAGATATACAACTTCTTCGCAATAGCCATTTCAGTGGTTTCATGATTTCGAGGAGGAGGATAAAAATATTCTCAGTCTGAGACGAAACATTTTTTAAATGCGTCTCTGCATGTTTCCATAATGAAATTCACCATTCATGTAGTCAATCTCATTGCAAACGAAGAATCATCATGGTGTAACCTCAGCCTGACCCAGAGTAATAACGAAAAAGTAGAAAACGGTGTTTCATTACCGGACAAAAAAACCCACAATAAAAATAATCTGTTTCGTGCATCTGATGGCGCGGAATACATTTTTGCAGATCCATCTTTACTGTGGATTTTTAGTTGCGTGACTAGAACAGTCGGTATAATTACGAGTTATAAATTATACGGATTTTTATTGTAGTGTTAAAATCAAATGAAATAAACGAGTTACGTAAATGCCGAAGAAGTTGGAGTACGAGTTAGCATGTTTTCAAGTAGTGATGTCGTGGGAATTGCCAGAAAACTGCTGCCGGAATTAATATACTTCAAATTCCTAAATCGCCAACCTCATTATTTTCGAACCAATCAAACTGCCTCAAATTTCTCAGAGACAACCAATCAGATCAGCTTTATAGTGATAAATGTATTCTCACTGTTTTATACTGACTGTTTCCCCCATTATTTTCTAACCAATCAAATGACCGAAATTTCAAATAGAGAACCAGTCAGATCAGTTTTATAGTGATAAATGTCTTCTCGCTGTTTAAAATCACAGTATATTCGAGATTGTTTTGCCATAAAACCACGCTAGGTCCTGTCAAAATTATATGTCAACGCATTAAATTCCTATAGGGAAACAGAAAATGCAAAATTGATCAAATAAGTATTTTGAGCTCACTACATACAGTGATTTGATGTTGGAATTGACATATACCTCTTTTAGCCCGTTAAATGAGCCGCGGGTTGTCAAGTAAGTCGACGAAGGATTCAATTTCAGTATATTCAGAAAATCACGAAACATTGTGGTGGAGTAGTGGTATGGTGACCAGACGCGAAAGGTTTGATTCCTAGCAGTGGGAATATTTTTTTGTCAAATCAGTTCCAAATATTTTTGTAATATATATATATATATATATATATATAGAGAGAGAGAGAGAGAAAGGTAGTCTCTTGACTGAATTAATTGACACAAAAAACTGTAAATTTGAAAATTTTCAGTAACTGAAAAATTATCCTTGAGGTTGCAGTCATATAATATATTAGCCGGATAAGGTAAAACTCTTGTTTAACTTGTCGAGCTTTCGAAAAAAAAAATGTTCTTTTTTATGACATCTGAAAACATTAATGGTGTTAAAATAACACTAAAAATATAAATAATAGACTTACTAATGTGAGGTTTGTATTAAAAAATAACTAATGCACGTCCTTAAAATCATGGAAAAAACGGGGTTTTTTTTTGGCACTGGAATGTTGGATACATTGGAGAAAAAACAAAACCGAATATTGATTGTAAATTTCTAGACTAATTAAATCACGAATTTGTTCATGTGCTTAGGTTATAAATATTTTACATAATTTGAAAGATTTACTCGATGAACAACAACACATGGTTCGGTGTGAGCACATAACTGAGGGGAGATCGGAAGCTAGAAGTTGTCGATGTCAACTTCATCTCTTCCGTCAGTTGTCATGTCAATTTATCCACCGATCCATGTGTTTTGTTCACAGAACCACAAATTAAATGTCTATGAAAGGTGATTCGATGATGAATTCGACGCGGACGTAATATTTGCTTCTAGTTTGAGGAAATAATTGTATATAATGCTTAGATTTGTTATATCGGACCTCTTACTCATGCTATTGTGTTCCTTATTGATGCAAACCATTTCCAAGAAATTTTTGTTGAGATAGTTGTTTTCCACTGCTAAAACTGTTGGGTTATTTTAATTAATTAAATGATTTTCGTTAATGCTGTGTTCAGCAAGGGCACACTGTTTTTTAATATTGCAATCACTCTTATGTGATATAATGCGTCCTGAAAGGTTTCGGCTAGTCTGTCCAATGTAGACCTTATCACAATTCAAACATGGTAATTTATAAAAGGTTTGTTCTAATTTGGAAAGAGGTGTTTTTGTTTTGGTATAAAGACTGGCTACTAGTTTTACGTTCTTTTTTGCTATGCGCAAAGTATCTGATTTTTTGAAGATGTTAGTGAGCTTTGGTGTTAGTTCTTGTATATAAGGAAGGGTTCGATATTTGTATGAAATTGCTGCTTGGGCATCATCAATATAACAACAACAATATTACTTATGATATTACCCTATGGGCACCAGTGGCTGGTCAAGGTTTTTTTTTAATTCTTTCATTTTCGGGTAAGTAAACACATATAAAAAAGAGAACACATTTGAAAGTTCAGGTTTTCTGTTAGATATTCACAAAACATTATTTAATTTTCATCATGGATTTTTCAATTCACAGAAAAATATTTCTATTCAATATTATTTTCAGAATGTTTTGCTTTTAAACAATTATGATGCATTTAATGACCCGAAGGACTCTATTATACCCAACGAAAAGATGAAGAGTTGAAAAATCATTGGAATAGGATTAACTGATATAATCGATTAATGATATTTTGAAAATTCGCTATCAGCTGAAGTGTTCAATTTTGACATTTGAGGCAATGAGTTACCGATCAGCATTGGATTATCTATATAATACACATTTATTTTTGGAATGCTCGCATGGCCATGAAGAATAGACAATATCGCTAGATTATATATTATTGTAACATCTACACATAGTCGAAAGAGAACAGCAATAGAAGTGTCGTGAATTTGAAGAACGCGAATTCCAAAAACTTTCTTTGAAAGGTTATATTGCATCAACTATTTTATATAAATAAATAGATAGATGGATTTTATCAATAGATGGGACAAGTCATAGGTATATATAGGTATAAATGCAATACAGTAAATAGTCTGCTCGACAAGTTGAAAATGGTCTAAAATAGAGATACTGCTCCTAAAATTATGTGTGATAGCTCATTGGATCCAGAATAACGCCTAGAAAAATGTGCCGGAAGCGTGTATTAGCACATAAAAAATTGCAAAAGTTATAAACAATTGAAGATGAAAAAAAATTGCATTTCGTTTTTTGCCAATATTTCATGAACTATTGATATTTAAGAAATTTCAAGAAAAGATTCTGAAAGAGGAGGAAATTTCCAATGAAAAACTCCCGGAACTCTATCTCCATTATTTATAATTTTAATTTAACGCTGAAAATGGGTCTCCGAGCGACATTTTTAGGTTGCGCGCGCGGCGTCAAAAGCGAGTACGACACATTAATTACTTTATTTAAGGTATTAAATATGTTTTTTTAAATTTGAAAAAATCATGGTGTATTCGGAACACTATGAATAATTTATTCCCGTTGGAAATTTTACTTAACGGTAATTTTTCAACAAGTTAAACGATTGTTAACTAACAAAATTTTCTCGAACTTCTGTCTTAATTGTAAATGAAAAAATGTTTGAATAATTGTCGTAAAATGTTTCGCTTCGTAGAGCCTTTCTTATATACATACTCAACAAGATCAGGCTATAAAGTTGAAAAAATATTAATACTTTGTTTATAATAATTTTTGTACTTGAACAAAAACAAAAAAATCCAAGTAATGTTGTTAAAAAATAAAAATAAAAAACTCAATCATCATATCATCGTTTTTTTATTAATACAAGATATAAATTGATTCGCAAAAAAAAAAATCCCGCCATTTGTTGATACATTTTTTATAAACAAATTGATTATTTCAATATTTTTTAAAAAAATTTTCTCACAACTTCATTATATTACAAATATTATGATTTTTGAAAAACAATTTTTTTCTTAATAACAATTTTTTATTGTTTATAATTGTTTTTTTTATATTTATATTGTTCAAATAATTAGTTAAGAAATTATTTTTTTTCTAAAAATCATAATTACATCCTCTATAAATAAAAAAACAATTTTTTTTATCAACAATTCCATTGTTTATCAACTTACCAATTTGTTATAAATGAATTTTTAACTTTGTTAATTTTTTTCTGAAACTTCCAAAATTTAAAAAAACAACCATATATAACAAAGTATACAAAAAAAAATTCAAATTTTTTATTGTACTTTGGGAATTGGAAGTGGGAAAAATTGGGATTTTTTTTTTCATAATTTTTGAATATGGTTGTTTTGTAAATTTTATAATTTCAAAATAAAATCTAACAAAGTTAAAAAAAAATTTTAAAAATTGGTAAGTTAATAAACAATGGAATTGTTGATAAAAAAAATTGGTTTTTGTTACTCCATAGAAGACTGTCAATTATGATTTTTAGAAAAAAACTTAACTAATTATTTAAACAATAGAAATATAAAAAAAACGATTATAAACAATTAAAAATTGTTATTTAATTTTTATTTTTCAAAAATCATAATATTTTAATATAATGAAGTTGTGGAAAACAATTTTTCAAAAAATTGAAATAATCAATTTGTTTATAAAAATTGATCAACAAATGGCGGGAAAAATGTTTTTTGCAAATCATTTATATCTTGTATTGATAAAAAAACAATAAGATGATGATTAAGAAAAAATTTTTTTCAACAACATTACTTGGATTTTTAGTTTTTGTTCAAGTACAAAAATTATTATAAACAAAGTATGAATATTTTTTCAACTCTTATGGCGTGATCTTGTTGAGTATGTATATAAGAAAGGCTATACGAAGCGAAAAATGTTTACGACAATTATTTAAACATTTTTTTTTCAGTTACAATTGAGACAGAAGTTCGAGAAAATTTTGTTAGTTAACAATCGTTTAACTTGTTGAAAAATAAACTTTTAGTAAAATTTCCAACGGGAATAAATTATTTATAGTGTTTCAATTACACCATAATTTTTTCAAATTTAAAAAAATTATTTAATACCTTAAATAAATTAATTAATGTGTCGTACTCGCTTTTGACGCCGCGCGCGCAACCTAAAAATGTCGCTCGGAGACCCATTTTCAGCGTTAAATTAAAATTATAAATAATGGAGATAGAGTTCCGGGAGCTCGAAGTTTTTCATTGGAAATTTTCTCTTCTTTCAGAAACTTTTTTTTAAAATTTCTTAATCATTGATAGTTTATGAAATATTGGCAAAAAACAAAATGCCATTTTTTTTTCATCTTCAATTGTTTATAACTTTTGCAATTTTTTATGTGCTAATACACGCTTTTGGCACATTTTTCTAGGCGTTATTCCGGATCCAATGAGCTATCACACATAATTTTAAGAGCAGTATCTCTATTTTAGACCATTTTCAACTTGTCGAGTAGACTAAAAGATAAAGGTACACAGGAACTTTGGTATGTACATACATACAAATATACTCCAAGTCTAGAAAAATGTGATTAAAAGACATTTCACAATAAAAATAATTATATCAGCACATCGTCACAAAAAAAGGTAGGTACTCAAACATAATATAAATATTAATTGAATAAAATATCAATATAAAAATCATGGGAACACCGAGACAACATTTTAAAATAAAATTGTTAAAATAAACACGACCGCGCATTGCTCAATTCAAGTGTAAATTCATATACTGTGTAAAAACATTTGTCTGATGAAAAGTTATTTTTTTTTTAAAGTATGTGGTGACGTGGTCTTTATATCATTTGGCAATAGGTTTTAAATGCGAATACCAACCAATTTTTCATATTTTGCGTGATGATGTTTTCGTGTTGTGATCATATTTTTACTCCTTATTTTATAATTATGCATTTCTGCTCTCATTTGTAGTAGACCTTTATTTTCATGTATATATGTTATTGTTTTCAAAATGAACAAACTTGCAATTGTCAATATTTTATTTTGTTGGAATGTCTCTCTAAAGGAAGTTCTATAAACCAAATTGAATATCAATATCAGCAGTGCTTTTTGCTTTATGAAAGTCCTGTCTGATCCAGTAGCTAGTCCCCAGACAGCAATTGTATGATATACCTATAATCGAGTGAAATTTAGCATGATATCAATGATTTTGTATCTAACTTACACTTGAGAGATTTTATCGGGTAATATGATTGATTCAATTTCTTGCATGTAAAATCTATATGTTCTTGCCAAGTGAAGAGTGTACGAAGGCGTATAAGGGCCAACAACAAAATATTTTTTAAAATATTAGGAATTGTCACTTCAAAGTGACAATTGTCACTTTGAACTGACAATTGTCACTTCAAACTGACAATTGTCACTTTGAAGTGACAATTGTCACTTCGAACTGACAATTGTCACTTTGAAGTGACAATTGTCACTTTGAACTGACAATTGTCACTTCGAACTGACAATTGTCACTTTGAACTGACAATTGTCACTTCAAACTGACAATTGTCACTTTGAAGTGACAATTGTCACTTTGAACTGACAATTGTCACTTTGAAGTGACAATTCAACCTGTTTCATTTTTGATGGCCTACTCTCCTATGAACATCTCATTTTGTATACAGGGTAGTTCCTTTCGAAAAATGAATGGAGTTTTTTTTCAAATGTCTCGGACGGACACAGTGCTCTTTTTTTTAAACAAAATAGGAGATTTTCCACGAGAATTCAATTGGTTTTTCTGAAATAGTTTTTTTATCGAAAAGGAAGTCATTTTCAATCAAAAATAAAATATATTTTTTTTATTATAACAATATTATTTTAGCAGTTGGCATCAAATGTCCTTTTTGAGTGACAATTGTCACTTCAAAGTGACAATTGTCAGTTCGAAGTGACAATTGTCAGTTCAAAGTGACAATTGTCACTTCAAAGTTACAATTGTCAGTTCGAAGTGACAATTGTCACTTCAAAGTGGCCGAAGAAAGTTTCTAATATTTGTTTCGTCAATTGAATCATGTAAAACCGGACTCAATATATCACAATTTTGTGCTTCAAAAAATTGTTTGCTTCAACACATGTTTATGATTTTGGATAATTAGATATACCTAATATTTTTTTTAAATATTCAAAATCGGAGCTGTTTAGAGGTTTTAATGTTTTTTCCGCTTCATCGACTCGACTATTCATATTTTGGCATTACTTAATTCCTATAACTGCGACGTTCCTTTTTCTGCACCATCTGGAGATATATCCAATCAAAACTTCAGTCAGTCCGTATAATTGGATTTACATTTTTTGTAACAAAAAAACAATGAATCGGCGATTGATTCTGAAATAAATCAATTTCTTCCGTTGTGTTTTCAGCATTGTCTGACATCCGCACTTCATCAAAAGCCCCAGGACAAAAACATCAACAAATCGAAAAGTGATAAATCACCAATGGCGTTATCCATCACTTTGATTAACAACAAAAATAAATGGAATAACCAAAACCAATATATCGGTGAAAGATGAATCAAATGTACAGTGAAGATACTCATTACGGTAATGTATTATTCATATAAAGTCGGTATTGTGAAGAGAATTCCAATTAGGATTCCGAGCTAGCCACAAAACGGTTTCAGAGCTCCAACAAGAACAGTTTTTGCAAATATTCATTCATAATATAATGAATATTGTCCATATTTTCTTATGAAACAAAAGCTCGTGGAGTCTTTGGAAATGTTATTAGGAATACCCCGGCATAATCTTAATTTCTACTCTCACCCATCTAACTTCAATTTCAGTTGATTTTATCGCGGGTAATATCATAAGTGCTAGGGATTTTATGACATTTTTTTTTTCAAATTTTCGAGAAGGCATTTTATTTGGACATTTTACTGAGTGCGACTTGCGGACTTATTATCTGAATAAACCACCAAAGCGAAGCTTGAGTGGTTTAATCTTTGATAATAAGTCCGCAAATTGCTACTGTGCATTTATCGCAAAGCTAGTATGCATTTATCAGTATAAAACAGCAAGAAAATATTTATCTCTATAAAACGGATCTCATGGTACTCTATAAGAAATTTTGGTCATTTCATTGGTTCAAAAATAATGAGGGAATAGTCAGTATAAAACAGTTAAATTAATTTTGGTATTTTTTGTTCAAAATAGTAGTTGCGTACTTATTACTAAAACTAAATAAAATTATAAAAATATTGCCTAGATGCCTTGGTTACCACAAATTGTGAAATTGAGACTAAGAGAAAAAATCGCATAGGGACAAGCAAATGAATGCATTTTTTTTTATTCAATCGTTAACCGACGAAAAAAAGTCAAGAGACCATTTTTATGAGAAAATTATATAAATAATATTTATTTTAAAAACCGTGGCGTATCATTAATGGATTGAAAATATTGTTAACAGGGGCGCCACTGATAAAAATTAAAAATTACTTTTATCCTGGAAAAAAATTTATTTTTATGCGTATTTGGCATGTACCAAAATTGAATAAAAATACACCGCTTTAAAGATATTAGAAAAAAACTGATTTTTTCGTTAAACACCCTGTATTTCGGAAACAAAGCGGTTGCGGATCTCTAACATATAAATATTTTTTCTTAAAATCATCCAAGGATTATCGGCCCTTAGGATCAGCATTCAATTATGTACACCCCTATTACTAGTGACATGATATTGAGTTTGACTCAAAATCGTATCAAATTTCTAGCCGATGACAAAGATTACATTTCATTCAATCCTAATTTTTTCACGTTTCCTCCAACGAAGACTACGAATCCAACTTACACAATTTCTACGACCTCGTAACCTAACCTCTCAAACGAAAAACCCCATCCTGCATCTCATAATACTAATAACATAACAAACCAACAGTACGTCACTAATAAAACTAAAGCGATCCATTGTTATACAAATCGTGCTCGCGTTTTACGCAACGAGAATGCATTCTGCGCTAATATCTCGAAATAAAACCATATTATTTGTAGCCGGTAATTTGCCATTATGTAAATGGGTGCATTAACTCATGAACTTGCCAGACGGTTATTCAACAGCAGTTTCACAATCATTACCATGTTACTATTAGATATATGCAGCAGAATGGTATATCACCAGAGTACAGTGTGGGCAGTAGAGGTAGAAGGGACGGAGACAGATTTTTTTTTGTTTCATCAATACAAGAAAGTCTTCATGTTCAACATGGTTTCGCTCATTTCTCGTGACTGTGCTCCTACAAGATAATCCAGTCGCAGAACAAGTGGTAATAATCCAGGTATTAAAATATATTTTCCTGATGAAGGGAATACATGCCTTCTGACGTTGAAACGACGGCGTCATATATAAAACCATTCAAAACGTATGGGCAGTCCAAGACGGTAAAAGTCATGGCCCAAGCGGGGGATATTTTATTGTAAAAATAATTACATAGTCATTGTATTCTGAATATTTCGACTATATATAAGAAAATAATAATTATGGTAATTGAAATTGATCATGGTTGGAAGCTGACGAGCTAGAGACAGGGTTGGCACTTAGCTTCCCTTGACACTGCGGCCATCTGGGGTTCATTGTGCCAATTTGTCGTCAGTGGTTCCTCATTCAAATAGGTTTGTGCCTTTAATTAGGTTTAGTAGCCTGTTGATAAGGTTCTTCGGATTCATGCCTGTTTCCGGGCTGATCTCTCCAAAGGTTCTGTGTCGCCTACTACTTAGGGCGTCACAGTCGAAGATAATATGAGAGGCTGTTTCCTCCTCTTCATCACATAGCCTACACTCCACGATCTTGATCAATCACTCCATACGTATGTGCATGTACATTGTATGTTTTATATTTTTGTACCATCCAGATCACTCCAGAAGCCGAGAACAAACCCATATATCCATGCATGAGATGTCGATGTAACTCCTCTACCAAACTTCCTCCACAAGGAAAAGATCAAAGTGGTTGATGAGAAAAAGGGAAGAACGAGCAAGATCATAGCAAGCTGAGCCTGCTTCCCACATGAGAATTGAGAACCCTCCACAAAGAGTGAGAACTTTTCCTGCTGATGGGTTGCGACGCCAATTCCCACCACACACTTACTCAAGAGACGACATTGACTCAAGAGGCAGGACACTTCCTAGGCTTCCTAGAAACTTGGAGATTCTCAACAAGGGATCAGTGGCTACGTACTTCACACCTATAGCACAAACAATTATTGACCTCACACTATGTTTGACACAACTGTGAAGAGCGTCAGATGCTTGTATGTGTTGACGGATGAAACCCTAGCGGACTATCGACATATATTCACACTGGAAGGCAAAAGCTGGACAAGCAATTGTTGGTATAGGAATCCTAGGGCCACCCGATGGAACCTATACAGGGAAGAGAATATTTTCGGGTGCATACCAACACGCTACAGATCGGAGGCAGAAAATAAGTATCCCACTGGGAAAACTACAAATCAGCCCAAAGGGAGTATAAAAAGGTTATACGTGACACACAGAGGGAAGGCCTACTGCCAGATCATTAGTACTGCCTCATAGACATCAAGGCTGAACAAAGTCCTAGCCAAAGACCTGGGAGTAAGGTTGGAAGTTGGAACTGCCTGAGGGGGGTCATTTTTCCTCAGACAAGGAAAAACTTCGACAAATGCTCTCCACACCCTTTCCAGGCAGTTCTTGTGCCGCAGTTATTTTGAGCACCCAAATCAATGACGGACTATAAGATGGCCGCAAATATTGCCACCTACCAAAGGGTTAAAAGGGCCATTCCAGGAGAAGATATACTTTTGCCAGCACTCTTGCAAAGGTGGATGGATGTCCTCATTCTCCAAATACTGAATATTTATCGCAGTTGTCATGTACACGGATATGTACCCAAATCATGTATGATAGCCAAGGTTATTTTCATTCCAAAACTAGGCGAAAGCAACTATTCGAGGGTTGAAGCATTTCAAGATATCAGCTTCATTCCTGCTCAAGGTAGTAGAGAGACTGGTAGATAGACACGTAAGAGAGGAGGTACTAAGGCTTCACCCCCTCAGCGGCTTCCAATACGCTTACCAGAGTCACATCATCCTTGGCGACAGTCGGAGAAACAGCCTTTAAAGGAGGACGATAGATGGGGTGGATAACTGATGTCGTTAGATTTGAACGGGGCTAATGGGCTAGGAGCCACTTCACTGCGACCTTTGCAGATCTATTGTGTATGCCCTCATGTTATGTTAAAGTTCCCTGTCTAGACCCGCCCTTGTTACTAGACTCCATAGGCCCGACCTTGAGTCCTCCATATATTGGGGGGGGGTGGTTTTTCCTCCCCTATCGTTGAAGGTCTTCACAGTAGCACACTGTGTGCGCTGAGGTTTCCTCCTCTTTCTGGCAGAACCTACATGTGATTGTGTCTGCCAGCCCGATGTTATTAATGTGTTTGTTGAGTCTACAGTGCCCTGTCAGGAGCCCAACCATGATCCTGGTTGATCTCCTATTCTGGCTTAGTAGGTACTCTGTGAATTTTGGTGATGGTTCCTTGATGAACTCTTTGGCCTGGCTCATGCCCGGCGCTTTGTTCCACCATTCTTGAGATTGCTCTTTCAACCAAGTATTGGTTTGTGCTGTGCTCCTTCTCGGGCATCTGACGTTGCGTGGGACCAGGATTTATTTCATCGGAGCTTGGGTTGACAAAACATCTATGGAGTTCTCAAAATACTGGTAGAAAATACAAAAAAATCTGCAGGAGGAGGACATTTTTATTCAAAATTGATTGACATTTCAGGTATCGATTTCATGATTCTCAGTGGCGTACCACTATCGAGAAGGAATCCTTTGTGTCATGTTTCTTCACCACTGTTTGAAACTGAATGGTTTTCAATAGCACAATGTACCAATGTACTCTGTAACAATGTACCAATTCTTTCAGGAGTTGAATTTGAGGGTGTGATTCTATTCTAAAATCTCATTATTTCTGAACTTTTTGATCATACTCACGTTATACCCTATAATATATATATATATATATATATATATATATATATGAATTTTCTTTGGTTTTACGGAATAAAGGCCTGAGTACGTCAATTTGTATATTCATTCACGACGTTATGACAGGGTTTTTTGATCTTCAGGTAAAACACTAAAATAATAAGAAACATGCTATTGAGATATCTAATATAAAAATAAAAACAAAAATCTCTGTGAGATATGCCACTTACGTAACATTTATATTTTTGTTATGGCCCGATTGAATAATTGGTATCGCAATAGATTTATCTTATATGTTTTTTCTTTTTCATGAATACATTGGAATGTTTTTGAGATTAGGATATAGTATATGGGCTTTATTGTAATTTTGTTCAGATTTTCTGTTAAAGAAATAATTTTAATAATTTTAGTGTTTTCCTAGTATGACAAGAACTCTGTGGAAACGTCTGTATATTACTTTTCCACCTATAAATATTCCTTGTTCTATTGTTACCAAATCATATTCCTTTTGTTATTAAAAAACTCAATCCTCGGGTATTGTTTCGCTCTGTAAAAGTACATGAAGAATATCCATGTTCTTTGTGTTCGGTATACCGCCATTGCATTTATCTATGTCACTGGAACCTCGGACATTCCTGGGGCCTTGTAATGCAGAATAGTAGATGGGTACCGAGAGATATCGAGAACTAGAAATATTTATGGGATATTCAAGTACAGAGTGTATTCAAATACTTGTACTTTCATATGCAGTTGTTGATTTTCCAATTATAATATCACAAGTGCTCCAATTATTTGCGGAACATTTTGGAAATTATCCAAATCTGAGGCCGAGGATTAATTTTCTCAAAATATCCGTGACCAAGAAAAAGATTAGTGGAAAAGTTTAAAAAAAACAAATTACAACAGAAATTCTAATTAATATTGAAGAAAGAAAAAACCTGATTTTATGAAAAACAAATATTTGACTTGAGGTTTTAGTCGACGTGAACGAGTGAGCGTTTTAAAACTTGAAATAGCTAGTTCTGTTAACAAAACAACAAGGACAATCTTTCGTAAACAAGAATAGACCCAGTGTAACACAGCTAATGCACATAATTCAGAGCTTATATGTCATTAATGTCGCGATTCTCAACTGTTTGAAATTTGCCGTACTAAGTAGAAGTTTGTCTTTTTTTTGTCATGGTAACATTTTGAAATAACTGTAGTTACAAAATAGAGGTGTGAGTTTTAGACTGAAAAAAAAACAATTAGAAATTCTTAAAACCATATGTCGATTTTTAGTTGAATAAGCCATGAATGGCCGAATTCAGCCTCCATTCTAATTTCCATTGAAAATTCGTAACGCCTAAACATATATTTTGAGTCAAATCGAATCGAAATGACAAATTGCCAACGCCATTGTAAAGTCCAAATTTTTCATTAGGAATTAGTGTTACGAGACTCTAGAAACCCCTAAATATCGATTTTTAGATCAATAGAAGCGTACATGACATAATTTATCCAAAATTTTGGAGACGCCATGTTGAATTCTCATTTGATAAAATGAGCAATGTGTATTATCACGCAAAGCAAGTGCGCTTACCGAATTTCATATCATTTGGATATGTAGTGGTAGGTGAAAATCCTTATAGACCCAGAGCCAGGAAAAAAACACGTATGATTAGCTCAAAGCTAAAACTTTTTGAGAAGTAAGCCAGTGTTATAAATAACAGGGCAGCGCAAGTATGACTGCGCAATTTTTTGAATATGTCAAAAAAAACTATGCCCTTGAGGAATGAGCTCAAAGCTAATTCCTGTTTTATATTATACATAAGATAGCCAAAGTATGAAGAAGTTGTATGCAGCGTCTCAAACTGTCCGTTGTCGTGAAATCCACTTCCAATCAGATTTCGTTTATATTCATACCACTTTCAGTTAAAATTACTACCTGTAACATATTAAATTTTTGGAATGATTTACCACACCGAAAGCGAGATATAAGGCTTCAAAGTTGCAACGTTTAACACGTAATCCCTACCGCGAACACCACATTTTAAGGCATAACTAAAAACCCTCCATTCAGATCTTTTTGAAAAACTAGTATATTATTAAAAGGTAAGTAACAAATTTTATTAAAAAAATTAAACACGCGTAGCCATACAGTTATTTAGTTATTGCCATAAGAAGTTTCTAAATTATTGCGTATGAGAAGTGCAAGATAGGGAAGGCTGAGAATCGTGGCAACGCTTCAAGCGAGCGCTCGTGATTCAAATAAGCGAGAGCGCGAGGGTCTTGGGGGTTTGAATTGAACTGTGTTTCGGAATGCACATATTTATGAATAATAATTGTGAATAATTGCATTAATATATACTGATGCATTTTAAACATTTTACAAGGAATAGATATAAAATAAAATGTAGTTTTAGGGAGTAACGGCTAACAACAGTGTATCAACTTTATTTTATTTATACATTTGTACAACACATGTACGTATAACATAATTCGAATATTTTTTAACATAAACAAAAATTTTTAGAAGGGAAATTTTTGTGTCTGTAATATATAATATGAAAGAGAGTTGGCGGCATACAGACAAGAATTTTTAAATTCTAGAAAAAGATATCCTCGGGCAGTGATCGAATTTAAAAATTATTGTCTGCACGCCGCCAACTCTGTTTCACATAAACAAAAATGATTCAGATTTCCAACAGGCTAATAAAATAAAACGTATAAATCTACAAAAAATATAAACAACAATAAATGTAATATTAGTTATTTTTCTAACTATTATATTAAATAATCACTTGATTGACTAAACATTTATTTTTAAATCATTAATGATTTTAGTAAAGCATTCCCATTTTTAGTAGCTCTATGTTTCCTATTCTCCAATTTTTCAGTTAGGTGATCAATCACAGCTCTTCTTCTTCATCGTGATACATTTGTTTCAGAAAATCGTATTTATATTTTGTTGCGCAATTTTTTTCAATCATTCTCTGATATAACATTTTTATGTAGGTAAATTAAAAATATTCTTTCGTTCTCAGGTCGCTCTATATACTTCTTCATATGATTTCATGTATGTTGATAATTCTGACTCTTTACCAATGAAGCGAACTAATTTTTGCAAAATGTTTACATCATACATCGCTTCGTAGAAATTATATGATGTTTCGTTTGGTATTGAATCTTTGGCTATTTTTGATAGCTCGAACATTCCTGGCCCTCTTCAATCTGGGAAAGTTTTTCTTATATTCAATAACGATACCTCGCCAATGTTTTTAGAGCAAACTGCCCTGTATCTTGAACAACTGAATGCGAGCGTTGGATTGCGACGTTGCCAACAGTCCAGTCATGACTTATTTGCTGTGTCACGCATGCTAGTTGCGTTTCTGAGTGTACAGTTCCCTTAAAAAAGATCCCACTAATTCAGCGTTTGAACATGTATCGCGTCGCGCTACAATCGAGCCTAATTTTTGACACTGTTTGTAGCACGACAACTACCTTTTTTTATGCTCTCTTGAAATACGAACTCAAAGCAAATTTTTTCACCTTGATAGAAAATAATGTCTCATTACCGATTCTGACCATGCCATACTGTTTCGGTACCCGCCATACTGATTCAAAAATGTCAAATTTTTCACTAGTCCATGGTAGTCCATAAGGTACTACAAATTTGCAAGCCGCGCACTTCGCGCAGCGCGCTTGAACCTACCGCGATCCATAGAAAATCGATGAACATTCGGCTGTTATTTTTGCATTGAAGTTGTGATCATGTCTCTGTCGCGCGAGGAAATTCACGCGATTTTGGTGATAAGTGGTGCAGCTTTGTTGATAGCAAGATGTCTAAGAACCCTGGTGAATGAACTGATTCGATATTGTTTAGATTTTCGAGGGGACACCACCTGTTACTACAACAGAGCTTCTCTCTGTGGTAGTCTGTGGTAGATGGCGCCGTCCAAAAATGTTTGTTTATATTCTCGCTTAATGTCAGAACTTAATTTCTGACATCTGCAGCATCTTATATGAAATTATTTTCAGTGTTTTGTCGGTATCTATGCGTTTTCCATCTCTTTGATTTGAAATCTTGCTTAGCTTATTCCTGAGTTTGTTCTTTAAAAAATCACTTGTTCATCAGTTCATTAGTGCGTGAGGAATTGTTTATTTTCAGATAGTGTAGTGTGTAAGGATACTTTATGTAGAATGGGCCACATTTGTATTTTGTGTGGACAGTATAAAGCCGCAGATTCGAATATTCACCTGTATTCAGTACCAAAGGCAAGTACAAATTGACTAATAATGATATTTATGCATTGAATTTTATATTTTCTGCGATTTAATGACAATTTCATTTCCAATTCTCCGTCTGTCAAAATGCAGTTAACCTCAAATTCAAATGGTACAAAATACGAAAAACAACACGACAGTGCTTTCTTTGTGCAATGTTCGAGGGCTTATAATTCTAGCTTTGCTATTGGTGAAGTTTGACAGATGTCTCTTTTCAACCAATAGTAAAGCTAGAATTAGAACCCGCAAACAGTTCGTCCCAAAAAGAAATCTGAGGAAATAAATATACCCTGTTACTGAATTGAAACTAAAACGAAATTGGCGCCATCTGACACGCTAGTAATCTCTATTATCAAGTAGGCCAAGTGTTGCCAAGTCGATCCCAAACTTCTACAGGTATAAGTGCAAGCACCAGGGTTTTTAGACATCTTGTTGATAGCAAGTTTGTACAAAAAGAAAATAAAACAACGACGTTGGTGGCACACTGAACTATTTTAGAAAATGAATGGTTTCAAAGTGATCCTTATGTTGAGGATCCCACAGGAGATATTTGTCACGATAAGTATTAATAAGATTTGACGAATTTTCTTCTGAACATTTCATAATTATCATTCTAAAGGCACAAAATAGTCATCACATACACACGAAAACAACGATCCTCTCACGCCCCCCGTCCAGATCTGAACTGCGAACACACAAAGCGTTCGTCGAAAAAACCGACAGGAGATGGAACGTGGTGGGACGTTCACGTGCCGCGCGCGCGCATCTCCAGAACCCCGTAATAATTTGGAGAACATGCTGAGCACGCTCGGATCGCGCGCCAAGCAGCTCCCAAGTTTGTGAGTACCTATGGGTACACACCTGGAAAAAACATGTATCGATTGATTTAATGCCTAGAAGACGAGTCTGTAAGTGCCATACCGATTGGATGTCTCGAACGTGAGAAGTTAACCTTTAAAGTTGTAAAACTTTCACAAGTGTGATGTATAACATACAGACATATGTCTGAAATACGAATAAATATGTGCCATACCGATATCATGTCTCCAAGGTGAGGAATAATTGGATTATGTATTTCCTACCAATCAGGCATTCGATAAAGTCGTTGGAAATTTCGATGCCTCTCTAATTCCACCATGTAGCGCCGAATTATTTCAACAATTGACGAGGGTTCTTTACGTCAGCAACATTTGGTGCAATGCACATTTACAATACCCATCATCTTACGAGTCTGCTGATTATGGCTGGAAATTGTTCGCAGGCGCTTACACTTTCCATTGGTTCGAGGGTGATGCAATGCCATGCACAATCAACGAGATAGTTATTCTAAAAAATCTAAACGATGAAGCGACAACAGAACCAGACGATGAACAATCGAATGAAGACGAAGGTTAATGTATAAAATTAGATTTTACAATCATGCAGAAAAAATACTTGCAGATGTCAATTACGTTTCAAAGATAACAAATACACAAAGCTGATAGTTTAACAGTTCTTCTATAATATATAACTGAATATCACCAAATTATTACAATTACAGAAACTGTAATCTCTGACGAGGACACTGAGGATTGGAAGAGAAAGACGACGAAGATAGTGATTTAGATGATTTTCACTACAACATGTCTCACATGAAGATACCGAAGATGAAAATGAAACATCTAATGAAGATGAATAATAGATACATGTATTTCGACCTAAATTTACTGTATTTCATTTCTTTTCATAAATTATATAGGTCCTAATTTTTAATAAAAACGGACCGCCATACTTGTGCCTATGATACATGGACTAGTGGAAAATTTGACATTTTTGAATCAGTATGGCGGGTACTTATGGACTCTGAAACAGTATGGCATGGTCATAATCGGTGATGAGACATTTTTTTAAAATTATTTATTAAACTGGCTTACTTCATTAGCATTGAGCTAATCATACGTGTTTTTTTTTTGCTGGCTCTTGGTCTATTACATCTATTAGACATAAATAGGTACAAGTGGAAGAATCTTCCGGTATCTGCTTGTCGGTTCGTGGAACATGGGGTTCATTCGATTAAAAGCCCACCGCGACGTCGACCAGTCCGTCGTCACATTCCTGGAATTTCGTCTCGGAAATTCCTCGTCTGTCTTGCGAGAAAGATAAATAATAATATCTGGGCGTTCTGTACTTATTTTCGTAACAATATAGTTTAACTTTGTATTCGAAAAATATCAAAATACAATGATGTTCTGTTTGTCAGCGAAAAAAAACCTCAAATAGTATCTGACTGACACAAGCGAATTAATCTCAAATGGAAGGAGCATACAGGGTAAACAAAAATAATTCATTCTCATGAATGGAAATTCACAGAGATTTTTTATGTATGTGAACATCTTAGAGAAAAACTTTCCAAATAAAAGTTATTGAGCTCATGAAGCTCTATCAAAAGACCTTTATTTTGCCGATATTGGTATGATAATAAAAGATTGGAAATTCTGTTCGATCTTTCAACATATAGACAAGATATAGGAAACTGGGAGATCATAGTGAATATAGGGAATGTCTTTGTCAAATAAGGCTTATAGACTTAAAGGATCAGAATGTATCTAAACATTTATAAACAATTCCTAATGGAGTGGTGAGAGGACATATTCGTTACTCAATATGCACGATATTACAAAGCTGGCACCATTCTGATTGGTCTCGGCAACATATATCAAGTAATAATTTCATTTTCTTGTATTCTTCAAGACCTTGGTATTATTTATTCAATTCATGCACTTCACGGACCATAAACACTATATGTCAGTTTCAAAATGTAATGCCTTTACGGTTTGCGAAATGATATTTGCATTAAAATCGACTCCATTCATCTCAATTGTTTTTAGTATCCATTGTAAAGTCATTGGAAGTATATTGATTCGTTGAGGCAATTAAAAAACAATTATTTATTGCTGTTTATCATGGTATTGGTTATGATATCGATCGATATAGAGGTGACGTAGATATATCCAATATTTTTGAATATAGATATTCAGAAAAATTGGGAAACTGATGATACAATCAACATATCCCAATGTCCATTTCAAACCCTGAACATACTTTCAAAGGGCATCATTCTGCTTTCGTAAAAAATTAATCATATGGTGGAAAATAATATGCAAGTCTTGAATGATAACAGCGCTTCGAAAGATTTATGATGTCTACTCCAAAGGTTCATCTTGGGACCATCACTATTTATTATTTACAGTGTTTGCACCAAATGGGAAACTTTTCCATTCGTCAGAAAATTTTATTCTGATAAAAATTGGTCCATTGCGGAAAACTTGCATTGGAAATGTCAAATTTCTAAACTTCCAAACCGTCTCTAGGAAAGAACAAAAAATGGGATTTTTTATCAGAAGCAAACTCTGTTAGTTTCGAAATTATAAAAAAAATTATTTAGAAAAGTTGTTCAGAATTAGAACCATAAAAATGTTTTTTTTGCGTAGGTGGCTGTGATTTTAAATCTGAATATTGTTTTTAATTCTTATCAACTTTTCTAAATAAATTTTTTTTGATAATGTCGAAAATAAGGGTAGATTACTAACGATCAAAAATCCTATTTTTGTTCTCCCCTGTATACCGTTTGGAAATTAGAAATTTTATCAGGAATGAAATTTTCTGACAAATGGATAATAAAAGAAGTTTTCCATATGGTGCAAACTTTTTGAAACTGTTTATAATTCATTTTCAAAATTAAATCGGTATAGACCATTTACATTATTTGGAAACATTTGCTTACATTAGTCTTGGATTCTATCGAAATATGCAATATGATTTGATGATGATATGCAATTTTCATAACAAAAACAAATTGTTCGATATTCAAAATAATTCAACCAAATTTGGTTCTAGATATACAGAGGGGGCCATTGAAAACGAAACTGCGGCTCTGTAGGTCGGCAGAACCGAATTATATAAAAACGCTCGGACACGTCAACTACATTTTCGATGGGGACATCGTTCGCGATTAAATTCACCCGAAATACATTCCATCCCTCGGAGCTGTGACCGCCGCCACCCCTAAATTTTTAAATGGCAACATATGGCAAGTGATACCTCATTCGAAAGGTATTTTCCTTCTTAATATCAAACAACAAAAATAAAAAAAATCTATCTATTCGTTTTCGAGATATAGGAACTTGAAGTTGGGAAATAACTTTTTATTCACTCAATCAATAAAAATAACATTTTTGCACGATCGAGCGTAAAGTAGCACTTTAGCGCCCGGATTTGCGGGCGTAAAGTAGCACTTTAGCGCCCGCGGACTACTTTATCGCCCGGCGGGCGATAAAATCGTTGAACAGGCGCTAAAGTGAATTTCAATCTCATATCGATAGAAATCTATATTCCGATGGATCATATAATCAAACCCAAAACATTATTAACAATAATATAACGAAAACAATGAACATAAATTAATTTAAAAAATGAATTATAACTTAATATTGACAATACAATTAGAACAGTTATTTATGGAAATATTTGGATTTGTTGTTTTCTGTTGTTGCAGATAGTTACTGATTTCAACTGATTCCTCATTACTAGAAGTCTGAAGAGAATGCATGTTATTATCTGGTGTTTCAGAGTGGTGAGCAATATTTTCAGATTGTCTGCAATGGCTAGTAGAAGGCTCATCATTTTCTATAATTTTCTTAGCAATCTTCAGCTTATTTGCAACTGAATTTTCAATATAACCTTCCGCAACAGTCGTCGCCTGCCTCTGCTAACATAGTTGCTGAGGAACGTCTGAAGCAGTGACCAGTATATTCTAGGTAAGTGGCTATTCTGAATGGTATTTGACCGAATGTATTTTTTCCGATAACACTTACCATTTTTATAATATAAAAAAAACGCTTTTGATCATTCTGATCTCGCAAGGAAGAATTTTTTCTGTAAATATCCAAATAGCTTAGCGATTTCTGTTCTTTATCGATTACAGTAAATACTCGATCTATCTTCGTTTTGGTTTCTCGTATAGTTATGAGTAAGAATGTCTCGAAATCTTGAATGTCGTCCACTGTGATATTTGCCAATTCTTCGCGGCGACATGCTCCACAAATACCAAAAATCAGTGCTACCTACAATAAATTCTCAGATTACCATACTGAACATTGAGAAAACATGAAATTAGAACTTAATTTCATCATAAGATACAAATCGTCTGGTGCTTCCCTCAAAAATAACTCGATTTCTTCTCTGCTTAGAATCTTCGATTTCTTTGGTTTATAACCATCAAATTGTCGTTTCAAAAAAGCTATCAATCTTGCGTATCTACTGATATCTATATTATCATGTACATTTAAAGTAGCTTTCAGCATGGAATAATATGACCACATGGTAGAGGGCTTACAATATTTAGATTTTTCCAGAAAATAGGCAAGAAGTGCGATCTCTGTGTATTTTTTATTTTTTACATTTTTCCCGTTGCACCACCTCACGAATTCTTCATACACCTTGTCG
Source organism: Gonioctena quinquepunctata (assembly GCA_018342105.1). Taxonomy (NCBI): domain Eukaryota; kingdom Metazoa; phylum Arthropoda; class Insecta; order Coleoptera; family Chrysomelidae; genus Gonioctena; species Gonioctena quinquepunctata. The sequence continues at coordinate 592,743 of JAFIRS010000179.1, forward strand.
TATATTTTCCTGGATTTACTTGGCAATAAACTCAATTTCGCGTCCTCAGCTGCTTTACTTATTTCTGGTGGAGTACAATTCACACTTTCTTCGTCGCTTGAATCCATTTCAAAATCAGTAATAAATTATCTGTGATCACAAAAATTGACAGCAAATATGGCTACTAGCCTATATAATCTTATTTCGAAAAATAGACTGAGTTGCCATGGTAACATTCATTCCATCACTTCTTGATTTATTCTGTTTCCGATATGATATGAATATACATCCCACGGCAGCCTTGATGTATTTTTATCATGTTCTAGATATAAAGAGGTATCTATCTACATAACATCAAATATACCGGTCGTGCATAAATTTTTTTATGTATTTCGGTTGTAATTTGCTTTTATGGACCTAGGCGTATTACTTACACGCTGCGGTCCATAATTGCCTATTTTACGCCCTTGATACATGAATAACTATTAACAATGCAACTGTTTGAAGATAATTATCATTGTCAAGGAATTAAATGATCTAACTGTTTACCAACAAATAACATGCAATTCCGTTTCACATTTTTATTTCATCCTCATTTACTTGATCGAAACATTTTTAAAGTTCTTAGGAATCGGTAAAAGACTCAAATGCGAGTACAACAAAAACATGTATGAGATACTTTTTTTCGCCAAATCGCAATTGTGGACGTCTATCAGTGTCAAACTGATCTTTGATTGAACGACATTAGAGTGAATTACTTGACTAAAGCTGCTGAATATCTTTCCGCAATAATGGTGTATACGATCGCGGAAAGAGTTGAAATAATAACAATTTTTTTCAAGAATGATGACTGCGGTAACCGTACAGCTAATTTGTTCAATGAAACGCATCCAGATAAACTTGTTGCTAGAAAATACGTTCTAGAATTAGTTCAAAAATTTCGTCAAACTGGATCAGTAGCCAACAAGAAACGAGACCCAGAACGTGAATTTCCGTGGAGAAATGAAGCTGTTGAAGTTGCACTTTCAGGACAAGTTCATGCAGACCCAACATTGAGCACAAGGAAATTTGCTAGTGTTACCAATATCAGTAGAACCAGTATGCGACGAATCCTGAAACATCATAAATTCCACCCCTACAAAATACACCAATTGAATGAAGATGATTTTGATAGGCGACAGAAATTTTGTGAAATTATGACTACGAGAATAGATGCTGATGAGAATTTCCTTCTCAACATCTGCTTTTCTGATGACGGGGCACTTCCACATTATGCACAGCCTGTTAGGGCGTTTTTGGATAGAATGTTTCCTGGAAGTTGGATTGGAAGAAGAGGCTCTATAGAGTGGCCAGCCAGATCTCCAGATTTAACCCCACTCGACTTTTTCCTGTGGGGTCATTTGAAAAACAAAATCTTTGCAACCGAACCAGAATCTCTGGAAGATTTACGAAGGAGAATGCTACGAAATATGAGGTCTCGTTTTGAACAGCACTTGTACTATTGTATGGAAATGGGTTGTAGACAGTTTGAACATTTAGTTCATTGACAATAATAATTATTGCGACAGTTGCTTTATCAGATATTGTTTTTATAGATTGAGTGAATAAAAAGTGATTTCCCAACTTCAAGTTCCTATATCTCGAAAACGAATTGATAGAATTAATTTATTTTTGTTGTTTGATATTAAGAAGGAACATACCTTTCAAATGAGGTATGACTTGCCATATGTTGCCAATTAAAAATTTAGGGGTGGCGGTCACAGCTCCGAGGGATGGAATGTATTTCGGGTGAATTTCATCGCGAACGATGTCCCTCTCGAAAATGTAGTTGACGTGTTCGAGCGTTTTTATATAATTACAGAGCCGCTGTTTCCTTTTCAATGGCCCACTCTGTATATTGAAAAGGGAAACATTCTCAATTGAATTTATTTATATTTTCAAACAAATCAATCTAGATAGATTTCCCAACAAATGAATTTAGGCGAGTAATTTCAGTCGAAACATTTTTTTTACACACACACAAGCTTAAGTATCTCTCATCATTGGGGTATTTTCATAATTGATTCCCATAAAAAAATACTTGAAGATGATCATTTGAAAATAAGCCGATTTTGTCTATGGGTCAACAAAGTGTAAGTGGAGATAATTTTTTTCTCAATAACATCCTGTTCACAAAAATGGTTTTGTTAACATAACCTGCCCTATTTATGAATGAAATGGTGAAATTGTCTTAGAATCCTTGAAATGCTGTCATTCAAGGTTCCATTAATAAAAGTCGAGATCTGATGAGATTCTGGTGTAGCCAACCAGAATAGCACGTCATGTGACAGACTGTACTCGTCTGAAATGAAATGGGTATTTTCGTATTTGCAAGATCAATGAAATAAGTATGTTATTGGGTAGAATTAAATATATTAACAGACTATATAGAAAATCAGTTGATTACGGATCCTTTAATTGAAATTTACATTTTATATATTATGTTTTTGTGATCACTGCATTCATAATGCATTCGATGTGTTAACTCATTGACAATCAGTACATTCCATTGTTTATCATTTCTGTCCATATTTATTTTGGAATATAAGTTGACTGTTAAATATGAATGTACAATACACGGGAAAATCCATTCTGATGATATCGGAATGGATAAATATGTATGGCTAGTAATTTTAACCATGAGAATATTTTGAGGAATTCGACATAAATCACAATTACAAAGGACTTTCCTAATGATGAAAATCATATGATGGAGCGGTTAATGCTTCTATGAAGTGTTGTGAATTACATACAATTACTCAATTTGGCTTTCAAACCAATAAAAGTACAGGAGATGTAATCTTTCACTTTCTGAAAAATCTATATTCTAGTCTGAACTTCAAGGAAGTGAGCATTGCAGTGTTTTGTGATATGTCTAAAGCTTTTGATTGTGTCAATAATGAAATACTGTACATTATTTAGTATCAACGTCAATCAGTCAGTTTTCAACAAATTGATTTGAAAAAAACGTTTTTAGAAAAAAATACTTAATTATAATCAATCTGAAGTTTCATTTTTGACAGACATATGTAACATTGTAGTAAAGGACCCCGCAAAATCCTTATGGAAGATGGCTCTCGGCTAAATTCGCTGAAACTCAGCAAAAATATATTATTCGGTATGCTGATCAAAAGTCTCAATGGGCACAACCCTCCATTTTCACAATAAGTGACGTATTTCTGAGACAATTTTAAGAAACAAAGTCTATATAAACTTGTGTCCGGCAATGCTTTGTTTCGGAGATACAGGGTGTTGAAATTGAATTTTTTTATTCGCTTTTTAAAAATAACTTTTGCGAAAAATAAGTTATTCGCACGAAATTTGGTACCCGGGGTTTTTTTCGTATTAATTTTCATGTAACATCTAGAGGGCGCTGCGTACACTGTCATTATTTATTTCAAATTGCCCTAACATTTTTGTCAGTAAAATTTTGATACTTTCCATGGAGAAACCTCATTCCCACACCTTTTCCAAGTAAAAAAGGTACACTTCCTCAACAACGCTGTAGGTGATCTTTTTCGAGACCACAAGCCGTCCTGATGATTGGGAAACCATGAAACAGGCTGTAGACGGATGGTGGGTTCTTTTGGATTCGAAACAGATTTATCTTATTCTCGATATTTGTTTGCGTTAAACGCATGAGGAGTACGACTATTGGTATCGTGGGTAGGCCTATCTGACACATTTGTTGGTGACCTGTTAATATGCACGAAATTTCGTGCTATTAAAATTCCACGATATTAGGTTTAAGCTTCACCGCACAGATTATAGGTGTCACTATCAATAATCTGATGAAGTTCATATATATATATATATATACATATATATATATATATATATTTTGTTTCCTCTTTCTTACCTAAAACACAAATCATGAACGTTCTTCATATTGATATGTGATAGCTGCTTTTTTTGGGGTATTTCCTTTTTTTTAATTTTTTTTTGTGGTTTTTTTATAGTTATTTGTTTTAAAATATAATGTACACCATGCCATAACCATAAACCCCCCTTTCGAGAAAAAACAAATGTAACTGAAGAAGTTTTGGAGCCCCGAAACGAAACGTATTAAAAATTCAATTATGAATCACTGAATTTTTCTTATTCCCACGAACCAGAAACCCAAGAAAATCCACAGAAGAATATTAAACGTAATGGTTCAAGAACTCACACAATATATATATATATATATATATATATATATATATATATATATGTTACTAACAATACAAGCACGTCACATCCACCAGGCTCGGCTCGACCAACCAATCAAACCACACTCCGACATTCTCAAATCGAACGAATCACGTAGACCAACGAAATTAAAAACAACACCTAAAGTCTAGAAATCATGTACATGGGAAAAAAAGCCCAAGGCACCCATACAAACAAAATGTTTTTAAAATAATGTGTGATACAAGCAGTCCTCTGTACTCGGATTGCCACATATAGGTTATGTACTAAATGTTTATACAATTGATAAAGCTCCAGGCCAGGAGCGAAACGTTTTGCAAATTAAATGTATATGTAGAGAAGAAAATTTTTTAATTGAAACCTGTCCCAGATGGAATCTAAATCCCAAGAAAAACCAAACAAATAAATTATAATCAAGATTCAAGAACAATTTCCGATAATATATATATATATATATATATATATATATATATAATAAAAGCTTCAAAAATTGAAATGAAACAATCAAAGAATCTTTAACCATGAAAGTGTGTAATGGGGCGTTAAAGAAGGGTTGGGTGGAGGTGTGGGGGTGAGAGCGTGGTGTGGTGAGGGTAGAATGTAGGATTCGGTTGGAGGAAGGGGTGGGCAGTGAAAGAAAACGCTTTGAAGATGAATTGAAACTGTTATGCATTGACACACCGGAAAGTGTACTTTGGGGGCTTTGGGGGGCTGTAGGGGGTCTGGGGTTGAAAATGTAGGGTTGTGCACATTGTGACTTTTGATCAGCATACCGAATAATATCTTTTTGCAGAGTTTCAGCGAATTCAGCCGAGAGCCATCTTCCATAAGGATTTTGCGGGGTCCTTTCAAGGATTTCAATTTTCGCGCCAAATGTTTTGTGCGGAATGTTGTTGGTAGAACTACAATCTTTGGTTATAATAAAAAAACGATGTGTCATTTGATAAAACAACTCATATTCGAAGAGTTTTTCTCTAAGTACTTAGTTCTGAATACTATTGGTGTCGGGTTTAGAAATCACCCTGTACATAATGAGCCAACCCTCCTAGGTGGAAGCGTGAGTGGAAGCCCGCTGCAACACTTTGCGGATGTGAGTAGGATGCCGTGAGCCTCATCTTATTCAAATTTGAAACGAGTTGTGGCTTTGTATTATACAATGCCAGAGACATTCCAGTATATTATCATGTGTAGTAAATATCACGAACAAAATAAAACGTTATACATAATAATGAGCGCGGATGAATGGGGAGTCGAACGGAGACAGTTTCTATGTTTGGCATCGTGAGACAGTTAATCGGAAACGTATTTTTTTTTTTCTTCGCGTGGACATCTCGCCTGCCAGACGGTCTCGAGAGTTTTTTTTGTTTTGTTTAGTAGATGTGTCACACATTCACGTTCATTATCAATGGAACATGCAAGGTATTACTTAATGAGACAAAAACAAGTTTTGATTACGATCCGGCTCGAAGGACCAATGAAACAGAAAATTAGATATATACATGATTAATTTGTTGAAAATATAAACAGGATGTTCATAAAATCAGATGTGGAATCATCTGCGACTGAAAGATAATAAACTTTAGTCACTATCTTCCATCGTCAAGATAACCTCTTGTGGGGTATTCATGTTGAAAAGGGAAACATTCTCAATTGAATATTGATAGAAAGATTTTTCTGTGAATTGAAGAATCCACGATTAAAATGAAGTAATTTTTTGTGAATGTCTAACAGAAAACAACTACTTCCCCGGCTAAAAAATATTTCTATCAATATTCAATTGAGAATGTTTCCCTTTTCATACATGATTAATTCTGAAGAAGAAGCATTAATTTGAGTCGATATAAGTAATGATGGGTAATTTCAATGTCCCTATGAAGTAACCGGCGAACAGAAAAACAGAAAGGACAATCAGATCATCGTTGATAGAATATTGAAAACTGGTACATTCATTGAGATCAATAAGAAAAAAATGTTACCACTTCATGCTTGTGAGCATCTTCAACGATTATTTTTTTGACGAGTGAGTACTATGATATTTTCCTGTCACCTACTTTTTGCACGAATTCAAGATATCAGAAGGTCACAGGAACGAATCTCGGTAGGGGTAACCTTTTTTTTTATTTTATAAAAACAACGAATACTCCGAATAATGTTTTTAGAGAAAGAAAGGATTTTTAGTAAAAAGTTATTGGAAATTTCTTTGTCCTGAAAAATTTTCAGAAATATATAATTTTATTTTTTTTAAAACAAACTTTTATTTATACAAATGCACTAAATAGGAAAAAATAATTTCTTCCATTTTTGATCTAGGTTATTCTTGAGTAAAAAATTCAAAATCTTATCGCAAGATTCCTATTTTTATCCGCGGCAAGCTTTTGAATCTGTTACTCACAGAATAACCTAGATCAAACAATTGAAAAACATTTTTTTTCTTTTTTGTGCATTTGTATAAATAAAAGCTTGTCTTCAAATTTTTTTTTATGAATTTTTACTTTTTTATTAACAACTAATAAAAGGTTGTTTTTTTTTTCGTTTATTAATTTTTAGTGTTTATGATGTTGAATAACTAGTTTAGTTATTTCTATCTAATTTATTTTTGAATCATAATCTCCGACCCCGAAAACCCCCTAGATACCAATTTTGAATAGAATCGGACAATAATCACAAAAATTGTCTGCCATATTGGAGCCGCCATATTTTTTTTCTAACAAATTATGTACACCTGCCAAATTTCAAATCAATCGGACGATTAGAAGTGGATCAAATTTAATTCGCAAGATTTGATTACAGACAGACACCAGGACAGGGGAAACTAAATGAAAGCTTGTGAAAAAAATCTTCGACCCCAAAAACGCCCACATACCAATTTTGAACAGAATCGCATTATAATCACAAAACTCGTACGCCATTTTGGAGCCGCCATGTTGAATTTTTGAATTTTGACAAGAAAATCATAATCTCCGATCCCGAAAACCCCTAAATACCAATTTTGAAAAGAGTCGGACCATAATCACAAAAATTGTCCGCCATATTAAAGCCGCAATATTTT